>CM076578.1:448463672-448621460 GCA_034641835.2 Pinus albicaulis
TCTTCACTAATTCCTCCAGTGAATTCCATTACAAATGTGGGTGAATTTCATATGGAGAGAAAAATTGGATTAAGCTATGGTTTTGTGACTTTTAGTTTATCTTATTGTAATATTAACTACGCAGGTTTATTAAAAGAAATAATTCAATTGCACTGGCCTGTTTTGGAAATTTATGGGGTAAAAGATAATAAGGATGTGGAAAAAATCAGTATGGTTTGTGACTTTTAATTTATCTTATTGTAATATTAACTAAGCTTGGAAGAAATAAGTCAATTGATTAGTCTAGTTTGGAAATTGGAAATTTATGGTGGCATACCTGGACATTAAATTTTAAGTAGTTGTTTAAATAGTTTATTATAATTAAAATACAAAAGATAACTTGAATTAATGTTATTATGGTTATTTCTTGAATTTAGATCTTTCATGTAATTAATGGATTCTAATTTAAATGTTTAATTTTATATTATTCTCTTAAACTAATTTTTTAAGAGCTTCAATTTTATTGATAATAATAAAATGCTCATGTGAAGGATTATTTTGTGTTAAGTAATTAAGTAAAAAGGGAGATTGAATAACTTATTTTGGTACACATTATTATTGGTATTATTTTCACTAAATAGTTAGCATATAACATAATTTATTATATATTCATGAGACGATTAACATGACCTTGCTGGGAAAATACAAAATGATTGTGTGTAAATCTTAATTCAAATTCAAATTCAAATATTTGTTGTTATCAAAACATATTATATTTTTGAATTGTTCCTTTATTTGTTTAATAAATTATTGGAAATTGTTATGTTTAATGAATTTTAATTTACAATCTTTTTAAATTAATCATTTGTTATTTTATATTTATATTGATTATATTAATATTAAAAAAAATGAAAATGGAAATTTACTAACCTATTATCTTTTGAAAAAAATTAATTAAAATATTTCATATTTCATATATGTTATCAAAGACTATTACTTTTTTTGGGGGGCCTAAATGTACTTGTCTTGTTGTAAGATGCAATAAATGTTATTTTAGTTTTTTATCATTTTTTGCTTCCACTTATCTAAATCTACTTTGTAAGGCATTCCCCTTTGAGAAGAACTCCCCAAACTGCCACTATTGGTCTATGGCATTGAATGGAGTGTTGGACGATTGAAAAAATGTTGGTCGTTGGAGCCCGTCACCGAATCCTACTTGATTCATGAATCGACTCTTGTGTTAAGTCATTATCAACTGACTGTTTATGTTCAACCATTATCAACCAACTATGTGCTCCTCTGGGTTTTCCAACTTCTTCAACAATTGGGGTTTCAACTTTTTCTTCAACAAGAGGGGTTTCCACTTTTTCTTCAACAGGAGGTACAATCATGCTTGGAACTGTCTCCTCGGGATTTTCAATTCCTTCAAAAATTGGGGTTTCCAATGTTCTTCAACGGGAGGCTCAAATCTGCTTGGAGCTGACTCCTCAGGCTTTCATTTTCTTCAATTTATATTGGAGGTTCATCAGGAATTTCAGCTGCTGCTATTGGAATTTCTTTTTCTTCTTGGCAAGGTGGCTCCTCCTCTTCAAGCATCTAGACCGGAACAACCATTTCAGGTTCTTCCTTCAGAGCTTCAACAACTTCACTTGTCAGGTTATCCCATTCATCGTTAGACAGTTCACTCACTTCGTCCGTAGGAACAATAGCATGCCACTTAACTCTGCAAATTCCAATTGGTAACTATGATAGTGTGATATTTAACACTAAAAACTCTAGGTCAAAACCACAACAATGTCATGGATTTTTCTATAAATTTCCTCAAAAAAAATTTGCATTTCCTCTTGGGCATACTTATGGTTAGCGACATGCTATTGAAATTTCTCAAACTTGAGAGAATGCAATATCGATAACATTTTCATCTCCCCTTTGTCACCACCACCCATCTCAGAGAATCCTGAATTGCAATAAGAAATGGAGGCACCATGGTGGTGGTATTGGGATTTTCCCATGGAGGCTAAGAGAGCCTCTTGCAACTATAGTTTGAAGGCATAATCAAGGTCACCACTAGCTACTTGAAAAGAACTATGTCGAAGGAATTTCTTGGATACACCATGTCACACAACATAATATCAAATTTTCTACTCTGAAATTGCAATTGTGTCTCTTCAAAAATCATCAATGCTCCTCTTCAAAGGCTCTATTCATATCACCGAATTAATCAACCCTTCATTAGTACTTGAGGTTATTTTTTTCCCATACCATCACTACACACAATATACTCATCACATGGTATATGTGTGAAGCACAAAAAAAACAGTTTTGATTGAAGCAGACTTCGATCATCCAAAGCACTAGACATTTGAGTTTTTTTTTTTTTTTTCTTTAACCTTGCATGCATAAAAAATTCATGTCCAATTTTCTTTCTATACATATACATAGAGTAGAGCTAAAAAATCATCACTAGGACAAAAAATATATATATATATATATATATAAGCGAAACTTTTTTGTTCTTCTTCAAAGAGCCAACCAAAATACTAACAAATTTCTTACACTACTAAATGGCTTTCCTTGCATGATTTTCGCTCTCATACCATAATTTTCCTAATAAGGTCTTGGCTAGTATCTTTGAGGTGATCTTCCCTCCCATCATTTTAGGCCCTTCTTGTATGCTACTTTTTTTACAGTGGAGAGGGCTCTCAAACAGATAAAGTGATAACTTTCCAACATCATAATAAATGAATTTACCATTGAGAATTCCCACACAGATACCCTTAATTGGAAACCATAGAAACATCTCTTATCCAACAATGCTTGAAATCCCATCAATATGACCATATCTGAGACTACCCTTTACAATTTTCTCATGGTGGCCCTGATTCTCAAACTTAGCATAACAATGGTTATCCAAATGAACTTTGAAGTTCCCCTATTTCTCCACAATAAATATCTTTACAACATTGGGTAGGAAGCATTTGGGTAGTGTTTTACCAAATACCCAAGATTAATGTTAGTGATTTTCCATCAATGAGATCACACAATGTCTTTTAGATATGGACAAAATAATTGCAAATTGGACCCTTATTTTTTGAAGCAGGTACTGCTTAATGTAGGCCTCATGGCACTTGTAACTCCACTTCAAATTGCCTAGCCTACCTATTTCTTAATACTCTTCGTGTCAAATGTTATATCTGACTTCAATGCGTGGAACCTGAAATGAATACTTTATATTTGAGTAGAAGCTCTCTTTATTTTTAAGTACTTGCAAATCATCTCCTCACTAAAAATTTTACTTAACATAATGATCCTATTATTCTAGAGTCAATGATTCCTCATATGAAATTTTACCAATATCTAGTCACATAGGATTGTATTGATCATGTATGTTTACTTTGTTTATGAGCATAGTTTCTCTAGTGTCAGCACTTGCCCAAATTTTAGTTTGTTCAATGGCTTGCAATGCTAGTAAAATATATATTCCTTTTCATTGTAAATGTGTAAGAAGTAGCCAACCATAAATATGGTTCACAAGGAACCCTCAATGCCTTAGAAAATTGATAAACATCATCACATTTTCACTACAAACAACTAAGTAAATGCCAAAATATATAGACACAATGCTTACAACCTTCATTAATTGTTACTCATTTAATTTAATTTATCTTTGGATTCATTACAACATTATTTTTGTCACGTGAAAAGTATACCTCCAAAAATGACTACCACTAGCATTCACGACTTCCACTACTGGACTCCTCATGAGTTAGAGGCTTGTTGTAGAATAAAAAAATGCTTGTGTAGATCAAATACTCCTTTTTCATTCTCAAAGGATATCAAATGTATAAGCCTAAAATTCCCGAGTGGTCTCTTTTGGTTTTCCCTTGTTTATATTGAACACATAAATTTTTCTCATTTTCCATAATCAAATAACTTCAATATTCTTATCGGAGGGATGAGTTAAACTTCGGCTTAGTTCAATCTCACCAAAATCTACGCATCAATGGCACATGCCATGTAGAAAGAAATTTCATGGGAATATTTGCACCAACTTGTGAAACATGGTAACCAACTATGCAAAGAACACTTACAATGCATTAAAATCACAAAAATTCCTTGACATGAGGTGACATCTTACATCTGTAGCTACATACAAGCACTCTTTTCCATGATCTGATGACTTCCACACTTCAACCTTCATACCACTCCTTAACTATTTCACGATTTTCATTCTTCTCCAATAACTATCACACTGTAATCAAATAGCACTCTTCTCTTTACAATTTATTGGCATAACCAGTGTGAATTTCAAGCTCAACAATGTGATAGCATGGCATATTTCAAAAAATAACTACAATAACATGCCACTTAACCCTACAAATTCTAATTTCTAACTATGATAGTGTGATATTTAACACTGCAAAATCCAGGTCGAAACCCCAACACTGTCATGGATTTTTCTATAAATTTCCTAAAAAAAAACTACGCATTTCCTCCTTGGCCTACTTGTGGTTGGAAACCTGCTACCTAAATTTCTTGAACTTGAGGGCCTCAATATCGGTAACATTTTCATCTTACCTTCATCGCCACCACCCATCTCAAATAATCTTGAATTACAATAAAAAAATGGAGGCATTGTGGTGGTGGTGGTATTGGGTTGTTTCCATGGAGACTAAGAGAGCCTCTTGCAACTATAGTATGAAGGAATCACAAATGTTACTACTAGCTTCTTTTAAGGAACTATGTTGAAGGAATTTCTTGGATACACCATATCACCCAGCACAATATCAAATTTTCTACTATGAAATTGTAACTTTTTCTCTTCAGAAATCACTAGTGCTCCTCTTTAAAGGCTCTTTCCATATCACTGACTTGATCACCCTCGTATTAGTACTTGAGGTTATTTATTTTCCCAAGCCATCACTCCACATGTTAACTCATCCTATGGTATCAGTATGAAGAACAAAAATAAAAGTTTAGATTGAACCAAACTTCGATCATATAAAACACTCAACATTTGAGTTTTTTTTTTTTTTTCTTTAACCTTGCATGGCATACAAAATGCATATCCAATTTAATTTCTATATAGATTCACAGAGTAGGGTTAAAAAATCGTCATGCATACATGTTGAAGCCTAGAAAATCTCTGCTTCAAACATTGGGGAAAACCACCCGGTCGGGACCTTAGGACAACTCCTTTTCCGTTTGGTATGGTGGCTCCGACTGGATTTAAAGGACCAGTTTCCTTATAACTAAATGGGTTGGTGATGGGTTGATTTGGATGAGTGGAAATGGGACTAAATTTGACTAAAATAAAACTATCTAATTAAACTAAATGCTGATAAAGAAATTCTAACACTAACCCGGGTAATTATATGTGAATACAACTTAATATTGTTCCAATTTAACAATAACCATGAAAATGTATTATTATTTAAATTGAAATGTGCAGAAACGAATAAAGATAACTCTGTTTAAGAAATTAAACAGAGTTATATTAGCATATTGCATTCATCATTGTATACCATCTATATATACTTATGAAATATAACATTTCAATTATACTCGGAAATGATATATAAAAGGAAACGTTATGAAAACCAAATATATATAAATGATAGCAAATTTTCAAGCGAATATCATATAACAAAGGAAATCAACAATGAACAGATAGAAATACCTCATTCATCTTGAAGACTTTCAAATGAAATCTGATACTCTAATCCAGTAACTCTGATGTAAAATCAAATCCAAAGGTACAGAAATGCAACACTTCAAAGATAATTTCAGCACAAAATCACCGGATGTGATCCTTTATAAAATATAAGAGGGAATGGAGTACAGAAATGTAAGCTCCAAGTCCAAAAATATTACAACTCCGGATCCCTCTCTAAATGCATGAGAGGGATTTAAATAAGAAATTACATAAACAGGATCCTACTACTACTACTACAATCTATCAAATTAAAAACAGAAATGCTATCTTAAATGAAACTGATTCATTGCTTTTCTTTCTCGCTTGATGTAGCCAAGTTGCAAATTTTCAGCATATCTTGGAGCCTCGGTGGATGACTCATCTCGGAATGTAGTTGTCCAGCGTATGTGGCATCGGAAAATTCTGGAATTAAACAATCAACAGCATTTGAAAGGAAATTTAATAGCCATTTGTTGATTGTTTGGCTTAATTAAATAAGTCCACATATTTTCCCAAGATATTGCTTGAAGTTTGTTGATTTGTTGACTTTTATTCATCATTTCTTATTTCCATCTGTTTTCGGTTTCTTTCACTTTAGGCAAACTGCCAGGAACACAGTCTGAAATGAGATTGATTGAATACAAGATGTCATTGATAAATTGCGTGATATTACTCATCATGCTCCTAGCTCTTGATATTGCTCTCTCGGCTTTCATTATCTGATGTTCCCATTCTATAAACAAGATTTCTTTATGTCTTTCTTCTATTCTAGGAATATTAGCTTCTCTTCCTTTTTCTGTATCTTGCCAAGTAAGAAATTCAGAAATCTTTTCATCAGCATCATCAATTTCTTGCCTGAGAGTAATAATTTTCTGGATCAAGGATGAGGTAATATCACAAAATGGTTCTACCTGTGATAATTTTGCACAAAATTCATTCAATTGCTGAGACAGCAGTTTATTAACTTCAAGAGCTTCCGATTTGAATTCACTTAATTTAGAGAAATCTTTGAACCTATATAAAGCTGCTTGAAATTCCTTTTCTTGTACAATCTTCGCATTCTTCTCATTTTGCAACAAATCTTGTAACTTGGAAATTTCTTGATTCAATTGTTGTTGTTTGCCTAAAACTTGCTCATCAACTTTCTTCTTTTCTGTAGTAAGCTGTTCTTCTAACTCTTTAGATTTGAGTTCTTGATCCTGTAATCGTTGTTCCAATTGAGCAATCTTTTGCTGACTTTCATTGGCATGTTCTTCAAGAAAAGCTATATGGAAATATTTTTGTGTCATCAACTGAGAAACTTCTGCAGCCTTATCTATTGTTGCAGCGCTATATGCTCCTGCATATTGAGACAACTTAGTGAGATCCTCAGATGGATTCACTTCAGTATTCTTGTAGACAATATTCATGAATTCCTCCTGTGGAGTGGAGAACATGTCTTGATCTATCTTCCTTCTTTTTCTCTGTTTTCTAACAACAACCTTATGTTTAGGGCTATAAAATACATCCAAAGGAGGGATATCCTCAATCTTCAATACAATCTGCCCTGTAGGATGTTCAGGAATGATTTCGACGTCCTGATCTTCTTGCCCTTTATCTTTATCCTGCAGTCCTAATTGCTGAGCAAATTGATCATATTGTTTCAACAATTGAGAAGAAACATTAAGATCAGAAGAGTCTATAATCTTCTCAGTAGTCTCTTTTCCTTCCAATTGTGTATCTTTTTCCTCTGTATTTGTTCCCTGCTCAATGGTTTTTCTATCTAATCCTCCTTTTTGATTATGCACATTAGTATCAGTACTTGTGCATTTTTCTATTGTTTGAGCAGTGGACTGCTGATCAGTATTTCGATCGGATTTACCATCAGTATTCCCTTTCTGAGCATCAGGTTTGCCATCAGTGCCCACCTTTTCAGTATGTACAGTTGGCTGGTTAATAGCCGATTGTGTAATGACTTTACCGACAGATGTTTCTCCTGGCGTTTTTCCAGATGTACCCTCTGTCTCTGACCCTTGTATTGGAATTCTCAGTTGGTCTAGAGGAACTCTCAACAATCTTTGACTTCTGAATAACAAAAATTTATTCATTTCTTCCTTCTGGAATTTAGACTTGGCTAAATCATAAACTTGAGGAAAATCATTCAACGAAACAAACAAATCATCAAACTCATCTGGTTCATGCTCAAATCGAGCAATTGAAACTGAAGCAGTAACATTAAAAGCTATCTGTCGTGGATCATACTGTCTCCCTAGAATGGTTGCAAATTTACAACCCTTTATTTTGGCGACTTCCTTTTCTGCATGTTTGAAGTCATTTAAAGTAAACTGACCACAATTGAATGGGAATGGAGGCCAAATTCTCTTCTTAATATTGTTTAGAGCTCTGGATATTCCTTCAACTGTCAATTGATAGGAGATTTCCTGGGCGAGAAGTTTGTCTGGAACAATAAGAGGAAGAACATGGGGTTCCACAATACTCCCAAAAATCTTGATGTATGTGAATTTCTCCTCTCCAAACCAATCTCCTATTGAGGATAAGTCAGCTTTAGCTTTGTCGGAGAATCTAGGAGGGAAGCGATTGAAAATGGTTTGAAAGACAGGGATAAGGAAACCATGGCATATTCTATACACATTATCTTGGAAATGAACTTTCCAAAGAAGTTTATGATATATATGAATTGGGGTAGGGTCTTTGGGAGTCCATTTCCATCCTAACAAGGGAAACTCGGAATTAAAACAAAGAGCATCTAGAATATAGGCACAAAAGAAAAAAGGAGTGGAATTTCCAGCGATTTTATCTTGTATGTACTCAAGTATTCTATTAGCCATTCTATCAGAAAGAATAACAGCCCAGTCCATAATGTCGGAATTGACAGCAGCTAAGATTAATGGGACCATTTGTATAGAAAACCTAGCGGAATTATCATTACCAAATAATCTACACATCATGGCAGTGGCATAGCAATATGGAGGTAAGAGGGAATCTACAGAATACATACCGGATGCTTCATTTCTGTGCTTCTCAGGATTTTTCCTCCAATCTTTGATAGGATCAGATTGAACTTTATTATTATCAGCAAACTCTTTGATAAATTATTTGTTATAAACCTTCTGCGGATCAGGAAGATGATACATTGCTTTAATGTCTTCTGCTTTAAACGACCCAAAAGACACTCCAAAAGCTGAAACAAACATTATGTCCTTTATTTTCACACTATCGATGACCCATCGAATTACATCATAATAAGGCATGATGCTTGCTCTGGCTGAAATTCGATGCAAAAATGAATTTGCAAGTGATTTTTCAGTAATCTCAGAGTCAGAATCTGAGTTATCTTCATCTGGAACTGATGCCTTTTCCACTGTGACTTTGGGGTTTTCTTTCTCCAATATATTATAAACTCCTTCCCACGTCATTCTTCCGAGCCCTTGGCATGATGTATCTGTAACTAATCTCAGTTTTGTTGTCTTCTCTTTTGAGACTGTAGGAGTCTCAACAAACTTAACAGGAATAGCGGTCTTGGCTCTCCTCGCTCTCTTCGACATTTCTGTGTTTGATACTATTTCCCTTTGTCTGTGAACGAAAGGGTTCAGCGTTCCTTGATTCTGCAAGACAATAAACTTTCAGTCGTGACAAACAAGCAACTTGAAATGAAAGATTATGAACTCATGATTCATTATTTATTGGTCTCGGATAACACTTAAATGTTCTTTTTGGGTCACACTCATGTATTTAAAACCGAATCATCAACCAATATTCATTTGATTTGCTATTGAATACCAACGTACAATTGGAGATTTGACGCCTTGTGAAATATTATAATATTTAACTATCTTGAATTCTTCGAACGTAATAAATATCATGTATCAATCGCATCGAAAGTTTTCAAATGGTACATAAATATCATAATACAGATTTCTCGATTGACCGATTGCGATTGCAAACTTTTCCGATTTCCGATTAGATTGTTTTAGATCGCAATCAGAGAGTTTCAATCGAAAAGAATTGTTAATAGCTTTCTCCGATTTCTGATGGTGGGGTCTACGATATAAAAGTTTTTTTTATTTAAACAAACAAATGTTTTTTTTTCTTTTGAAAAGCGTTTATTATAATAACGCGCGTCGCATCGGAGAATTTGAAATTGACCGCAAAAGAGCTTATTAAAAAGTATTCCGATCATGCGATTGTGACTGGTCGCATCGCATCGGAAGTATGTAAATGGATAACTTAAACTCTTTGCGATTGAAGTTTTGCGATCAAACTAATCGCATCGGAGGATTTGGGTTTATATGTTAAATTTTTCTCTAAGGGTTTTCCCCGATCTCCGATTGCGATTATTATTCATTGGACTTTTACACTTGACTTGTTTTTTATGATAAGGTCTTTTATATTTGATCGGGTCGGAAGTTTTGAATGGTGTATTTGGTTTGTATACAAGCAAAGATGAGCCTTTTCAAAACAATGAATCTTTATTTCTAATTCTTTTATTTCTATAAAAAGAAAAAGGGACCCTATTTCTTAAATGAATTTTATTCTAAAATTTGAGAAAAGGGAGGGTTGTTGTATAGTACAACAAGACATCAAAAAAAAATTAAACAAAAATTTGTTGTTCTTCTTCAAAGAGCTAGCCAAACACCCAACATAGTTCTTACACTACCAAATGGATTTCCTTACCTGATCGCCACTCTCATACCATAATTTTCCTAATAAGGTCTTAGCTAGCATCTTTGAGGTGATCTTCCCTCCCATCAGTTCAAGACACACTTTTATGCCACTTTTTTTTATATAGTGGGGAGGGTTCTCAAACAAATAAAGTGATTAATTTCCAACATCAAAATAGATGAATCTATTATTGAAACTTCCCACATGGATAACCTTAATTGGAAACCATAAAAATATCTCCTATGCTTGAAAGCCCGCCAATATGACCATATTTGAGACTACCCTTTACAATTTTCTCATGGTGGAATTGATTCTCAAACTTAGCATAACAAAAATCATCCAAATGAACTTCGAAGTTCCCTTGTTCCTCCATAATAAATCTCTTCACAACATTGGGAAGGAGGACTTTAGGCAGTGTTTTACGAAATAGAGAAGACTAATGTCAATGATTTTCTAGCAATGAGATAACACAATTTCTTGTAGATATGGATAGAATTATTGCAAATTAGACACTTGTTTTTTGAAGCATCTATTGCCTAATGTAGGCCTCATGGCACTTCTAACTCCACTTCAAACTTCCTAACCTACCTCTTTCTTCATACTCTTCTTGTCCAATGTTGTATCTAACTTCAATGCATGGAACCTCAAAATAATACTTTATATTTGAGTAGAATATTTGTTTGTTTTTAAGCACCTGGAAATCATATCCTCACTAAATATTTTACTTAACATAACGATCCTATTATTCTAGAATTAATGATTCCTCATATGAAATGTTAACAATATTTTAGTCACATAACATTGTATTGATCATGTAGGTTCACTATGTTTGAGAGCATAGTTTCTTCTAGTGTCAAGACTTTCTCAAATTTCATTATGTTAAGTCACTTGCAATGCTAATAAAATATACATCCCTTTGCATCGTTAATGTGTAAGAAGTAGCCAACCATAAATATGGTTCAAAAGGAATCCTCAACGCCTTAGAAAATTGATAAATAACATGACATTTTCACTATTACATGAAAAGGGGAGATTAGATAACTAGTTACATGAAACAGTTAAAGTGATGGGAATGGTATATTAATAGTGAATGAGATGGAGGGAGATGACAAGCATATGAGAAATTGCAAATAGATTTCCTCCATTTCTAAAAATCCAAACTGATTAAAGTATCTTAGCTTAGAATTGATAGTACTCATTGAAAGGGTTGTTTTATTTAGCACATTGAGGTTCAATTGAAGAAGAGTAGGGTGACATAATTGAATGTTGATGTTGATATATATATATATATATATATATATATATATATATATATATATATATATATATATATATATATATATATATATATATATATATATATAATTTTCCTAAAATAAGATCTGACCATATACATTGTAAAAAATCTTGAATCCGAAATAAAGTTGGCATATACAAATAGGGTGTGGAATCGTGGATAAATTCCAACCATTCTAGTAGGAAAATACTTCAAAAACAAGTGTTTCTAGTGTGAATACATATGAATGTTTAACCAAAATACCAAATCAATGTCTTCTGGCCAATCATTTCTAAGGATAGAGATCTTTTCTATCTCTATAGTGAATTCTTTGGCAACTACGATAAATAACTAAAAAGAGAGAAATTGATATTGTGGATACTCCTCTCATGTCAATGATGCAATTCTTCAGAACCCCCTCTTTAACTAAGATACAAAATTCTAATTACACCCTTTGGAAACATTTGCTGACACTTTCACTATCATCAAGGAAGAGTAACAATTTAATGCTACTCCTTCCTATGCTACTGCCTTACAACATTTCCTTTGCAACATCTCATGCAATTTCTAGTTATAATTAATTTTAATTAATAATTAAACCATCCTAAATTCATCTTAACTCTGGATCTACCAACTTTCCGAGATGGATCAAATCTCTTAAGGAGCAAATATTTTTTAAAGTGAAAAGAGTTTTAATCCCCCTCGATGGAGTTAAGACAAATCTAGCATAGTATTCTTATATTTGTCGAAGGCTTCTTATTTTAACTTAAGGTGCCCTAGTATTCTTATATTTGTCGAAGGCTTCTTATTTCAACTTAAGGTGGTTGAGGATTTGTTGACTTTTTTCTATTTTTTTAATTCACGGCCTAGACTTACTCTCAGGGGAATATGCTCAACATATCCTTAGTATGAATGTTTATCAAGGGTTGTAGTGTGTTACAAAGTTTGTTAAGCTGCATTGACTTTTAATAAATTTAAACTAGCAATTGCACCACATGTTGCAAAGGAAACTTCGTAAGCTAGTAGAATAAGAAAGAATAGCATAGAAGAAATAAGTAAAAAAATTATTCAATTTTATTTTTTTACTAGTTTGTCTGAGAAAAAAATCAAAATTTCACAGAGGATTTTTTATCATAAGGGAACTCTAATCATTTTAAATTCATGCTTTGATGTAGGCTTATGTAGTTGTTGCATGTTATTATATCATTCACATTTCTTTGTAGTTTTTTCATAATGTTACAAGATGTAGTTTTATTTTTTTATTGTAAACTTTTATTCATCAAGTTAAGAATATCAAAAGTAGGTTACAAAAGTTTCCATGAATATAAATGTAAAATTGGTTTCAAGATACATTTTATTTGGATTGGTTGTAATTTAAAGTGAATATAATGCATGAATATGGGATTAATTGAGGTTCTACCTTTGGACTGACTTTTTTTTAGTGGAGAATGGTAAGGTCTTATGAGTCACTCTCAATCAATTCCTCTTCATTATTACATCCTGGTTCAACAGAGAAGAGATGAGATGACTGTTTAGTCAATTTAGTGTCCTAAATTGATAGCATAAATTATCGACCAGGGCTAGTAAACTGATGAAGGGTAATGCACTATATGTGCCTAAGTATCATTTTTCTTACTTCGTTGTTTTCAGTGTTTTATTGATGTTTTTGGGTTCTTTTATGTTTGATTTCTAATATGTTACTCTATGCTAAGAAAATGAAATTAAATCTATGTCAAAGAGGAATGCATTAAAACAGAATTTGATTGCAAGATATATTGCTAACTAAGAAGTGATAAAAACAAAGAATCCTAATCCATGGACATTACAGCTGCTAAATGAACATTCATGAAATGAAAAGTAACTCAAAACACTATACTTAATCTGATTCATTTAGTTAGAGATTTGTTGGAAGAGTTTGTGAAAAATATTAATTCTAATGCAATGAGGATCTCCTAAAATTGAAACAAACAATAACTCAGAACATTACAGTGGAATCTCATTCATTTATTAGAGGTTTATTGGAGTAGCTTGAGAAGAAGATTACTATAATGTAGTAAGGATCTCCTATGAAATGTTGAAACAACTTATGACATTACAACTAGATCTCATTCATGAGTTAGAGGTTTATTGGAAGAGATTTTGAAAGAGATTAAGCATAATGTGATAAGGATCTTCTATAAAACAAACAATCAGTAACCCATAGTATTACAACTAAGTCTTATTCATGAGTTAGAGGTTTATTGGAAGAGCTTTTGAAAAAGACTGTTTGCAATAAGATGAGGATCTTCTATTTAATTGAAGAAGAGAAAATGCTAATAACTAAAAATAGTACAACTAAATCTCATTCATATAGTAGTGATATATTGGAAGAGCTTGAGAAAGAGAATAGTTGTAAGATAATGAGGATCTTCTTAATCTAAATAACAAAAACTGAAATGCTAGTAACTCAGAATATTACAATTAAATCCCATTCATTTAATAGAGATATATTGGAAGAGCTTGAGAAAAATACTAATTGTATTATCATGAGGACCTTTTATCTATGCAAATGACATGAAACATAATGCTAAAAGATATACTTTTAGAAATCAGTCCAAGTAAGGAAATATGACAAAACATAATTGAAAACTACTTATCTAGAAAGCATGTAAAACTTCCTCGAATAGCAGGGGCCCTCTGCTATCAATTCGACATTAAATCTTTAACTCCTCAAGGTTGTATTCAGAACAGCATCAAATTTATACTCCTTTTATTATCAAAATGCTTGAAAAACAGAGTATCACAGTAATGATGAAATATGTATCAACTTGTTTTTCTCGGTATTATAGAGCTTTAATTTATATGAAATTACATAACTAACATTGAACAAAAGTAGGTACAGGTGTAGTTTTAAAGTCAAAATCAAATTGAAACTCTTTTAGGATTCCTGATTTGCTGTAAAGCAAAATCAAGAGTCTTGATTCCTGTAGAAGACAATTTGCTTGACTTTTGCTTTGACCACGTGCATAGGTACCTCCAGCTATTGATCCAGTCTTCGTGGAAGGGAATGAATGATGTAGGAAAGATTTGGAATCCACCTATGTGTGTCTTTTCTCCAAATGACACCTGTAACATACTTAAACACCAAAACAGCTACGGAACGCTTGACTGGCTACAGAATGACTGCTTTTTGTAGCTAAACTGTTCAAAAATCATTAAGATAGAAAAAATCACAAAAGTACAATAAGTTAATCATTGTATGCAACCTTTAAGTAATCTTAGTCATTCTCATTAAGTTTTAGGTTTATGAAATGATAAAGGAATGATGAAATGAAGTGAAATTTGGCAAAAGAGAAGACAATTTCAGGGCTCAACATACCCCCACTACAAAAATCTTGCATGTCCTCATGCAATTTCATCAAAACTTTATTCCATTTGCATTGATACTTCTGCAAGAACATCCAGCCTCCTTTTTTTGCTTCTTCTGGTAGTCAATTCCATTCTAGGTTTCCTCATAATTAATTTGAAACTAAGATCAATGAGTGCCCTGTTCAGTTTCTTGTTTCTCTTCTTTAGCTTCATGTTTTCTTTATACAGTGTTTTCATTTGCTGAGAGATAGTGATGTTCATGCTACTCTTCAATTTTACCTCCTCTCTTAAGATTTAATTTTCATTCTTGATATGGTTATTCAGTATCTCCAATTCATTATTGTCTCTTCTCAAATTTTCTATTGGAGGTTCTTGTGGACTAAGAGATCTTTCTCGATTTTCTAAGGCCCTTTTTTCTAGTGATTCCACATAGTCATAAATATGTTGTTGAATTAGATCTGCTGGGGTTCCCATGTTTTGGTAGATTTGGCAATACCAAAAGATGAGACAACATCAAACCACTTTGGGGCCCTAGGATATAGCCCTCCTAGACCCGGAGAGGAATCTCTCCAAATAGAGCAAGAATGATATATATCTTTGAAGCTCAAGATGAGATGTTAGGCTAGTTATGAAGCACAAAGGGGGTTTAAAATGATTTGGTTGGTTGGTCAGGAGATCATAGACTGAGAAAGTAATGGGAGAAAAGGAACAAGGTAGCAGGATCTTCCAGCAAAAGAGGATAGGTCAAAACTGTGCCATCCATTGGGCTATGGGGTCATGAAAGGAAATTACATGCAACAACTGGCCAAGGCTTTCAAAGGGCAAGTCATCTACACTAAAGGATCTTTTAGGCAGATGGTGGAATGGAACATTAAGGAGAGAAAGTGGAAGAAGGAGAGGCACCCAATTTCTGTCTATAGATCAGGTCAGAGGTCATTTAACTCCAGACCTATTTGGACATACTCAAAGGCATCTCTCAAAGGTGGACAAAGGGGCGGCTTATAGATCAGACCAGAGGTCATTTAACTCCAGGTCTACTTTAGCAACTCCAAGGGAAGATAGAGATAAGATTACAAAGGGATCTTAGAAAGGCCGGCTGGTCGCGCAAGGATCCTAGTGGACAAGGCTAACACTCATCCCCAGTGTTCCCAAACCTTCCAGCTCAAACCCAGCAAGAACATCTAAGAACTGATTCAACCAATTCATACATCAGAGAGTAGGAAATAACATCCACTACACTGGTTAAATCAACTGAAATCAACTCTTAGATAGCACATAAGGCAGAAAACATTAAAGGTAGGGAGAGCAGGAAACATAGGGCACCTAACAAGGGTGAATCCTATGCTATACTTCTGTTGCCTACCAGAAGAACATGAAACAACATGAAAATGTAATAAACTGAGTGAGGAAAACATCACCAATAGTAATAGACCAGGATCTTGTGAAATGTACTTTGATTAATTGATGCAAAACCAGTCATGTACAATAAGCTCAATGGCTAATACAGTCCAGAATTTCTCCTCCCAGCCTATTACATACAACTACTCTACTACTCCCTCCCACGATTGTTCTAACAGTCAAGAATGAATCCCTCTAACAGCAACTGCCACAGCAAGGCAACAACAACAACAACAACAACCTTTTACAATATGTTCCCGGGGGTTCTTATAGGAGAAGAAGAAGAACATAAGTAGGTGAACAATTAAATGAGTCTCATTAATACAGAATGGTGGAGGAAGCCGAGCCCATTCTGCTTAATGGCGTTGTGCTGTACTCTGTAGATTGGTTGGAGGCGTTTGTCAGGTCGAGATTGACCTCTGATATGTTCTTTAAGTCCTTACGGCGGTCTGGAACTCTGCGTTTCCATTTTGGAATAAATGAACTGGATGGGAAAACTGCAAGGCCGCTCCATACCTCCATAACTGCTGCCTGACTGTCTTGAATGGGCTTCAGTCAGTGTAATTAATCGTTTCGGGGCTCGAGGAGATACGAGGAATGTTGTAGGTAAACGTCTTTCCTGGAGGAAATGTGTTCTGCTGATATTAAAACGCGGATATGACCTTTGCGTGCTTAAGTCTTCAAACCGTGCCCTTTCCCTTTGAATGCGGGGTTTAAACATTAACTTCATTAATAACAGGCACCAACCCCCCTTTGAATTCCTTCTGCTAAATGCTGAAACGGCCTCTTTGTGCTGTCTGCGTAATAAAATACACCTGTTATAAACCTGGTCAGTAGTGGTGGAGAAGTGCTTTGGAGGTCCGGAGGAATGGTGGCAGAACAGTGGGAACAGTGGAAACAATGAGAAGTGGCAGAAGAAATGATATTAGTGTAAAACCCAAAGGTTTAAACGTTTGGGTGAATAACACAGGGAAACGGAGAAAAACAATGGAGTGGAGCCACGGAAGTGGGACCCGGGCTAAATCGCAATCGGGAGACGGAAGTGGAGAGGAATGATAAGCATGGATTTGCGATGCGATGGGCAATTCCTTTGCAAATTCAATATATGACCAATTTCCCGTTTACAAAGGAAAGACCCTTTATTTATATGAAAAGGCAGAAGAGTAGTACGGTGGGCCCGGGGGTCAAATCGCAAATCGCAAATCGCAAGATGGAATGGAGCGGAAGGATCATCACAACGCGGAGCAAAGAACTGCGATTACGATATTGTGATTGGGCGGAGTTGCGATGGAGGGTAGTGCGATGGGCAGAAAGTGCGACGGTGCGATATGCGATCGGGGCGATGTGCGACGGGTGGAAAGTGCGATGCAGAAAATGCGATGGGCGGAAAGTGCGATGGCGCGATCGGCGATCGCATCGCAAATATTTGTGACGCGATCAGATCGCATCGCAAATATTTGCGATGGATCAATCGACCACAAACAACGAAAATGCGATATGCGATAAGTGCGATCGCGTGATCCATTGCATCGCAAATATTTGCGATGGATTGGTCGAACACAAACAATGAAAATGCGATTTGCGATCTGCGCTATAAGCGGCGGGTTAATATATAAGAACTTTATAATAAAGTTCTATATGGAATGTATTTGCGGGGTATACAAAAGGGGAAGTGGTTTAGGCCTATGGTAAAGTTAAAAGTGGGTCTTAAGCCCATTTCGATGGATTAAAGGCAAGAAGGGGTACGATAGAGGAATAAAGGGGAATGATGGCCAACAAAGGGTAAGGGAAGAAATTAAAGCGAATTCGAAAAGGTAAAAAGGGAAATAGAAGGGGAAACATGTAGAAGCTAAGTGGGGGTTGAAATAAGAGGGAAGAGGGGGCCTTTGGGCACTTCTTCACAAACAGAGAGACTTTATAATAGGAATCAGCAGAGGGGAATTTATCAAAGGATAAAAGACACATGGAGGTTTCAAGGAGACTGTGTTTTCAGAGGAAATGCATTTCTTGAAGGCTCAAAAACAATTTAGCCCCCGTTTGCTTGCCAAAAAATTTATAGGGGGGCTAACAAGATCTATATCTGGGGCTCTTCTGTTAGGGTCTTCTTCATACTGGTATAAAGGAGATCTATCAACTGGAGATTGGATTGGAGTTTCTTCTTCTTCAATATTTATAACTCATGTTTCCTTAATCTATGTCTTTTTCACCATGCCTTTAAGCCTAGAGCTTCTTCTCAATTTAGGTGGATTTTCATCTTTTTCTTTAGCGCATTCACTTGTTAATTTCTCCTTTCTTTTATTCCTGAGTTGTTTCCTGATCTTTATCAATTTTTCAGAGATTACTTCTTCACTATCTTCTTGTGTTGATGTATCAGGTTTAATCTCAACAGATTTAACAATTTTTCCCCTCCTACTTCTTCTTATAGGTTCTTCTTTAGACAGTGTTTCTTCTGGTTATTCAAAATGGTTTCTTAGGAAGAATTCATCCCAGCTATCTCCTACTTTCTTCAAATGAAACTCAATTAATATTTTAATTAGGCCATGAATATACAAAGTAGTTTCTAGGAACTGAAGTCTTTTCTGAACATTAGAGGCCATCCTTTTCAAACTATTAAGCAGGAAGAAGGGTAGATTTATTTCATCATCTAAGAAATTCATCATCAGTCTAATATGATAGACATACAAAGTGCCAAATATACCCTCACAGGTTATGAATTTTTGTAAAATCAACAACATATTCCTCCATTTATTTTTCAAAGTTGTACTAGGAATACCTTTTCTAAACACTAAAATGTCAATACCTGGGTTTTCTAGCATTTGTTTCCAGGTTTCATTATGAAACTCTTTGTTTTTAAACCAACGTTCTCCCTGTCTTGGAAATTCTGTTGCTTCTGCTATGAATTATTATGTGATGGTGAACTTGATATCCCCAATTTCTACCTTTGATCCATCGAATGACCTAGCAAACGACTTTGTGATTTCTTTGTGGAATCCATTGAACTTCTCTATAAAGCTCAACCATCCAATCTACTATAATAACCCCTTAACCTGAGGGTATCCTTCTAAATATTTGGTCCTAATTGGCTTTGATCTCACAATAAACCCCATTTCTCCTTGATACAAATTGCTTCCTTTCTTTGGCTTATATCCACTGCTCTGTTTCTGATCTTCTATCTGAAGAAAGAGTAGCTGTGGAAGGTTGTTTTGCCCAAAAATGACTTCTCTATTTCTGCAGATGAAAAATGGCTACGGAATGTAATGGCAGTGAGTGGATACGAATGAATGAATAAGGCAATGGTAAATCATGAAAATGATCGAGTTAGGAGTTTGATATGGGATAAAAGACCACAAAGAGATATTATGATGATTTTCAAAATTCATCAATAAATGATACGATCTAAGGACGTGACCTAATAGGTCACATCTAAGTTTTGTCTGTTAATATTTTAATTAATGATGAATTTTTATGGAGCGGGATGTAGGGGATTTTGTCGAGGAGTTTTTATGATAGGCAAGGATCAATTCAAATGATAAAATAAATTTAGGAAACATATGATTTAACCATATTATATCTTTCATGTTTTTCTATCAAAAATAATTTCACACAGTTTACCTTAGCCTTTTTTATTTTGCTGCTTTGTTGTGTTTTTCCTACAGAATGCAGTCTTCTTTGACTCAAATTGCACAATCCAAAAGGTAATACTCAGTAGGCATAGGTACCCCAAGGACAGGTAAATGTGGTTTTATCTTGATCCTCAAGTGCAACTTGTATTTGGTTGTAACCACTGAAACCATCCAAAAATGAAAAGTACTTTTTGCCTGCTAATGTATCTAGCACCTGATCTATGAAGGGTAAAGGAAAATGATCTTTAAGAGTAGCTTTGTTTAATTCCCGATAGTCAATGCATCCCCTCCATTTTCCATTCTTCTTAGGTACAATCACAAAAGGAGAAACCCATTGGCTGCCTGAAATGGGATAAATAAAGTTGACATTTAACAATTTTTGCAACTCTTCTTTAACAATCTCTCTAAGGTTTGGATTCATCCTTCTCTGAGGTTGTCTGATTGGTTTACAATTTTCCTCTATGTATATATGATGAGTGCAAGTCTTAGGGTTTATCCCTTTCGTATCAGTGTACTCCCATGCATATGCAGAAGAGTGTCTCTGTAATATTTTGACTAGCTTTTCTTGTTGAAATTTCTCTAGGTTTTTGTTTATGTTTAAGGTTTTTCCTGAGAATATTTAAATTGTAGAGCTACCAAATTCTTCCATGGAGTAAAGAGACATATTTCTTGATGACAAAAACTCAATATTGGATTCTTCTTGAAATTTTTCATGTTTGTATTCTGAAGAAGATTCATGATTTTCTAAAGTATTAAGAATCTGACTGTCTTCACTAATTTCTGAAATAGTGAAGAGAGGTTGTATATATTCTTCATCATCAATCCATTGAGTATCATCTAATTCTGTGATTGTTCTTGTTGGAGGATACAAGGTGAATTTCTTGGTTGAACTTCCATCAGAGATGTACATATCACTAGATCTACAGCTAATGAAAGCATCAGCTGTAGCTAACCAAGGTCTTCCTAATATAATAGGATTTCCTTCTAGATCATTTTTAGGAGTTAGGATCATGAAATCTAGAGGATACTCCCAAGAATCTAAGGACACTGGAATGTCTTCTAATACCCCATCTGGTTTGATTACAGGTCTATCTGCTAATTGTAATAGTGTGGGTGTAAAAAGAAGATGTGGGTGTAAAAAGAAGATTAGGAAGTTTTAGTTTTTCCATGATTTGCCTACTCATGATATTGATTGCTGATGCTATATCAATAAGTGTGTTTGGAATTTCAATTCCATTGATATGTATCTTAACAACTGGATTTCTGGGATCTAGATATTTTGGAATGGCAATCTTTCCCATCATTATGTCTGCTATTTTTCCTACCAGTTGTATTTTCCTTATCTCTTTTATTCTTTTTCTTGTTTTTTTCATACTCAACTCTTTTATTGTCTTTGCTAGAATTGGGATTTCCTTGATGGCCTGTAATAATGGAATCTTAATACAAATTTTTTTAACTCATCTAGGAAATCATAGTTAGGCATCATAATTTGTTTCTCTACACCCCTATCAGTTTGTAATCTTTCAGGAAAAGGAGGTGTAGTAGTAGATGTTGATGGTTGTTCTAACATAGGAGTTGAAATTATTGGTTCTTTTTGTTTTTCTTTTCCAATGTTTTGGTCTTGAAGAGATGTGTTTTCTTCAAAACTTTTATTTACCTGTAGAGAATCTTCCTCAGAATTGTTTTGTTCTTGTATAATTACATAAGGCTTCTTTCTTTCAAGTATTCTTCCAGACCTAATTTGAACATCATTAAGGTCTAAAGGAGTAATCAAATAGGTTGGAAATTGTTGACTTTCTATCATATATGTATTCTGAGGGTTTTTATTGTTGGGGTTTGGTGTTGGCTGGGCAAGTAACTGATTTTATTTTTGAGGAAATGGTAATGGAAGTGGTGGATTTTGATTTTGATTTTGATGTTGATTTTGATGTTGTGGATACTGCTAAGGATTTTGTTGAGGAGGAAAGTTTGGATATGGTGGATAAGATGGTGGATATTGATAATATTGGGAGAACCTTCCATAAGGATTTTGTGCTTCTTGTGCCCAAGGTTGAGATTGATTTTGAAATTGGGGCCAAGGTTGCACCAAGAATTTCAATTAGGTGGGGGTTGATTATACATTTGATTACTAAACCCTTGTGTTTGAGGTCCCTGCCAAGGTCTTCTAGAGACAAAATTAAGATATTCTGTGGAATTTGTGGTTGTTTCTTCTTGAAAGACAACTTTAAGGCTAGGGATTGAGGGAAAATTCTTGGTCTCATGTTTTTCTAAACAAATTGCACAAGTATATATTACTTTTGCATCCAAAGGACACTCTCTTAAGGCATGCTTCTTCCTACATTTGAGACAAAAGATTGCTAAGGCATCAGTTTCAGCTTTCTGCTTATTTTGTAACTTAAGGGTGTCTATTTGCTCACTAAGACTCCCTAGAATGTCAGTTTTGAATTCATCAAGCATATTTCCTATTTTAGCCCTACTTTTTGTTCCAGTTGTAGATTTGTTTGCCCTTGCAAGAGAAGGGTCTCTTGGTCCTTTTAGAATCTTAGATTTTCCTCTGGAAAGATTAATATATAGTTCTGCTATATCAGGTAATGAAAGTTGAGATATGTCTCCTTTCCCCATCATATTAAGGATATCTATCCATTCATCCCTAATTGTTTTCAACAAAAGAGCTTTCAAAGTATCTTGGTCTAAGTTTTCCATTTTTTCCCTCTTGATGTTATAGTTAAATCTTTCCAACAAATCTTCCAAATTTTCATCCTCTTTTTGCATCATCTTGAACACTTATTCATTATGGTTGACTGATATACAGTGATCCAAATATCTATCTAGAAATCCTTTTCTCATTTCATCCCATGTCCTAATAGACCTAGTGATTAAACTCATAAACCATTTTAATGCTGCTCCTTTCAATGTTGAAGGGAACAGTTTAATTTTCTGAGCATCTTGTAGGTAATCATAGGTTCTACATAGAACTTCAAATTCAAATAAGAAGGTCTCAAGATCTTCACTTTTTATTCCATGAAATTTTGGAAGAACAGAGAGTGAGATATTTTTCATAGTTGCATTAGTCTCTTCATCTATTTTAGGGAATTAAAAAGGACTTACAGTTTCCCTTCTACCTCTTCCTCCTTCTGCATTTCCTCTTCCTCTACCTTCTTTTGTACCTCTACCTCTTCCTTTATCTCCTCCTCTTCCTCTACCTCCTCCAAATAGTGTATGTTCTCCATTAAAGACTTCTCCTTCCCCTTCTTCTACCATGATAGATTCCTCTGAACTGATATAGGGTTTAGTTGGAAGAGCTAGTTGTTCTACTGGTTCTTCTATCAAGGGTATATTGAAGAAATAGTCCTCTTCTTCTTCTTCACTAGGGATTTGTAATTCTTCTGCTGGAATATATTTCCTTGTGGAAGTGAAAAAGGTTATCCCTTATGTAGGAGTCCTTGGATCTTCTTCCTCTAGAATTGCTTCAGTGGATGAAGTGGGAGATATTCTTGATGGGATATCTGATGTTGAGACTTCTGGAAGCCTATGACCAGTATAGTATGGAATGTGGGTTTGAGTCGGAGGTGTGTTACTTCTTGGTCTTGGTGGAGTGAGTGGAGATGTGGGAATTAAGCTTCTGCCTCTTATAAATCTACCCCTAGAATCTCTTTCTCTATGCATATCATTGTTTTTTTGGAAATAGGAAATAAGGCTACCTAGTTACACTTCCCCGACAACGGCGCCAAAATTCTTAGTCAATTTAGAGTCCTAAATTGATAGCATAAATTATCGACCAGGGCTAGTAAACTGATGCAGGGTAATGCACTATATGTGCCTAAGTATCATTTTTCTTACTTCGTTGTTTTCAGTGTTTTATTGATGTTTTGGGGTTTTTTTATGTTTGATTTCTAATATGTTACTCTATGCTAAGAAAATGAAATTAAATCTATGTCAAAGAGGAATGCATTAAAACAAAATTTGATTGTAAGATCTATTCCTAACTAAGAAGTGATAAAAATAGAGAATCCTAATCCATGGACATTACAGCTGCTAAATGAACATTCATGAAATGAAAAGTAACTCAAAACACTATACTTAATATGATTCATTTAGTTAGATATTTGTTGGAAGAGTTTGTGAAAAAGATTAATTCTAATGCAATGAGGATCTCCTAAAATTGAAACAAACAATAACTCAGAACATTACAGTGGAATCTCATTCATTTATTATAGGTTTATTGGAGTAGCTTGAGAAGAAGATTACTATAATGTAGTAAGGATCTCCTATGAAATGTTGAAACAACTTATGACATTACAACTAGATCTCATTCATGAGTTAGAGGTTTATTGGAAGAGCTTTTGAAAGAGATTAAGCATAATGTGATAAGGATCTTCTATAAAACAAACAATCAGTAACCCACAGTATTACAACTAAGTCTTATTCGTGAGTTAGAGGTTTATTGGAAGAGCTTTTGAAAAAGACTGTTTGCAATAAGATGACGATCTTCTATTTAATTGAAGAAGAGAAAATGCTAATAACTAAAAATAGTACAACTAAATCTCATTCATATAGTAGTGATATATTGGAAGAGCTTGAGAAAGAGAATAGCTGTAAGATAATGAGGATCTTCTTAATTTAAATAACAGAAACTGAAATGCTAGTAACTCAGAATATTACAATTAAATCCCATTCATTTAATAGAGATATTTTGGAAGAGCTTGAGAAAAATACTAACTGTAATATCATGAGGATCTTTTATCTAAGAAAATGACATGAAACATAATGCTAAAAGATATAATTTCAGAAAGCAGTCTAAGTAGGATATATGACAAAACAAAATTGAAAACTACTTATCTAGAAAGCATGTAAAACCTCCTCGAATAGTAGGGGCCCTCTGCTATCAATTCAGCATTAAATATTTAACTCCTCAAGGTTGTATTCAAAACAGCATCAAATTTATACTCCTTTTATTATCAAAATGCTTGAAAAATAGAGTATCACAGTAATGATGAAATATGTATCAACTTGTTTTTCTCGGTATTACAGAGCTTTAATTTATATGAAATTACATAACTAACATTGAAAAAAATTAGGTACAGGTGTAGTTTTAAAGTCAAAATCAAATTGAAACTCTTTTAGGATTCTTGATTTGTTGTAAAGCAAAATCAGGAGTCTTGATTCCTGTAGAAAACAGTTTGTTTGACTTTTCCTTTGACCACGTGCATAGGTACCTCTAGCTATCGATCCAGTCTTCATGGAAGGGAATGAATGATGTAGGAAAGATTTGGAATCCACCTATGTGTGCCTTTTCTCCAGATGACACCTGTAACATACTTAAACACCAAAACAGCTACGGAACGCTTGATTGGCTACAGAATGACTGCATTTTGTAGCTAAACAGTTCAAAAATCATTAAGACAACAAAAATCACAAAAGTACAATAATTTAATCATTGTATGCAACCTTTAAGTAATCTTAGTCATTCTCATTGATTTTTAGGTTTATGAAATGATAAAGGAATGATGAAATGAAGTGAAATTTGGCAAAAGAGAAGACAATTTCAGGGCTCAACAATGACATAGATACATGACGACAGGATGGCATGATGATCGATGACAACAGATAGATTGGAAAGTGGAATTCTCCCTAGTTGAGAGGGAGTTTTAAAATTGGAAACTAGGACCAAATTCCACCTTGGGACAACTTATTTGATGGAGATAATGATTGCATTAAATTCCTATTTTTGGGAGGACCAAAATTGATATAAAAATCATCCAATTTGGACTAGCGAAAGTGCATCTTTGAATTTATGCTCACACATGTGAAAATTATTCAAGTCGGCCACATAAACATGTAGGCTCAAGAAGCCCAACGGACGTGTCTCTTCACCCATAGTGAATTTTATAAATGAAAGTGACCTCACACCTCATTTGGCATCGTCATCACTCACACATTCTCCCTCCTCTCATTGGTTCGTACAACATTGGGAATTCTTCTCTCTCACATGTGTGGATCAAGGAGGACAAAATTTCAAACTAAATTACAGGGCCAAAAATAACAGGAAATTATGCAGTTTAACCAGTGTTGACCAATGTTGATAGTGACCTTCCATCCATCATTTGAATTTATTTTTTTTTCGGGGGTTATTTCTGTCTCAGCGGGCCACATCTTTTGGCACAAAAACCAAAGAATTTTGTGCACTTTGACTGCAAACCAAAATTGGAGGTTGACCACAGATTTGAAGACAAAAATTTGAGCAAGTTTAACTATTGACTTTGTCAATGTTTTGGGCTAAATTTTACCTCCTTATCAACCTGAGTTTGATTGGGGAAGATTGAGGTGTTTTGAGCATAATTTATTGTTGATTTGACCAGCGTTGACTTTATTGTTAAGGCTATTTTGACTTTTAATTAGGAAAGTCAACTTAACTTTTTGTAATCTCTCTGCCAAATCTTTTGATATAATAATAAGAAGAATTGATAAAAGGGTTTTTCCCACATTGGGGTTTTTCCCTGGAATCCGCCAAATCTGGTGTCTGCTTGTCTTGGCTTGTCTTTTGCATTTTGTTTCATGTTCTATCTACTTTTACTGCCAATGTGATTAATGGTTAGTGTTATTGATACTCAAAATCTAATTTGAAATTTCTATTAGGCTTCTTAAGGAACATTGAAGTAATTGTGTTAAGCATACATCATACCATTGTTAACTAAAACTAACACAAACTCATACAAGTACTACTCTCATTACTACATTTTAACTTTGGCTAGAGGAAGATATATAAAATAAGTATCATTCACATAAATGATAATTTTTGTTTAATAAAAACAAGTAGACAATTTTTTTTGGTTGCTTTAGTTCAGTATGAAAAAATAGAAATGATCAAAACGTGAACATGTTTTCTCCTTGGTGCTTCATCCAAAAAATATGTTTAAAAATATACCTCTAGCTATTCAGTGAGCTAGAGTCATATCAACAGTTTCAAAAAGTGTCCAAGATCTGAATGCCTTGTTCTATCACACATTTCTAAGCCAACAATTAAGTAACTTCAAAGAGCTCAGAGATCAACAATATAAAGCAAGTAGGAAAACAAAAAACCATGAGAAATCTCGAAATATGTTACCGGGCATGAGAAACAAAAAATGAAATGTGAAATGGATTCAACATGGGAAATGAGATGCTGAGGTTTCACGATGAGAAACTTTTTACAGTTATTTTCAACACATCACAAGAATAACTGAAAGTTTTAATTATCAACATTCATCATACAAAAGCAATGTCTTAAACAATTTGAATTTCTAAAATATATAAAATAAGTAATTGTGTTAAGCATACATCATACCATTGTTAACTAAAACTAACACAAACTCATACAAGTACTACTCTCATTACTACATTTTAACTTTGGCTAGAGGAAGATATATAAAATAAGCATCATTCACATAAATGATAATTTTTGTTTAATAAAAACAAGTAGACAATTTTTTTTGGTTGCTTTAGTTCAGTATGAAAAAATAGAAATGATCAAAACGTGAACATGTTTTCTCCTTGGTGCTTCATCCAAAAAATATGTTTAAAAATATACCTCTAGCTATTCAGTGAGCTAGAGTCATATCAACAGTTTCAAAAAGTGTCCAAGATCTGAATGCCTTGTTCTATCACACATTTCTAAGCCAACAATTAAGTAACTTCAAAGAGCTCAGAGATCAACAATATAAAGTAAGTAGGAAAACAAAAAACCATGAGAAATCTCGAAATATGTTACCGGGCATGAGAAACAAAAAATGAAATGTGAAATGGATTCAACATGGGAAATGAGATGCTGAGGTTTCACGATGAGAAACTTTTTACAGTTATTTTCAACACATCACAAGAATAACTGAAAGTTTTAATTATCAACATTCATCATACAAAAGCAATGTCTTAAACAATTTGAATTTCTAAAATTGAGAAGAGATATCACATTCAAATTTCATAATACATATTCAAAACAGAAATCGTCCATCTTCAATAGCATGATTGATATTATAACAACGTTTTCAACAATGAAAATATCTAAAAAAACACTATACAGTCCATAAACTACCATAGATGCATCCTAACCCTAGATCTATTGAGCACCAAGGGGAATAAAAAAATACCAGATGTGAACCTCTTCGGAGTCAAATCTGCCTCTCTTGAGTCAAATCTGGGGTTAAGATGGATCTATCATGCATATAGGTGATGGTTGTCTTCTATACCATGTCCTAATGTCCTTGTTTTTATTTTTCCACAATATAATCTAGTTACCCTACTCACCCAAGGAGCTACAAAGACATATTGATGCCCTATCAATCATCTGTAACCTTATCTACAAAGGAAGATTGATGCCTAATCCAACATCTGTGACCTTTGACAGTTCACAATTAACCTTCATATAGCAAAGGTTATAATCTTCAATGTGTCTCAACAATCTCTTACCAACTACCAGTTCTACTTACAAGGGGACAAGATTGTGATTATCAAGACCTACAAATACACGGGGGTTAAGTCATTAGGGCCTTGATTCACTTTGAGGCATGCTTTCTAGCCTAGCCTTAACAAGACATATTGTTCACTTGCCTGATTCAAGAGAGTGATTTCAACACTTCACAATTAACCCTCATATAACAAAGGTTATAATCTTTAATGTGTCTCAACAAGCTCTCACCAACTACCACTTCTACTTCCAAAGGGACTGATCTAAGGCTTAAGTTTTAGCTAAAAATTGAAAGTGCTCGAAATTGCTTTGAACCTGAACAACCAGATAGAGTTCGTCGCCAAGATTCCGTCACAACTCATTTCATCAAAATCCGAGTTCGTATGAAATAGTTATCGTCTGTTGTTCGTTTTCCAAAACTAGCAAAAATGGAGTAGAATAGGTATAGCGCTGATGTGGCAAGTATAGTTAGCATTGCAGGAATATTCTCCAAATTTCATCCAGTGACATTATGACAAGTGTCGTCTTCAGATTCGCCAGATGGGTTAAGTGAAGAAAGAAATTGTCCAATGACCTCCAATTCTTCCTAAGTTGGAATTTGATTTTTTTTTTTAAGGGTTGGAGTATAACCCAACTAGAGGGTACCACGTGTCCTCTCTAGTGGGCCACCTCCTAACCTATGGGGGTCGAATTATTTTATTATTTTAATGTTTAGACATTGGCTATATGATGGATTAATATATATATATATATATATATATATATATATATATATATATATATATATATATTATAAAGTTCTTAAACCAAACTCAGTGGGATATCACCAACTTTGGAGGAGCCTCTACAAAAGTTTGGAGAAGGTTCAGAATGGCTGAATTGAAAAAGTTAGCGAAGGAGTGTTATTATGGCGCCGTATAAAATTTATGGTAGAGTGGGGGCTCGAACCCCTGACCTCACGCCCATAAACAACGTGCTCCACCATCTCTCCTATTAGGTAGTTCTTACCCTATCCATTCTCCACATCTATTTGAAGTTTAACTGCCCAACTGTTGGGGGTTGGATGGGGCCATTCCCTCCAGGCCAGCCGCCTCCCCATGTGACCAAAAGCGCGCAACCAGGTTCCAATCCAAAACGAACCGACGGAAATTAATCATGATTAATTAATGTTAAATTGTGGTTTAATGACGTTAAGATGCCATTAGCGCATAAAACGCACTCATCAATAAACAAAGCTTAGCTGCCATAGTTATTGATTAGCGCTAATTACGCCAAATATTAATTTGGTGGGTTTTCTGGAGGGGCGCCAAATTTGGCGGGGTTTCTAATTTTAGAAAATTAACTAGCCATTTCTCCAGTTTTGGAGGAGAAATTGGGGCAAAATTGGTTTTGGTCATAATTCACTCAATTTTCGACCAAATTGAGCTCAGTAAAAGTCATTTTTGGCTAATTGGCATGCTAGGAACTCAATGAAGTAGGTTTTAGAGGTAGAAAAGGTCATCTACAGGTTTTTCTTTTACATTTTAATATTTTTGAAGGTCAGGGCCACCAGGTGTTGGGTTCATTTACAGAGCATCGAGAGTCCAAATTCAGAAAAACAAATAGTCATTTTTGGGAGATTATGATGTTTTAAACTCATTGGAATAGGTTCCAAGAGGCTTTGAAGCTTATAACAGCATTTTTATCACACTTGAAGCTAATACAAAGGTCACACTATGAAGTTGGACTAAGGAGATGTAGCCCGGGAGGGGTGAAATCCTTTATCAAAATTCTCCATGTTAAGCTATGTTATGTGTGTTTGTTGTGTTTAATATTGCTTCTATTTTTTCATTTAAAATTATGCTTTTTAAGCTTATGACAAACTCATAATTTCACTAAGTACACAGTTTTCCAATCACATGCTCATAAACAAACTCATGAAGGATAAGTAAAACAATGCAAAGAAAATTTTATATCTAAAATGAAACTAGCACAACAATAACTAGCATTCATTTTCAAATCAATTTGGTATCAGAGCACAAGGTTGCTTGCTTGTTTTACTTGAAGGGTTTTAATAGTGAAAATTTATTGATGCTTACAAGATTGAGATTGCAGAGAGGAGAAGGGAAGCTACTGATAGCTAGTACAGAAGTTAGGAAAAGAAGGAAGAAGGTTGAGAAAGCATCATCCTCACCCAAAGGACCACTCAAGGCAACACTTGAAGCACAAGAGGAATTAATTGCACAAGAGGCTGAAGTAGTTGAAAAGACACAAGATGCAGAGATTGAGCTTGAATCTACAGCCAAAATGTCAGGCCATGAAGGAACTCGTGAACATTATGAAGAATATGATTTAAAGAAGGAGTTCAAATAAATGAAAAGGATGGTGAAACTTTTGTATGAATATTTTATGGCAAAGGAAACTGGAGAAGGTTCAAAACACCCTCATAGAGAAGAATCTTCAAACAGTAAAAAGGAAGAAGAGAGGAGCTCAAAAGACAGTGGTGAAAAACCACCTCACCCTCCACCATCATTATCATCGTCATCCTCAGAAGCATCTTCATCTTCCACATCCACTACAGAAACGCATACCCATACTCATTCCAAGATCCAAAAAGGTAAGACTCTGTTACTCAAGTTGGACATCAAATTTGAACTTCCTACATAAAATGGAGAAGTTAATGCTGAAAGACTAGACAATTGGATTCATCAATTGGAATTTTACTGAAGAATCCAAAATCTACAAGAAGACGATATCAAAATTCAATTGGCTTCATTAAGGCTAGAAGGAGCAACATTAGTTTGGTGGGAGGCAAAGACACAAGAGGAAATGTGAATCCATGGTAAGATTTCCATTTCTTGGGTTGAATTCATTTCTTCCTTTAAAAGACAATTCTATCTATTAGCCTATATGCAGAAAGCAATAATGAGTTGGAAAAAAATTAGACAGCTCAAAGTTCAAAGTGTCCAAGAGTATACACAAGATTTTAGGAAAAGGGCTTTATTACTTGGGGTAGACTTAAATTCACAAGACACACTCTTGAAGTATATAGGAGGTCTACATTGCTACTTGAAACACATTATTATCATGTTTAACCCAAATAACTTATATGAAATATGTGTGAAAGCCACACATCTTGAAGCAAGGGGTAAAAACATTTCTCAAGAGGGTATTAAGAAGAAGCCATTCAAGGGTAAGGGAAAAGAGAAAGGAGGAAAATGGAAGGGAAAGAAGAATGCAAGTGTGAAGCAAGAAGGGGAGAAAATTACATGCAAACATTGTTCCAAAGAGGGGCATGATGAAGCCCACTGTTGAAAACTACATATCGAACTAAGACCAAAGAAACCAAATAACAAAGGGAAACAAAAGACGACTTCCACCACACACAAAATATCTTGGATCGGATTCAGGAGATGAAACCAAGATAGTAGCCATGGTTAGCAAAGGAAATGAAGCTACTACAAGTTTTAGTACCTCAAACAGTCACAAGAACACTTCAAATGAAGATACAATAATAGAATTATTCCATGTTAGAGTAATTTCTAATCATACAAATATTGATGCCTTATTTGATACATGGTCACAAGCAAACGTGATTTCAGAAGACTTAATTAAAAAACTAAACCTTGAAACTGTACCTAATCGTAATCCATACCCTTTGGGTTGGATAGTTAACAATGTCAATTTACAGGTGACAAGGAAATGTATTTTCAGATTTGCTATTACTGCAAACTTTATTGATGAATTTGAGTTAGATGTGGTTAACTTGACATTTCAGGGATTATATTGGGTAGTCCAAATTTGTATGATAGGAAAGTGGTATTCTACCGTCATGAGAACAAATATCATTTGATCAAAGATGGAGTGGAGTATATTGTGAGAGCTCATCTCAAGAAACTGAATATCTCTTTAGTTAATGCAGGGCAAATGAAGAGGCTAGTAAATGCAAGTAATTTTTTTTTGCTTCTTATGATCAAGAAAAAGGAAGATGTTAACTATGAATCTTTTGAAGGATGTGATGAAAAATTGAAATGTGATTTGTTTGATGTGGTAATTCAGCATGGTGATATGTTTCAAGAACCAAAGGGGTTACCACCCAAGAGGGGAATTCGGCATGAGATTCAGTGGCAGAAGAATGTTCCACTTCCAAATATTGGTATGTATCTCATGTCAATTATGGAGAGTTTGGAAATAAATAAGAAAATCCAAGAGTTGTTGAATAAAGGTATCATATGCCCATCTACTTCGCCATGTGGTTCTCAAAAAATTTTGGTTCCAAAGAAGGACGGGACTTGGCGCATGTGTATCAATTTCCATGCACTGAACAAAATCACGGTAAAGAATCGCTACCCAATTCCATGCATTGTTGAGTTGCTTGATTAGTTAAAGCATGCAAAGTATTTCACTAAGTTATATTTGAGAAGTGGTTATCATCAAGTTAGGATAGCTGAAGAAGTCATTTGGAAAACTGCTTTCAAGACTAGACAAGGATTTTATGAGTGTTTAGTTATGCCATTTGGCTTAACAAATGCACCGGCTACTTTCATGAGAGTAATGAATGATGTACTTAGACCATTTCTAGATGAATTTTTCATTGTTTACTTAGATGACATACTCATATTCAGAAAATCAAGAGAAGAACATGTCATGCATGTGAACAAGGTACTTGATGTTTTGAGAAAAGAGCAATTGTTTCTTAAGATGTCAAAGTGTGAATTTGGGAAGACTTCATTGGTAAATTTGGGACACATTGTTGGAGGAGGTGAATTGAATATTGATCCTCTCGAAGTTGAGGTCATTTTGAATTGGCACAAGCCCAATACAGTTACCGAGGTAAGAAGCTTGTTAGGGGCAGCACAGTATCGGAGTAAATTTATTGCTAATTTTTCTTCCATTGCAGCATCGTTACATGCATTAATAAGCATAATAAAGTCTTCCATTGGGGAGATTTGTAGTAGAAATAATTTGATGCTTTAAAGCAAAAGATAATTTCAACACTGGTACTAGCAATTCTAGATCTTAGACAACCATTTTAGATCCAAACAGATGCAAGTGATCATGCTATGGGAGCAGTGCTCATGCAGCATGGTAACCCTATTTCATTTCATTCTGAAACTTTTAATGGAGCTATGACTAAATATCCTCTCTATGATAAAGAGTTATATGCATTGGTACAAAGTGTAAATAAATGGAAGCATTACTTGATGGGAAAAGATACCATTATCCATACCGACCATCAGCCATTGCAGTGCTTACAATCATAGTCAAAATTGTAGCAATCAAGACATTTCAGAAGGATGAGTTTTCTAAGACAATTTCACTTGGTTATCAGGTACAAAAAATGAATTTACAATAAGGTAGTTGATAGTCTCTCTAGGCCTATTGTAAATTCAACTATTATTCTCAAGCACAATTCTATTATGCATGAAAGTTACATTGAACAGTATGTGAATGATAGTAATTTTCAAGATGTGTATGAGAACTTGAGTAAGGGAAACCAAAGTGAAGAGTTAGATTATCATGTGCATAAAAGTTTGTTGTATCACTTGGGCAAGTTATATTTACCATAGGGAGAAAGAAACAGTATCATAAGGGAGGCACACACATCATTGATTGCAGAACATTTTGGTATAGGCAAGACAATAGTGCATCTTCAAAGGTATTGTTATTGGCCACGCATGAATGAAAATGTTTCTCATTTTATTAGAGGATTTTATTTACGTGCAACAAGTAATCCTAGAAATAGGAATCTTGATTTGTACACACCACTTCCTATTCCTTCTCCTCCTTGGGAGAGCATCTCAATGGATTTTGTAAGAGGCATTCATATGTCAAGGAAAGGTCATGATTATGTGTATGTTGTAGTAGATAGGTTCAACAAAATGTGTCTTTTGATGGCATGTAAGAAAAATATTACAGCTGAACAAATCGCTAATATTTTCTTTCAAAATGTATGGATCCATTTTGTTCTTCCTACTTCTATTGTAAGTGATCGAGATTCTTGATTTGTTGGGAATTTTTGGTCAAAATTATGGGACATGATGGATACTAATTTGAAGAAGAGTACAACATTTAATCCGCAAACAGATGGTCAAACAGAGGTGGTAAATAGAAGTGTTATTCATCTTCTAAGAGGCTATTGCAGCAAGCATCCCAAGTTGTGGGATGAACAGTTACACTACATACAACATGCATACAACCGAGAAAAACTTTCTTCCACAAATTTAATTGGCTTCATTAAGGCTAGAAGGAGCAGCATTAGTTTGGTGGGAGGAAAAGACACAAGAGGTGATGTGAATCCATGGTAAGATTTCCATTTCTTGGGTTGAATTCTTTTCTTCCTTTAAAAGACAATTCTATCCATTAGCCTATATGCAGAAAGCAATAATGAGTTGGTAAAACTTTAGACAGCTCAAAGTTCAAAGTGTCCAAGAGTATACACAAGATTTTAGGAAAAGGGCTTTATTACTTGGAGTAGACTTAAATTCACAAGACACACTCTTGAAGTATATAGGAGGTCTACATTCCTACTTAAAACTCATTATTATCATGTTTAACCCAAATAACTTAGATGAAGTATGTGTGTAACCCACACATCTTGAAGCAAGGGGTAAAAACATTTCTGAAGAGGGTAGTAAGAAGAAGCCATTAAAGGGTAAGGGAAAAGAGAAAGGAGGAAAATGGAAGGGAAATAATAATGCAAGTATGAAGCCAGAAGGGGAGAAAATTACATGCAAACATTGTTCCAAAGAGGAGTATGATGAAGCCCACTGTTGGAAACTACATCCCAAACTACGACCAAAGAAACCAAATAACAAAGGGAAACAAAAGATGACTTCCACCACACAAAAAGATCTTGGATATGATTCAGGAGATGAAACCAAGATATTATCCATGGTTAACAAAGGAAAGGAAACTATTGCAAGTTCTAGTACCTCAAATAGTCACAATAACACTTCAAATGAAGATACAAGAATAGAATTATTCCATGTTAAAGTAATTTCTAATCATACAAATAGTGATGCCTTATTTGATACATGGTCACAAGAAAACTTGATTTCAAAATACTTAGTTAAAAAACTGAACCTTGAAACTGTACCTCATCATAATCCATACCCTTTGGGTTGGATAGTTAACAATGCCAATTTATAGGTGACAAGGAAATGTATTTTCAGATTTGCTATTACTGCAAACTTTGTTGATGAAGTTGAGTTAGAAGTGGTTCCACTTGACATTTCAGGGATTATATTGGGTAGTCCAAATTTGTATGACAGGAATGTGGTATTATACCGTCATGAGAACAAATATCATTTGATCAAAGATGGAGTGGAGTATATTGTGAGAGCTCATCTCAAGAAATTGAATATCTCTTTAGTTAATGCAGGGAAAATTATGAAGCTAGTAAATGCAAGTAAAAATTTTGTGCTTCTTATGATCAAGAAAAAGGAAGATGTTACATATGAATCTTTTGAAGGATGTGATGACAAATTGAAAGATAAGTTCAGCACCGGTACTAGCAATTCCAGATCTTAGACAGACATTTTAGATCCAAACGGATGCAAGTGATTATGATATGGGAGCAGTTCTCATGCAGCATGGTAAGCCTATCTCAATTCATTCTAAAACTTTTAATGGAGCTGTGACTAACTATCCTACCTATGATAAAGAGTTATATGCATTGGTACAAAGTGTAAAGAAATGGAAGCATTACTTGATGGGAAAAGAGACCATTATCCATACTGACCATCAGCAATTGTAGTACTTACAATCACAGTCAAAATTGCAACAATCAAGACATTTCAGGTGGATGGGTTTTCTACAACAATTTCACTTGGTTATCAGGTACAAAAAAGGAATTTACAATAAGGTAGCTGATATTCTCTCTAGGCCTATTGTAAATTCAACTATTATTCTCAAGCAAAATTCTATTATGCATGAAAGTTAAATTGAACAGTATGTGAATGATATTAATTTTCAAGATGTGTATGAGAACTTGAGTAAGAGAAACCAAAATGAAGATTTAGATTATCACGTGCATAAAATTTTGGTGCATCACTTGGGAAAGTTATGTATACCACAAGGAGAAATAAACAGTATCATAAGGGAGGTGCACACATCATTGATTGCATGACATTTCGATGTAGGCAAGACAGTAGCGCATATTCAAAGGTATTGTTATTGGCCACACATGAATGAAAGTGTTTCTCATTTTATTAGAGGATGTTATTTATGTGCAACAAGTAAGCCTAGAAATAGGAAGCTTGGTTTGTACACACCACTTCCAGTTCCTTCTCATCCTTGGGAGAGCATCTCAATGGATTTTGTAGAAGGCCCTCCTATGTCAAGGAAAAATATTACAGCTGAACAAACCGCTAATATTTTCGTTCAAAATGTATGGATCCATTTTGGTCTTCCTACTTCTATTGTAAGTGATCTAGATTCTTGAATTGTTGGGAATTTTTGGTCAAAATTATGGGACATGATGGATACAAAGTTGAAGAAGAGTACAACATTTCATCTGCAAAAAGATGGTCAAATAGAGGTGGTAAATAGAAGTGTTATTCATCTTCTAAGAGGCTATTGCAGCAAGCATCCCAAGTTGTGGGACGAACAATTACACTACATACAACATGCATACAACCGAGAAAAACATTCTTCCACAAATACATCACCATTTGAGGCATGTTTTGGTTACTTGCCAAGATCGCCATTGGACTTTATCTTTGAGAAAGATGTTGCTATAGATGAAAATAGTGACATAGATAAATCAAGAAAGTTCATTGAGAAAATTCAGTTGGTACATCACACAGTGTAAGATAAAATTGAGAAGAGTCAAAACAGCTACAACTCAAGGCATGATAAACATCGAGTTGATCACAAATTCCAAGTTGGTGATGAAGTTTGGTTGTACATAAGCAAAGAAATATTACAAGGGGAAGGTAAAAATCTCAAACCAATCCATTATGGTCCATTTAAAATTCTGGAAAATATTGGTACAAATGCATTAAAGATAGATTTTCCTCCTTATATGCAAATTTAATCTGTCGTTAATGTTGAGAATTTCATATTGTTTGAGCCTCCTTTGATTGATGATCAAGGAGAGCATGTTCAGCTTCCATCAATAGATGATTTCTCACCAAAATATCTTGATGAACTTTAGCAAGATCTCATACTTGACAAAAGAATCAGAACTTCAAGAAGAGGGAATGTTGAATACTTTAGAGTTGGACTCAAAGGTCAAAATCCTTCAAAGAAAAAATGGTTCGAGATTGGAAAAGTGAGGGAGTTGTACCCTCACTTGTTGAACAATTGATAGTATCTTTTGGGGTCCAAAAGGCTTCTAGTGGGGAGGAATGATCTAAGGCTCAAGTTTTAGCTAAAAATTGAAAGTGCTCGAAATTGCTTCGAACTTGAACGAGCGGATAGAGTTCTTCACCATGATTCTGGTGCAACTCGTTTCATCAAAATCCAAGTTCGTATGACTGAGTTATCATCTGTTCTTCATTTTCCAAAACAAGAAAAAAGGAGCATAACAGGTACAATGTTGATGTGGCAGGTATAGTCAGCATTGCAAGAATATTCTCCAAACTGCAGCCAGTGACACTGTGACAAGTGTCGTCTTCAAATTTTCTAGATGGGTTAAGTGAAGAAAGAAATTGTCCAATGACCTCCAATTCTTCCTAAGTTGGAATTTGATTTTTTTTTTTAAGGGTTGGAGTATAACCCAACTAGAGGGTACCACGTGTCCTCTCTAGTGGGCCACCTCCTAACCTATGGGGGTCGAATTATTTTATTATTTTAATGTTTAGACATTGGCTATATGATGGATTAATATATATATATATATATATATATATATATATATATATATATATATATATATATTATAAAGTTCTTAAACCAAACTCAGTGGGATATCACCAACTTTGGAGGAGCCTCTACAAAAGTTTGGAGAAGGTTCAGAATGGCTGAATTGAAAAAGTTAGCGAAGGAGTGTTATTATGGCGCCGTATAAAATTTATGGTAGAGTGGGGGCTCGAACCCCTGACCTCACGCCCATAAACAACGTGCTCCACCATCTCTCCTATTAGGTAGTTCTTACCCTATCCATTCTCCACATCTATTTGAAGTTTAACTGCCCAACTGTTGGGGGTTGGATGGGGCCATTCCCTCCAGGCCAGCCGCCTCCCCATGTGACCAAAAGCGCGCAACCAGGTTCCAATCCAAAACGAACCGACGGAAATTAATCATGATTAATTAATGTTAAATTGTGGTTTAATGACGTTAAGATGCCATTAGCGCATAAAACGCACTCATCAATAAACAAAGCTTAGCTGCCATAGTTATTGATTAGCGCTAATTACGCCAAATATTAATTTGGTGGGTTTTCTGGAGGGGCGCCAAATTTGGCGGGGTTTCTAATTTTAGAAAATTAACTAGCCATTTCTCCAGTTTTGGAGGAGAAATTGGGGCAAAATTGGTTTTGGTCATAATTCACTCAATTTTCGACCAAATTGAGCTCAGTAAAAGTCATTTTTGGCTAATTGGCATGCTAGGAACTCAATGAAGTAGGTTTTAGAGGTAGAAAAGGTCATCTACAGGTTTTTCTTTTACATTTTAATATTTTTGAAGGTCAGGGCCACCAGGTGTTGGGTTCATTTACAGAGCATCGAGAGTCCAAATTCAGAAAAACAAATAGTCATTTTTGGGAGATTATGATGTTTTAAACTCATTGGAATAGGTTCCAAGAGGCTTTGAAGCTTATAACAGCATTTTTATCACACTTGAAGCTAATACAAAGGTCACACTATGAAGTTGGACTAAGGAGATGTAGCCCGGGAGGGGTGAAATCCTTTATCAAAATTCTCCATGTTAAGCTATGTTATGTGTGTTTGTTGTGTTTAATATTGCTTCTATTTTTTCATTTAAAATTATGCTTTTTAAGTAGGATTAGAACTCACTAAGCAATACCATGTTCCAATCACATGCTCATAAATAAACTCATGAAGGATATGAAATAATGCAGTTTAGATATCTAAATGAAACTAGCAGTGAATAACTAGTATTCATTTTCGCATCAAGGATGAGATTGTGATTATCAAGAACTGCAAATACATGGGGGTTTAGTCATTAGGGCCTTGATTCACTTTGAGGCATGCTTTCTAGCCTAGTATTAATAAGAAACACGGTTCACTTTCCTAATTCAAGAGAGTGATTTCAACACCACTTCCTAGATATATCTTGGTTTAGATACACCTCTTGGAAACAATCATCAAACACATTGTCCTCTATGGCTCCAAGACCTTGGGAGCTAGCCTTATTTTGGTTAACTGGGATAAAACAGAGAGTCATCACCCTTCCATTACAATCCATTATCCATATCCCTAGCCCATAATCCAACCAGAGTTTGACGACCATCATTTCAGTCTCAAGGCCATATTTGGACTTGTCTCAATTATTAAAATAGTCCGAACCTTGTGAGAATTAATGACAAGAAGGGATCAATAACTATTATCACTAAAATCCACCTCATCAAGATGTCAACTTGAGGATACACAAAGGAAATTTCCCTTGCCACCTCTCACTTTATGTTATTTTTTAAATAAATAAAATAAAATTGGAAATTCCCATTTGCAATTCAAATTTATAATGACTCTTTCATACTGTGTATATTCAATAAATCTCATGAAGGAATAACAAAGTTGATGGGGAGTGAAGTTGTGTGATGTATCACGCAAGACCTGCGTCTAAGGATTGGGCATATGGAATCAACAATGAAAACAATAGTCTTAAACTCCGGATAATGGTAAATTTCAGCAAGGAAATTGTAAAATAAAATTTACTAAAAATGATACATCATAATGTAAGCGAAAGTTTAATGAAGACAAATAAAGCAGAGAATGCATCACCAAGTACAACATTTTCTATCAAAAGATAGCAAATATGATTTGGTTTAAATGGGATAAAACAAAGATAATCCCCACCCTTCCATTATAGTGCATCATCCATAGCATATACATAGTTCCCTAGCACATCATCCAACCAGAGTTCAACTACCATCCTTTTAGCCTCGAGGCCATCTTTGGACTTGTCTTCATTCTTCACATAGTCTGAACCTTGTGAGAATTAATGTTGAGAAGGGATCAATAATTGTTATCACTCAAATCCACCTCATCAAGATGTCAACTTGGGGATATATAGAGGCAACATTCATTGCCGCCTCTCACTTTATGTTCTTTTTTAAATAAATAAATAAAAGCAAAAGGGCATCCCCATTTGCAATTCAAATTTATCATGGTGCTTGCATACTGTGTATATTCAATAAAGCTCATGAAGGAATAACAAAGTTGATAGAAGGAAGGTGGTTGAATCAAGCAAGACTGATGGCTAAGGATTGGGAAAATGAAAACAATAGTCTTCAACTAGATAATGGTAAATTTCAGCAAGGCAATTGTAAAATAAAAGTTACTCAAAATGGTACATCATAATGTAAGTGAAAGTTGAATGAAGGCAATGAAGTTAGAGAATGCATCACCAAGTACAAACTTTTCTTTTGTCAAAAGATAAAAAATAGGGGGTATGCCCTCTTATTCATATGCATGTTGCTTAACCCTATTAAATGGCACAATCAACTTCCTAGAAAAAAACATTGTTCTATCTGTCATAGAATAAGTGCATTGCATCTCTAGGAAACAAACACATGCCAACTCACTAAGGCACCCTTTGTTCCAATATCAGCAACAAGATACTACCCATTAACATAACAATGCTTTCTCTAATCTGGAATAATGGCAGCTCAGAAACAGGTCCAATTATAGTTCTTATAACTCAGTATAATAATGCATAGAACTCATTTTAAACATAGAAGGAAATTTTTGATAGGAAAAATCCTATAAGAACCTCTACTTCCTTGTGTTATGTTTATGATGGATCAAAATCAACTTATCTTCCTTTCCCGACACTAAAAATGATTTTGCGCATCATGTTGATCAACAAATTCACATGAAAAATCTTAAGATACACCCTTGTTGTGGTCTTTTCCCATTTTCAAGTTTCCTTCAATTTATTTTTACAATGAAAAACAAAACAATTGCTTAATCAATACAAACGGAATCATTATATAAATACTCCAAAAAAAGAGTTCTGATAAATCTTTCCTAGTCAAAAATACAAACACAAAGTATACCCACTTTTGTAGTTTATTGATTGTCAAACAAAATTTGGAAATAGATCACAGTTTTGTTGTGATTTTTTTGAGAGACTTCTCTTCCCTACAAAAATAAGATAGGGAATGCAAAATTCTAGCCTAGAATCTGCATCTCACACAGAAATAGGAAAGTGAATGCAAAATGCCAGCTTATAATCTGCACTTCACACAAATTCAATTGAAAATCTTCAAATGATATGCTTTTGGTCAAGGCAGTAATCCAACAACGAGGATTGCCTTCACATATCTATCGTAATTAAAAATTGATTGTTGAGACAATGAATACAGTCCTACATTATTTTCTTAATGTCTCAAAATATGCTTGCAATTTTCTATTTTTTAAACGATGATGTACATCGGTGACTACATTCCATCTTACATAATTTAACCAAAAACTACGAAACCCAAAAGTAAAACTTAAGCCATCCATTGGGGTTTTCCTTCTTGCTCTCGTCTACGCTACTTGGCCCACCCGAATGACATGTCAAAAAGGGGTAAGGGATAGTGTAAGTCCTATGCAACTTTGACATAATAGAAACCCATCAAGCATGGCACCTGAGCAAAAGAAAGCTTGCGTTATGTAGTGAAACCTCGACTTGAGGCGTGTTTATCAAAACAATTTCTAAAAAGGAAGAAAATAAATATCGCATCAAATTACAGTCGCGTAAGTTTTGTTCTGATATGTTAACCTGTAGACAGGTTAGCCAATTAAGGTTTTGAGCATGAGGTTGTCCTCTCTTTTTATTCTTTTTCTTACATATATTTTACCTTAAATCCCTTAGAGGGTGATCAGATATTTGTGATATGATTACATTTATAATAAGTTTAAGCATCATTTTCAAGAAAATAAATTATTGAGAGGGTTCATCCTTACCAGTTGGCTGAGAAACCCAGTCTAGAACCTAGCCTCTGACTCTATCTCCTGAACTATCTGGAAGTTGATGAAAATAATACAGAAGGCCAAGATTCACTTTGCATACTACTTCGAAAATTACTGAGCAATTTCAGTACAGAACTCAATACAGGATTCCTTTATTAGGGTTTGTGGACAAACAAGGTTAACAAATATGGGATGCATGGCCTACAATTTTAAGCCCCCCCCCACCCCCTCCAAGAACCACCCCAATTAGACCGCCCGTCATCTCCCAGACCGACACTACCACCTTCTCCTCTGGAAAAGTGATGATGCAATGAGCAACCAGGAGCATCACCAGGGAGATCTAGAACACCAAGAACTTGAAAAAACCCCATGGAGAGAGTAATTCCCCCTAGGACAAGGGCATGCCCAGACAAGAGGCCTCTAAGGATATGGCCATGTCCCATGAAATCCATAGGACCGTACCCACAACATGTTGCCACACCAAGCACCTTATTCACGGCTTCTTCACTTCCTCCATGTTCAAATTCACAGTTTCCTAAGACACAAACCCATAAAGAATTCACTGCAAGGAAGCCATTTCAAGCACCAGAAAAGAGGTATCATGGTGAATGACTTAAGCTTGAACATGGAAGCTCCCCATCGAATAAAACCCCATAAACCCAGTCAGGGTAGTCGACGTTGTTGGGGTTTTGATGAACGAATTCAGAGATAACGAAGGACTCTAAGAGCACAAGTCTGGAACAAATATTTTCCCCAACGATGCACACCCTTCTCTGGTATTTTTCTTCTTCCATGATGAACAATACTATGGTATTTTTCTTCTTCCATGATGAATAATACTCAAGCTTGCTCCCACTCAATGCGGCCACGGCCTTCTTCGACCATAAGCTCTAACAGGGAATGTTCATATCATTATATGAGGACGCCACGAAGACCTTCTATGCCAAGAAACCCTGACATGACCTTTTTCGCCCATAAGCCCTGACATGGATTGTTCTTCTCATATGAGGGCGGCACGATCTCAGCCTTCTTCGCCTAGAAACCTTGACAAAGTTTGTTCTTCTCATATGAGGATGACAATATCTTTCTAGCACCCTATGAGAGTTTGCAAGTTCCAACAATAGCAATAGAAGCAGCTAACAAGACAGGTCAAAAGATATATGACCAATGTTCGGGAAGTTATCAATCACTGTTTTCCAACTACCTTTATCAAAAGGCTTAAAATATTTTAATCATCTAACATATAATCGAAAGGTACAGAATGATGACAAGTGGGCAGCACGAAAGTTGTTTTCAAAGAAGAACGGGGTAAAAATTATATTTGTGCCAAGTGGCTCCCCACCCACCAATTTTCTAGGGATTTGAGATTATTCCAATTCTAATAGGTTTCTCTATGATAATTTTATCATTATTATTTATAACATTCATTTATATATAAACAAATTTTATTTAGCAAAATGGTCCATTACTTTTAATAAATTTAAAAAATTAAATTCGTGCCAAGTAGCTCCTCACCCACTTCAATTCTAATAAGTTCAATTCCTTTCCCTGATCAAGGTGATGTATGTGGACATGTTGATGAAGATGGAGGAAAAAAAAAATGAGAAAAGAGAAAAATGAGAGGTATTACCAAACTTACCAAAAAAAAAGATGTGATACATCATTTTATGTCTTGTTACATTTATAGGTATGGTTTATTTCAAAGAAAGGTTTCCAAATTTTCTATTATCTAGAAAATAAAAATGTATGAATGATCTTGATTTAATATTTGAGAATATTCTTATCTTCTACACAATCTAATAGATGAAATTAAGAGTTTTAAATTATTATTTTTCACTTCAAAGCTTATGCAATGATTCATCTAATCTACCAATCATCAAGAGAGATCAATTTGATTAAAATACATCTACATTGATTTATTTTATTTTATTTTTATGTAATTTTATTAAATCAAAATATTAAATAGCACATAACATTACAACATCTTACCTCTCTACCATCTTGACCACCTTGACTTGGAGAGGGTTTTTAGACAATTAAATAATACATAAATATTTTAATGACTATCAATATTTATCAGGCTATTAATTTATATAACTATAATAATACACGTATAAACAAACTAGGTTCGACTTAAGCTCAACCATGAGTGTAAATTTTGAAGTATTAAAATCCACATGATAAGAGACACCTTACCTTTTTGTTGTCAGAATAAAAAGATAGAGTGAAACGGAATTTATTATAAAATAATAATAAATAAATAAATAAATAAAGAAAAATCATGCGCAGAAGAAGTGGTTCTGGAAACCTCGAGCCTAGTGGGAGAATCATCGCTCACGATTCCAGGAAGACCTTAAATTAACCTTGTTGTATCCAAGATCCTATAAAAGGGTTTTCTGGAAACTTCCAGAGTTGGTCGGGCGTTTCTGGAACCATCATCGTAGCTCACTCTTTTGTGCATTAAAGATCATAGAAGAGGCCGTTCTGGAAACTTCAATTACTGCTGGGCGTCTCTGGAACCATCATCGCAATCCTATAAATTTCCCTTTCTCTGCGTTTTGTTCTCATTGTATTGCTGATTTCTCTTTCCTCTCTCCTAATTTCGGCGTTCGGTACTTCGTTTGATTTCCCATTTTACACTGTAAATTTTGTGGATTTGCTCGATTTGTCACTTTACGGTCAGAAAACTTTAAAGAATGGCGTTAACTCCTTTCTTTGGTCGATCTAGGGCCGGAAGCCTGCGGGATCCATGGGACCGCAGCCTGTTCGATCCGTGGGCACCTGTTTCTCGAATCTGGGACGCCTTCGACTACGGCAGCGCGTTGGACTCCCCCGCCTTTTCCTTTTCACGGGACACGCAGGCCATCGCCAACACGAAGCTCGATTGGAAGGAAACTCCCGAAGCTCATGTTTTCACGGCGGATTTGCCCGGTAAGTTACCCTTTTATTTTTGCTTTAAATCCTCCGCATTGCGATTTGCGGTCTATTAGTTAAATAATAGGGGGCTCCATTCATTAATGTGTGCAGGCCTGAAGAAGGAAGAATTGAAGATTGAATTGGTAGACAATGGCAGTCTGAGAATAAGCGGAGAAAGGCAGAAAGAAGATGTGCAGGAGACGGACCAGTGGCACCGTGTGGAACGGTCGAGTGGACGATTCATGAGGCAGTTCCGGCTGCCAGATAATGTGAATGCGGATGGCATCTCTGCAAAATTGGAGAACGGTGTTTTGACTGTGAATGCCCCGAAGATTAAACCGGCTGTGGTCTCCAATGGCGATGTTAAACCTATTGAGATTTCAGCAAGTGACAAGTAAAAGGGAGCCATTGTAATTCGTGATTTAGGGCTCTCAAGTACAGATGCTTGAAAATAATTGCGGGCCTTTAGTTTCTTGATTATCGAATGTACTCCTTGGCTGTGGCTAATAGAATATCTCCTTGTTCTGTTTTTCATCTTAAATGACTCTCCCAACATTTTTGGGGATTCTTAACGCTATTCATTCTCAGGAAATTTTTCATATAATATTTAAAAACAGGCATATCTTTCACTCTGTACTTTAATGTAACATACTAAAACAAAAATTTGGGTTTTTTTTTCCATCAAATATTAACAATAGACAATACTGGGTATTTTAATGTAATATTTAAAAACAAATGACTTAATGTAATATTTAAAAACAAATAGTCATGACCTGTTCGTAATTTTTTAATTGCTTCAGTTTGGAAAAATCAGTTATATAAAACTAGTTATATATATATATATATATATATATATATGGCTTTCGCTGGCTTAACATAGCTTAATAATTATATGTAGAAGATATTTTTTTATATATAAAAACATAAATATTATATATATATATATGTGTTGGTTTAAGTGCTTATTTTTATAAAAGGTTGTTTATTGGTTTGCGTTGCGGCTAAGGCAGGGACTATAGTAAATGAGCTTCTTGAAATGGGCTTCTTAGCATTAGTTTCTTTTACCTTTTTTGCAACCTATCATATTATTGATTGATTTTTGTCAGTCAATAGAATTATTTTCTATCTTATTGGCTTCTTCTTTAAGGAAATTATTTTGTATTTTAGGTTGATAATGAGAACCCAGAAACTAATGCTAGCAGGAGTTGAAATGTACTAAATGTTATTTGGTTAGAGCTGGCAATTTTAGTTATAAAGCAAAGTTATTATAGGCTCGATGCCACTGCTATACTATTTTGAAACATTCCATTTCTATAAAGTTTAATTAATTTGCACTGCTGAATTTTATGACATCGTGACATCGAGTTTTACTCTTACCCATCTTCACGTATTTCATTTTCTTCACTTAAAGACCCTCCAATATTTTTTTTCTTCACGATCAATAACATGCTTTCTATCAATAACATGTTTTTTTTTGGACTCTTGTGCTTTCAGGAATGAGGAATACGCCGGTTCAATTGGTAATGCTTTTGTTGCTTAGGTTCAACTGGCAATGCTTCTTCATCAATGAAGCTTAATGAAACATCATTCTGGTGACATTTTTGATAAAGAACAATTTCCAGGGAGCATTCTAAATAACCGGTAAAAATTTTGTTTGAGCCTTGTATTTTCATTGCTGGTAAAAATTTTGTTCAAGCTCTTTGTATTTTCCAAGAATATTTAATTTAAGATATTCCATGTTTTCGAGAGCTTGTATTTTCATTGCTGGTAAAAATTTTGTTCAAGCTCTTTGTATTTTCCAAGAATATTTAATTTAAGATATTCCATGTTTTCGAGAGCTTGTTTGTTGATTTGTAAATTTATAATAAGTGACTAGATTCAATATTTGATATTAGGGAAAATATGGCTCTAATTTTATTCTTCTTAATGTTGTAAATTTCTTCTTGCACAGAGAATGTGATGCATCTATTTAGCCACTAATTGCATTTTCTTAAAACCTTCATGTTGCTTGAAGGAGAAAACACAATACTTGGTCACACTGGCAGACTTGCTTATGAAAGATTGTTATCTTTCCTTGATTGTGGTAGTCAATGGCGCTTTTCTATAGATATTTGGAAATAAACATTGAACCATCATTAGATTAGAAAAAAGGGGAGCTAGATATTAAAATGCATATATATATATATAGCATGGCTACTCCGACTCCATCGCATATATATATATATATAGCATGGCTACTTCGACTCCATCGAAGGGGATACGGAAAGGCCGCTCTAACTTTGCCTAAAAACTGTAAGTTGAATTCCTGTTTACAACAACTAGTTGACAACAAATTTCTAACCTATCAATTATGGCAACGATGATTTTAAGGGTTACCAAAATTATAATTATTGTCATAGAATTATAATTATTGTCATAGAATGTCAAAGCAACCCAATTATAACTGGGTTGAATGGCGCTCAGATGCAGAGAGAGAGGGATTTCAGCGAAACACCTTGGCTCCACATTTCATAATAATTCAAGCTTTAACCCTCTATTTGCGTTCAATACACCATTGGGGTTTCAAATTGGGGCATCGACATTCACAATAATGGTGGAACTCTCTCTTGCTGTTGGGCAAGTTCTAACATTGAAGTATGGGTAGGTTCCCATTGGCATCGTGGTTTCCAAGCGCCCAGTATCAACGACATCCAAGATAGTTTTGTGCACGTTGGACTGAGTCCTGTACTCACTAACACAAGTGACAATCTGCTGTGGAGTGACAGAGGGAAGTGTTCGGTCATGAGGGCGATTTCTCTCAGTGTCAATGTCCCGGAAGATGGCGGAGCTTTGTAATGTGTTCCGTCTTTTAACAGATCGGCGGTTGGGCTTGATAACTTTGGAGAGCCTGAAGAGGAATTTTAGGTCATGCTCGCCCTCATCCCCCTCTTGAATCCACTACAAATGGTCGAATGCGGGGTCTATATTCGGAAAACCCCTAGGTGGCGTGGTTTTATCGCCCTGCATGCATGCATGCTCTGTTATGTTATGGAGGAGATGAAGCACGTTGCCCTCATGGGAGGGCCCACATGGTTATCAAGGTTTCTTTTAAATTTTTTTAATCACTTTAATGATTTTCATATACTTCTTATTTCTTGTTTCGGTTTGTGTCTTATTTATTGGCTACTTCATTTTTAGTGGGAATTTGAGAAACTCTTGACATTTTTCGAAGGCTTAAGCATTCATAAGTTTCAGTAGTAATGGCTCATTGTGTTCTCGTAAAAAGATGCATATGGTTGTTTGAGAGGTATCGCAATGACTCTGTGAGAGCTTAGGAGTCGATCTCTGACCTCTCTACGAAATCCCCAGTATATGATCCATTGGACTTGATGACCGCCAACCCAACTTTCCATACATCGACCACATAACAAGAGTTGAGGAACTGGTCTGCAACACAAGGCCAGCAGGGCATTGGCACGCCACTTGTTATACTCTCCACAGTCGAATTCCAACCACAATGGTTGATGAAACAACCCACAGATGGACACAACAAAACAGTTAGCTGCGGCGCCCATGAAATTATGCAGCCCTAACTCCCGAATCGCTCAAAATATTCCATGGAAAACTCCTTGTTGCTTTGATTGTTGATGAGATCCGAACGCACAACCCACAGAAACGGCCTCTGAGTCACCTCAAGGGCGAGTGCAAGCTCCTCCACTTGAATTTCGTTTAAACGCACGGTGCTCCCAAATGATACATATATCACAGATTTCTGAGATTTCTGATCTAGCCATTGTAAGCATTCTTGCTTTTCTGCCCACAAGCTCAAGGGCTTCGATTTTTCCCTCTTGAGCGCATGATCCGATCCATTAGAGATCAAAGGACCCACTGGACAAATGCCTGCTTCTCTTGGGAATGTGCTAATTATTGGACCTTCCAGTTCATTGAAAGAATTGCAGAGAATCCATTGAACTTGCCTAAATCGGTCCACACTTCAAAGCCAGAACTGGAAACGGGATTGTTGATCTTCTTCACTCTCAATCAGCCATGGAAGATGCGCATAACAGAGAGTTGGCATGGACGAAAGATATTTTATCATCCTATGCTCCTTTGGAATACCTGCAACATATTTAACCGATGATATTAATGTTGTTAGTTGTACCCATATAATTATTAATTTTATTGGATGGTTAACATCAACTAATGTATTTGGTTAAATCTAAGGGTGTAACATAGATGTATTTGGTTTAACATAGATGTGTACTAATAGAAAAACGTAAAACACCGGATTCGATCTTCTTATCTAGAGATAAATATTAATTACATCTATTTTTTCTGCAGAGCAAGAAGAAACCGAAATTGTTTTGGATTTCGGCAGCTGCTCCTTTGGCATCAGTTATTCTCGCTACTGCATGCATCTTCTTTACGAGATATTTGAAATCATAGCATTAGCCTTTGTCGAATTCCTCACTAACTTTAGGGTTCTCATATACTACTAAATTCCTTAAATGGCCCGGGTTGACCTTTAGCATTATGTTTTCTTGTAAATATGTTCAATCTCATGATCTTGAGCATTTACATACATTGTTGTCCATTTCTCGAATTGGTCATTTCAAAAATTTGAGAAGCAGCTCCTTGATAAACGTAATACAGTCAGGATGGTCCTTACTTTTAGCTGATGCTGGCAGCCTTGTCAACTGGATTGATTGCACTCACGGTAAGAACAAGGTCGATGCAGACATTTGAACTATCTTTTCATAAGAATGTGGGCTATATTCATAACAACATCACGAGAATGCTTGTTTGGGCTTAAATACAAAACAAGAAAAAGCATAACGGGTATAGTGTTGATGTGGCGAGAATCGGTCAGCATTGCAGGAATATTCTCCAGATTGCAGCCAGTGACACTATGACAAGTGTCGTCTTCAGATTCATCAGATGGGTTAAGTGAAGAGAAAACTTTGCCAATGACCTCCAATTCTTCCTAAGTTGGAATTTGAAAATTTTTAAGGGTTGGAGTGTAACCCAAACAGAGGGCGCCACGTGTCCTCTCTGGTGGGCCACCTCCTAACCTATGGGGGTCGAATTATTGGTTATGGTAATGTTTGACATTGGCTATATGGTGGATATTTCTTAAAACAAGCTCGGTGGGATATCACCAACTGGAGAGCCTGCCACACAAGTTTGGAGAAGGTTACGAGCCAAGCTAGGGTGGAAAAATTAGAAGTGTTATTATGGTGCCATGTAAAATTTATGGCAGAGTGGGGGCTCGAACCCCTGACCTCACGCCCACAAACCACGCGCTCCAACATCTCTCCTATCAGGTAGTTCTTACCCTATCCATTCTCCACATCTATTTGAATTTTAACCGCCAGACCGTTGGGGGTTGGAGGGGGCCAGCCCCCTCCCCATGTGACTAGAAGCGTGCAACCAGGTGCCAATCCAAAATGAACCAGCAGAAATTAATCATGATTAATTAATGTTAAACTGTGGTTTAATTACGTTAAGACGTCATTAGCACATAAAACGCGCTTATACATAAACCGAGCTTCTCCTCCATAATTACTGATTAGCACTAATTAAGCTAAAGATTAAGTTGTCGGGTATTCTAGAGGTGCACCAAATTTGGCAGGATTTCTAATTTTAGAAAATTAACGGGCAATTTCTCTAGTTTTGGAGGAGAAATTGGGGCAAAATTGGTTTTGGTCATAAATCACTCAATTTTCGACCAAATTGAGCTCACTAAAAGTTATTTTTAGCTAATTGGCATGCTGGGATCTCAATGAAGCAGGTTGCAGAGTTAGAAAAGGTCATCTACATGTGTTTTGTATATTTGAATATTTTTGAAGGCTAGGGCCACCAGGTGTTGGGGTCATTGCTAGAGCATCCAGAGTCCAAATTCAGCAAACAAATAGTCATTTTTGGGAGATTATGATGTTTTAAACTCATTGGAATAGGTTCCAAGAGGTTATGAAGCTTGTTACAGAAATTTGAGCACACTTGAAGCTAATACAAAGGTCACACTATGAAGCTGGACCAAGGAGATGTAGCCTAGGAGGGATGAACTCATTTATCAAAATTCTCTGTGTTAAGCTCTGTTATGTGTGTTTGTTGTGTTTAATATTTATTTTGTTCTGTCATTTAAAATTATTCTTTTTAAGCTTATGACAAGCTCATAATTTCACTAAGTACACTATTTTCCAATCATATGCTCATAAACAAACTTGTGAAGGATAAGTAAAATAATGCAAAGAAAAGTTTATATCTGAAATGAAACTAGCACAGCAATAACAAGCATTCATTTTCAGATCAAGGACGAGATTTTGATTATCAATACCTACAAATACATGGGGGTTCAGTCATTAGGGCCTTGATTCACTTTGAGGCATGATTTTTAGCCTAGTCTTAACAAGACATATGGTTCACTTGCATGATTCAAGAGAGTGATTTCAACACTTCCTAGAGATATCTTGTCTGAGATACACCTCTTGGAAACAATCATCAAACACATTGACCTCTATGGCTCCAAGACATGGGGAGCTAGCCTACTTTGGTTTAAATGGGATAAAACAAAGATAATCCCCACCCTTCCATTATAGTGCATCATCCATAGCATATACATAGTTCCCTAGCACATCATCCAACCAGAGTTCAACTACCATCCTTTTAGCCTCGAGGCCATCTTTGGACTTGTCTTCATTCTTCACATAGTCTGAACCTTGTGAGAATTAATGTCGAGAAGGGATCAGTAACTATTATCACTCAAATCCACCTCATCAAGATGTCAACTTGAGGATACAAAGAGGCAACATTCCTTGTCACCTCTCACTTTACGTTCTTTTTTAAATAAATTAATAAAAGGAAAAGGGCATCCCCATTTTCAATTCAAATTTATCATGACACTTGCAATCAACCTCATGAAGGAATAACAAAGTTGATAGAAGGAAGGTGGACAGATCAAGCAAGACTGATGCCTAAGGATTGGGCATATGGAATCAACAATGAAAACAATAGTCTTAAACTGGATAATGGTAAATTTCAGCAAGGCAATTGTAAAATAAAATTTACTAAAAATGGTACATCATAATGTAAGCGAAAGTTTAATGAAGGCAATGAAGTTAGAGAATGCATCACCAAGTACAACATTTTCTTTTGTCAAAAGATAGCAAATATGATTTTGTTTAACTGGGCTAAAACAGAGAGAATCCCCACCCTTCCATTACAATGCATCATCCATAGCATATACATAGTTCCCTAGCCCATCATCCAACCAGAGTTCAACTACCATCCTTTCAGCCTGGAGGCCATATTTGGACTTGTCTTCATTCTTCACATAGTCTGAACCTTGTGAGAATTAATGTTGAGAAGGGATCAATAATTGTTATCACTCAAATCCACCTCATCAAGATGTCAACTTGGGGATATATAGAGGCAACATTCATTGCCGCCTCTCACTTTATGTTCTTTTTTAAATAAATAAATAAAAGCAAAAGGGCATCCCCATTTGCAATTCAAATTTATCATGGTGCTTGCATACTGTGTATATTCAATAAAGCTCATGAAGGAATAACAAAGTTGATAGAAGGAAGGTGGTTGAATCAAGCAAGACTGATGGCTAAGGATTGGGAAAATGAAAACAATAGTCTTCAACTAGATAATGGTAAATTTCAGCAAGGCAATTGTAAAATAAAAGTTACTCAAAATGGTACATCATAATGTAAGTGAAAGTTGAATGAAGGCAATGAAGTTAGAGAATGCATCACCAAGTACAAACTTTTCTTTTGTCAAAAGATAAAAAATAGGGGGTATGCCCTCTTATTCATATGCATGTTGCTTAACCCTATTAAATGGCACAATCAACTTCCTAGAAAAAAACATTGTTCTATCTGTCATAGAATAAGTGCATTGCATCTCTAGGAAACAAACACATGCCAACTCACTAAGGCACCCTTTGTTCCAATATCAGCAACAAGATACTACCCATTAACATAACAATGCTTTCTCTAATCTGGAATAATGGCAGCTCAGAAACAGGTCCAATTATAGTTCTTATAACTCAGTATAATAATGCATAGAACTCATTTTAAACATAGAAGGAAATTTTTGATAGGAAAAATCCTATAAGAACCTCTACTTCCTTGTGTTATGTTTATGATGGATCAAAATCAACTTATCTTCCTTTCCCGACACTAAAAATGATTTTGCGCATCATGTTGATCAACAAATTCACATGAAAAATCTTAAGATACACCCTTGTTGTGGTCTTTTCCCATTTTCAAGTTTCCTTCAATTTATTTTTACAATGAAAAACAAAACAATTGCTTAATCAATACAAACGGAATCATTATATAAATACTCCAAAAAAAGAGTTCTGATAAATCTTTCCTAGTCAAAAATACAAACACAAAGTATACCCACTTTTGTAGTTTATTGATTGTCAAACAAAATTTGGAAATAGATCACAGTTTTGTTGTGATTTTTTTGAGAGACTTCTCTTCCCTACAAAAATAAGATAGGGAATGCAAAATTCTAGCCTAGAATCTGCATCTCACACAGAAATAGGAAAGTGAATGCAAAATGCCAGCTTATAATCTGCACTTCACACAAATTCAATTGAAAATCTTCAAATGATATGCTTTTGGTCAAGGCAGTAATCCAACAACGAGGATTGCCTTCACATATCTATCGTAATTAAAAATTGATTGTTGAGACAATGAATACAGTCCTACATTATTTTCTTAATGTCTCAAAATATGCTTGCAATTTTCTATTTTTTAAACGATGATGTACATCGGTGACTACATTCCATCTTACATAATTTAACCAAAAACTACGAAACCCAAAAGTAAAACTTAAGCCATCCATTGGGGTTTTCCTTCTTGCTCTCGTCTACGCTACTTGGCCCACCCGAATGACATGTCAAAAAGGGGTAAGGGATAGTGTAAGTCCTATGCAACTTTGACATAATAGAAACCCATCAAGCATGGCACCTGAGCAAAAGAAAGCTTGCGTTATGTAGTGAAACCTCGACTTGAGGCGTGTTTATCAAAACAATTTCTAAAAAGGAAGAAAATAAATATCGCATCAAATTACAGTCGCGTAAGTTTTGTTCTGATATGTTAACCTGTAGACAGGTTAGCCAATTAAGGTTTTGAGCATGAGGTTGTCCTCTCTTTTTATTCTTTTTCTTACATATATTTTACCTTAAATCCCTTAGAGGGTGATCAGATATTTGTGATATGATTACATTTATAATAAGTTTAAGCATCATTTTCAAGAAAATAAATTATTGAGAGGGTTCATCCTTACCAGTTGGCTGAGAAACCCAGTCTAGAACCTAGCCTCTGACTCTATCTCCTGAACTATCTGGAAGTTGATGAAAATAATACAGAAGGCCAAGATTCACTTTGCATACTACTTCGAAAATTACTGAGCAATTTCAGTACAGAACTCAATACAGGATTCCTTTATTAGGGTTTGTGGACAAACAAGGTTAACAAATATGGGATGCATGGCCTACAATTTTAAGCCCCCCCCCACCCCCTCCAAGAACCACCCCAATTAGACCGCCCGTCATCTCCCAGACCGACACTACCACCTTCTCCTCTGGAAAAGTGATGATGCAATGAGCAACCAGGAGCATCACCAGGGAGATCTAGAACACCAAGAACTTGAAAAAACCCCATGGAGAGAGTAATTCCCCCTAGGACAAGGGCATGCCCAGACAAGAGGCCTCTAAGGATATGGCCATGTCCCATGAAATCCATAGGACCGTACCCACAACATGTTGCCACACCAAGCACCTTATTCACGGCTTCTTCACTTCCTCCATGTTCAAATTCACAGTTTCCTAAGACACAAACCCATAAAGAATTCACTGCAAGGAAGCCATTTCAAGCACCAGAAAAGAGGTATCATGGTGAATGACTTAAGCTTGAACATGGAAGCTCCCCATCGAATAAAACCCCATAAACCCAGTCAGGGTAGTCGACGTTGTTGGGGTTTTGATGAACGAATTCAGAGATAACGAAGGACTCTAAGAGCACAAGTCTGGAACAAATATTTTCCCCAACGATGCACACCCTTCTCTGGTATTTTTCTTCTTCCATGATGAACAATACTATGGTATTTTTCTTCTTCCATGATGAATAATACTCAAGCTTGCTCCCACTCAATGCGGCCACGGCCTTCTTCGACCATAAGCTCTAACAGGGAATGTTCATATCATTATATGAGGACGCCACGAAGACCTTCTATGCCAAGAAACCCTGACATGACCTTTTTCGCCCATAAGCCCTGACATGGATTGTTCTTCTCATATGAGGGCGGCACGATCTCAGCCTTCTTCGCCTAGAAACCTTGACAAAGTTTGTTCTTCTCATATGAGGATGACAATATCTTTCTAGCACCCTATGAGAGTTTGCAAGTTCCAACAATAGCAATAGAAGCAGCTAACAAGACAGGTCAAAAGATATATGACCAATGTTCGGGAAGTTAGTGCCCTATGAGAGTTTGCAAGCTCCAACAATAGCAATAGAAGCAGCTAACAAAATAGGTCAAAAGATATATGACCTATGTTCGGGAATTTATCAATCACTGTTTTCCAACTACCTTTATCAAAAGGCTTAAAATATTTTAATCATCTAACATATAATCGAAAGGTACAGAATGATGACAAGTGGGCAGCACGAAAGTTGTTTTCAAAGAAGAACGGGGTAAAAATTATATTTGTGCCAAGTGGCTCCCCACCCACCAATTTTCTAGGGATTTGAGATTATTCCAATTCTAATAGGTTTCTCTATGATAATTTTATCATTATTATTTATAACATTCATTTATATATAAACAAATTTTATTTAGCAAAATGGTCCATTACTTTTAATAAATTTAAAAAATTAAATTCGTGCCAAGTAGCTCCTCACCCACTTCAATTCTAATAAGTTCAATTCCTTTCCCTGATCAAGGTGATGTATGTGGACATGTTGATGAAGATGGAGGAAAAAAAAAATGAGAAAAGAGAAAAATGAGAGGTATTACCAAACTTACCAAAAAAAAAGATGTGATACATCATTTTATGTCTTGTTACATTTATAGGTATGGTTTATTTCAAAGAAAGGTTTCCAAATTTTCTATTATCTAGAAAATAAAAATGTATGAATGATCTTGATTTAATATTTGAGAATATTCTTATCTTCTACACAATCTAATAGATGAAATTAAGAGTTTTAAATTATTATTTTTCACTTCAAAGCTTATGCAATGATTCATCTAATCTACCAATCATCAAGAGAGATCAATTTGATTAAAATACATCTACATTGATTTATTTTATTTTATTTTTATGTAATTTTATTAAATCAAAATATTAAATAGCACATAACATTACAACATCTTACCTCTCTACCATCTTGACCACCTTGACTTGGAGAGGGTTTTTAGACAATTAAATAATACATAAATATTTTAATGACTATCAATATTTATCAGGCTATTAATTTATATAACTATAATAATACACGTATAAACAAACTAGGTTCGACTTAAGCTCAACCATGAGTGTAAATTTTGAAGTATTAAAATCCACATGATAAGAGACACCTTACCTTTTTGTTGTCAGAATAAAAAGATAGAGTGAAACGGAATTTATTATAAAATAATAATAAATAAATAAATAAATAAAGAAAAATCATGCGCAGAAGAAGTGGTTCTGGAAACCTCGAGCCTAGTGGGAGAATCATCGCTCACGATTCCAGGAAGACCTTAAATTAACCTTGTTGTATCCAAGATCCTATAAAAGGGTTTTCTGGAAACTTCCAGAGTTGGTCGGGCGTTTCTGGAACCATCATCGTAGCTCACTCTTTTGTGCATTAAAGATCATAGAAGAGGCCGTTCTGGAAACTTCAATTACTGCTGGGCGTCTCTGGAACCATCATCGCAATCCTATAAATTTCCCTTTCTCTGCGTTTTGTTCTCATTGTATTGCTGATTTCTCTTTCCTCTCTCCTAATTTCGGCGTTCGGTACTTCGTTTGATTTCCCATTTTACACTGTAAATTTTGTGGATTTGCTCGATTTGTCACTTTACGGTCAGAAAACTTTAAAGAATGGCGTTAACTCCTTTCTTTGGTCGATCTAGGGCCGGAAGCCTGCGGGATCCATGGGACCGCAGCCTGTTCGATCCGTGGGCACCTGTTTCTCGAATCTGGGACGCCTTCGACTACGGCAGCGCGTTGGACTCCCCCGCCTTTTCCTTTTCACGGGACACGCAGGCCATCGCCAACACGAAGCTCGATTGGAAGGAAACTCCCGAAGCTCATGTTTTCACGGCGGATTTGCCCGGTAAGTTACCCTTTTATTTTTGCTTTAAATCCTCCGCATTGCGATTTGCGGTCTATTAGTTAAATAATAGGGGGCTCCATTCATTAATGTGTGCAGGCCTGAAGAAGGAAGAATTGAAGATTGAATTGGTAGACAATGGCAGTCTGAGAATAAGCGGAGAAAGGCAGAAAGAAGATGTGCAGGAGACGGACCAGTGGCACCGTGTGGAACGGTCGAGTGGACGATTCATGAGGCAGTTCCGGCTGCCAGATAATGTGAATGCGGATGGCATCTCTGCAAAATTGGAGAACGGTGTTTTGACTGTGAATGCCCCGAAGATTAAACCGGCTGTGGTCTCCAATGGCGATGTTAAACCTATTGAGATTTCAGCAAGTGACAAGTAAAAGGGAGCCATTGTAATTCGTGATTTAGGGCTCTCAAGTACAGATGCTTGAAAATAATTGCGGGCCTTTAGTTTCTTGATTATCGAATGTACTCCTTGGCTGTGGCTAATAGAATATCTCCTTGTTCTGTTTTTCATCTTAAATGACTCTCCCAACATTTTTGGGGATTCTTAACGCTATTCATTCTCAGGAAATTTTTCATATAATATTTAAAAACAGGCATATCTTTCACTCTGTACTTTAATGTAACATACTAAAACAAAAATTTGGGTTTTTTTTTCCATCAAATATTAACAATAGACAATACTGGGTATTTTAATGTAATATTTAAAAACAAATGACTTAATGTAATATTTAAAAACAAATAGTCATGACCTGTTCGTAATTTTTTAATTGCTTCAGTTTGGAAAAATCAGTTATATAAAACTAGTTATATATATATATATATATATATATATATGGCTTTCGCTGGCTTAACATAGCTTAATAATTATATGTAGAAGATATTTTTTTATATATAAAAACATAAATATTATATATATATATATGTGTTGGTTTAAGTGCTTATTTTTATAAAAGGTTGTTTATTGGTTTGCGTTGCGGCTAAGGCAGGGACTATAGTAAATGAGCTTCTTGAAATGGGCTTCTTAGCATTAGTTTCTTTTACCTTTTTTGCAACCTATCATATTATTGATTGATTTTTGTCAGTCAATAGAATTATTTTCTATCTTATTGGCTTCTTCTTTAAGGAAATTATTTTGTATTTTAGGTTGATAATGAGAACCCAGAAACTAATGCTAGCAGGAGTTGAAATGTACTAAATGTTATTTGGTTAGAGCTGGCAATTTTAGTTATAAAGCAAAGTTATTATAGGCTCGATGCCACTGCTATACTATTTTGAAACATTCCATTTCTATAAAGTTTAATTAATTTGCACTGCTGAATTTTATGACATCGTGACATCGAGTTTTACTCTTACCCATCTTCACGTATTTCATTTTCTTCACTTAAAGACCCTCCAATATTTTTTTTCTTCACGATCAATAACATGCTTTCTATCAATAACATGTTTTTTTTTGGACTCTTGTGCTTTCAGGAATGAGGAATACGCCGGTTCAATTGGTAATGCTTTTGTTGCTTAGGTTCAACTGGCAATGCTTCTTCATCAATGAAGCTTAATGAAACATCATTCTGGTGACATTTTTGATAAAGAACAATTTCCAGGGAGCATTCTAAATAACCGGTAAAAATTTTGTTTGAGCCTTGTATTTTCATTGCTGGTAAAAATTTTGTTCAAGCTCTTTGTATTTTCCAAGAATATTTAATTTAAGATATTCCATGTTTTCGAGAGCTTGTTTGTTGATTTGTAAATTTATAATAAGTGACTAGATTCAATATTTGATATTAGGGAAAATATGGCTCTAATTTTATTCTTCTTAATGTTGTAAATTTCTTCTTGCACAGAGAATGTGATGCATCTATTTAGCCACTAATTGCATTTTCTTAAAACCTTCATGTTGCTTGAAGGAGAAAACACAATACTTGGTCACACTGGCAGACTTGCTTATGAAAGATTGTTATCTTTCCTTGATTGTGGTAGTCAATGGCGCTTTTCTATAGATATTTGGAAATAAACATTGAACCATCATTAGATTAGAAAAAAGGGGAGCTAGATATTAAAATGCATATATATATATATAGCATGGCTACTCCGACTCCATCGCATATATATATATATATAGCATGGCTACTTCGACTCCATCGAAGGGGATACGGAAAGGCCGCTCTAACTTTGCCTAAAAACTGTAAGTTGAATTCCTGTTTACAACAACTAGTTGACAACAAATTTCTAACCTATCAATTATGGCAACGATGATTTTAAGGGTTACCAAAATTATAATTATTGTCATAGAATTATAATTATTGTCATAGAATGTCAAAGCAACCCAATTATAACTGGGTTGAATGGCGCTCAGATGCAGAGAGAGAGGGATTTCAGCGAAACACCTTGGCTCCACATTTCATAATAATTCAAGCTTTAACCCTCTATTTGCGTTCAATACACCATTGGGGTTTCAAATTGGGGCATCGACATTCACAATAATGGTGGAACTCTCTCTTGCTGTTGGGCAAGTTCTAACATTGAAGTATGGGTAGGTTCCCATTGGCATCGTGGTTTCCAAGCGCCCAGTATCAACGACATCCAAGATAGTTTTGTGCACGTTGGACTGAGTCCTGTACTCACTAACACAAGTGACAATCTGCTGTGGAGTGACAGAGGGAAGTGTTCGGTCATGAGGGCGATTTCTCTCAGTGTCAATGTCCCGGAAGATGGCGGAGCTTTGTAATGTGTTCCGTCTTTTAACAGATCGGCGGTTGGGCTTGATAACTTTGGAGAGCCTGAAGAGGAATTTTAGGTCATGCTCGCCCTCATCCCCCTCTTGAATCCACTACAAATGGTCGAATGCGGGGTCTATATTCGGAAAACCCCTAGGTGGCGTGGTTTTATCGCCCTGCATGCATGCATGCTCTGTTATGTTATGGAGGAGATGAAGCACGTTGCCCTCATGGGAGGGCCCACATGGTTATCAAGGTTTCTTTTAAATTTTTTTAATCACTTTAATGATTTTCATATACTTCTTATTTCTTGTTTCGGTTTGTGTCTTATTTATTGGCTACTTCATTTTTAGTGGGAATTTGAGAAACTCTTGACATTTTTCGAAGGCTTAAGCATTCATAAGTTTCAGTAGTAATGGCTCATTGTGTTCTCGTAAAAAGATGCATATGGTTGTTTGAGAGGTATCGCAATGACTCTGTGAGAGCTTAGGAGTCGATCTCTGACCTCTCTACGAAATCCCCAGTATATGATCCATTGGACTTGATGACCGCCAACCCAACTTTCCATACATCGACCACATAACAAGAGTTGAGGAACTGGTCTGCAACACAAGGCCAGCAGGGCATTGGCACGCCACTTGTTATACTCTCCACAGTCGAATTCCAACCACAATGGTTGATGAAACAACCCACAGATGGACACAACAAAACAGTTAGCTGCGGCGCCCATGAAATTATGCAGCCCTAACTCCCGAATCGCTCAAAATATTCCATGGAAAACTCCTTGTTGCTTTGATTGTTGATGAGATCCGAACGCACAACCCACAGAAACGGCCTCTGAGTCACCTCAAGGGCGAGTGCAAGCTCCTCCACTTGAATTTCGTTTAAACGCACGGTGCTCCCAAATGATACATATATCACAGATTTCTGAGATTTCTGATCTAGCCATTGTAAGCATTCTTGCTTTTCTGCCCACAAGCTCAAGGGCTTCGATTTTTCCCTCTTGAGCGCATGATCCGATCCATTAGAGATCAAAGGACCCACTGGACAAATGCCTGCTTCTCTTGGGAATGTGCTAATTATTGGACCTTCCAGTTCATTGAAAGAATTGCAGAGAATCCATTGAACTTGCCTAAATCGGTCCACACTTCAAAGCCAGAACTGGAAACGGGATTGTTGATCTTCTTCACTCTCAATCAGCCATGGAAGATGCGCATAACAGAGAGTTGGCATGGACGAAAGATATTTTATCATCCTATGCTCCTTTGGAATACCTGCAACATATTTAACCGATGATATTAATGTTGTTAGTTGTACCCATATAATTATTAATTTTATTGGATGGTTAACATCAACTAATGTATTTGGTTAAATCTAAGGGTGTAACATAGATGTATTTGGTTTAACATAGATGTGTACTAATAGAAAAACGTAAAACACCGGATTCGATCTTCTTATCTAGAGATAAATATTAATTACATCTATTTTTTCTGCAGAGCAAGAAGAAACCGAAATTGTTTTGGATTTCGGCAGCTGCTCCTTTGGCATCAGTTATTCTCGCTACTGCATGCATCTTCTTTACGAGATCTGAGAATCATAGCATTAGCACTGTGAGAATTCCTCACTAACTTTAGGGTTCGTCCATATACCATTAAATTCCTTCGTAACTGTGCTGACCTTTAGCATTATGTTTTCTTGTAAATATGTTCAATATCATCATCTTCGAAGCATTTACATACATTGTTGTCGAATTTCCTCAAATTTGTCATTTTTAGAAAGGACTGAACGCTCCTTCAATAAACATGTTACATTTTCATGGGCCTTACTTACAACTGAAACTGAAAATTGGCCTTGTCACTGGACTGATTGCACTCACGGTAAGAACAAAATTGATGTGTAAGACATTTGAATTATCTTTAAAAAGAATGTGGGCTATATTCATACATCCCAGAATGGCACTTGTTTTCTTCCTTAAATATCAATAGATCAGTCACAGGTTAGGATATATATATGCTTTTACAAGAGGGAATTGCAGTGGGAAGAACATTTGCTTCTATAAAAGGTTACCAAGTGGATGGAAACAAGGAGATGATGGCGGTTGGGTTCATGAATATGGCAGGATCTACTACTTTTTGCTATGTTACAACAGGTATACATATACAACTTTTTTCCTTATCATTTTCCCAAATAAAAACTCAATCCACTCGAAATTTTTTAAGCAATGGTAGAGAGCTTCTCAACAACTCAGCACTGCAAGTAAATTACAGTGTGCTTGAAACCCTTTTCTTCTTGCTGTCAAATTTGCAGAATTTACGTGCAGTAAGTTTGTAGCAGAGAACTGTTATCCATTTCCTTGCTGCAATCAATGAGCACTTTTCTTGTCGTCCAAAGCATTGTTGTAGGTTTCTGTGCTGAAATTATTAGTTTTATTCTCGATTCCATCTCATTAAGTTTGCATGGTCCTGAATGCAAGTGGTATTTGACACTATCATGTTGTTTCTGTGGAGGCCAGAGCTCATATTTGAGGTTCATGTGTTTTTTGCCCAAGAGTTGTTGTGCTTGATACCCATTGTTGATTTTTCCCTTGTATCCACTGTGGTGGTTGTTGAGTGTTTGGCAAAGGAACGTGTGACTTGAAAACACAGAATTATGGATTTCCCTTGTGTCACAAAAAGGGTAAAAAGGCTTGTATTATTTATTTTTGTATTGTCTAGTGAATTGACTATTTGATTTATTGGTTTTTACTACTTGCCGGCTCAATAACATTTTTTAATACTCCACAAAAAAGTAATATGATTCAGGACAAGTCATTTTTTTCACTCTATAGATGCATTTGAAGCCCTATTTTAGAGCTTTTAATGGCTTATTTATGATCTAAAAAAATACAAAACCCATGGTTATGTTCCTTTGCGGCTTTGCCTTATTCTCTATCGAGTTATTGTTTTGATCTTTCCTGTACCCTTAAAGTTCCTTTGATGGGCAGCTACTTTTAAGAATTTTAACAGTCGTGCCTGACATCTTTTTGCAATTTTTCATAATTATAACAGACCATCAAATTTTTGGTTGAGAATATACAAGTTGCTTGTTGCAATTTGTAATGTTTACAATAGTTTATTGGGTCTAGCAAGGGTGGTTGTGAGGAGTGTTATCCTCTCTACTTGGGGTCAATTTCCCCAAGTGATATGTCGAGCTCTTAAATGAGTATGTTGACAAAGCCTATAGCTTCTACATAATCTTGTTTATCCTGGATATCATCCTCCGAATGAGGGAAAGTGCTAGGCAGGTTTCCTTGGAAATTGTATTCACAAAAAAAATTGTTATGTTTACAAAAGACAAGTGAAGTTTTCATTTGATAATGATCCATGTGTTTGTTGTACCTTGTTCAATTTTGTGCTTACTGCAATGCCTGTTTACCTCAATCGTTTTTCCTGCAAACTTCACTCACATGACAACTGTATTGATTATAGTTGTTTCCTTTATTGAAATTTGCTTATATATACTATATATAAACTTCATTTGGATTATAATGTAGTAATACTAGAGTTGTTTGCCTTGTTACCCGTTTATCTCATTTTTACTCTGACAATGACAATGCTACTCATAAGGGTTGTGAATAATAGTAGATGATCGGAACTCCACTACTTGGGAAACTTTGCCTCATCCCTATAGCCTTTGTGGGACTAGCCCTTGTAACCTACTATGGCTTCATAGTTACTAGAGAACCCAGTCAACGAAGTTCTGGAAACATTAAATTATTATAAAAATGTTTTTGCGTAAGTATTTCAGTCTCTTGGAAATCAGACTGTAACTCAGGAATCATTACTTATTTCAGTCTCTTGGAAATCAGGCTGTAACTCAGGCATCATTACTTGAAAAGGAAAGAAATATGCGCTATATCTCAAAGCTGGAATGCAAAGTCCAAACCTCGCAAACTGAGGCAACAACTTTGTCTACACAGTTGACTCTTTTGTAGGTGAGTTGCTTATACTGGGCAAAAAAAATTCATTTGATATTTATATCTCACTAATTCATTTTTTTTATGTTCCCAGTTAAGGATTGATTAATATTTTTCCATGCAAAGGGATTCAGCGGGACTGGGCAGTTTTGAACAAGCTTTAGGTTTCACAACAATCAACACATAGTATGAGTTTCCGCCCTATGAGTTGCGACTGCAAGGTATAATGTTGTCTCTCAGGTGAAGATATTAGTTAAATAAGATAATGGTGTAATCCCATATGGTTCACATAGCAGAAATAGCAGATAAGATGAGATATACAGAATACCACTAGTCTTAAAATCAGACCATTCATGAATGAAGCTCACACTTACCCTTTCATGATGTGGGTTGATCTCTCTGATTAAGGGAACTATTATCATAGATTAGTTATCGGAATGCTTACACTTCATGACATTGGAACAAGTAAACCTCTTACCCATAATAACTTAAACTATGCACACTTGTCCTGGCTCAAGGCAGGGACTAGCTACCTTGTAGCCACTCTTGTTTTATATAAAATGTTTATTTATAATAGATAAATATGTTGGTTTAAGCGCTTATTTTTATAAAATGTTGTTTATTTTATATAAAAGGTTTAGTTATAAAATTAAAAGTTTAAATATGTTTTTAATTTTTTTTTTAGTTTAGTAGAACTATATATTTATTATGTCCAATATGTTATTAATTGGGACAAGGAATTGGATCAGTGACATCATATTAAAGAGTGTTTTAATAGAGCACGTCTTGAGAATCAAGTAGCAGAATACTGAATAGAACTTGTAGCACATAATAAAATTCACAGATAGAACATAAGAATGGAGAAACAAACTAAACACCAAAACTGGAGAATAACTTCACACAAAATTTTATTACAGTAGAGGCCTTGCGCCGCCGTCTGAATGTGACTTCACATTTAACATTCTCCGACTTGAAGCCGAATGAAGAATCATGAATCAAGTCACACCAAGCCCTGCCATGCTTATACATAACTCATGCTTATTTCTTGGTAGAATCTTAGTGAGCATATCAGCATGCCTCTACATAACTCATGTTTATTTCTTGGTAGAATCTTAGTGAGCATACCGGCATGGTTCTACATAACTCATGCTTATTTCTTGGTAGAATCTTAGTGAGCATATCGGAAGGGTTTTTACTATATGGATCTTTTCCAAAGATAATTGCACATCCTCCAACACATGTCGAATTCAATGGTACATTAAGTCAATGTGCTTGGTTTTTGAGTGAAATGTTTGATTTTTCTCCAAGTGAATGGCACTCTAACTATCACTATACAACACATACTTGTCCTGCTTTATTCCTAGCTCTCCTAAGAATCGTTGCTTCCACATCTCTTTACAAACCTCTATTATAGCTATGTACTATGCTTATGTTGTATAGAAAGCTACTATTCTTTGTAGCTTTGACACCCAAGATACAACTGCACCTGCAAATGTGTACAAATAACCTATAGTGGACTTCCTACTATCGATATCTCCAACCATATCTGCATCTGTAAAACCTTCAAGCACAGTCTCATTATGACCAAAACATAAACAATAATGACTAGTACCCTTAAGATACCTGAAAATCCATTTTGCCGCTTTCCAATGATGTTTTCCTAGATTGGCAAGGAATATACTCACAACTCCCACTGAATATGAAATGTCTGGTTGTGTGCATACCCTGGATTACATCAAGTTGCCAAGTGCTTATTTCTTCCTTTTCCTTGTCATTACTGTGACATAACTAAGCACTCGACTTGAAGTGGGTTGCAAGGGGTGTACCAACTGGCTTGACATCCTTCATATTAAACCTGTAAAACACCTTCTTGATATATTTTTCTTGTGACAACCCCAACCTCGACGTGAAGTGAGTTGCAAGGGGTGTACCAACTGGCTTGGCATCCTTCATGTTAAACATGTCAAACACCTTCTTGATATATTTTTATCGTGACAGCCCCAACTTTTTGTTTTTCTTGTCATGCATAATTCTCATGTCCAATATATGTTGTGCTGCACCCAAATCCTTCATTGCAAACTTGCTACCCAATTCCTTCTTCAACCTATTCATGATATTATTATCATGCCCAAATCAACATGTCATCCACAGATAACAATAATATGAGATACTTTTCTTGATCGTACCTCTTGATATAGACACAATGATCAGTTTCCAACCTGTGAAAACCATGTTCAAACATGAATGAATCAAATTTCTTGTACCATTATCGAGGTGTTTGTTTCAACCCATAGAGGCTCTTTTTCAACTTGCAAACAAGGTCTTCTTTGCCTTTTTCTATGAATCCTTTTGGCTGCTCCATATAAATTTCTTCCTCTAATTCTCCATGAACGAAAGAATTTTTTACATCTAACTATTCACATTCTAAGTCTAAAGAGGCAACAAAACCAAGAATGACTCTAATGGATGACATTTCGATAATAGGTGAGAAAATTTCAGTGGAGTCAATACCTTCCTTTTGGGCAAATCCTTTCACCACCAACCTTGCTTTATACCTCTCCTCCTTTTCATCACCTTCATGCTTAATTATGTACACCCATTTGTTTTGTAAAGCCTTTCTACCTTTTGGGAGATTTATCAACTCCCGCGTCTTATTTTCCAGCAAAGAGTTCCTTTCTTCCTCCATTGCTTTCTTCCATTCTTTAATGTGCTCAACTTTACAAATCTCTTGAAAATAATTAAGCTCACCTTCATCAATCAATAAGATATAGTTTGAAGGATGATACCTTTACGAAGGCTTATCAGGCCTAGAATATTTTCGAACCAACTGTGGTGGTGCATTATCAAGTTGAATCTCCTGTAAAGGTTCCTACAATATTCCTTCTTCTTGATGTTAATCACTTTCCCCTTGTTGTCCTTCCTGCTCTTGAATTTGCTGCCCATTTTCCTGCATTGGTGGGATGTCTTCATGCTTCTCTTCAAACTTTTCAATAACTTTCTTGACTTCCACCTCACCTATATTCCTCTTCAACATTTCTGACTCATTAAATTTAACATCTCTGCTTCTAATAATTTTATGTTTGACTGGATCCCATAGAAGATAACCAAATTCTTCATCCACATATCCTAGAAAAATGCATTTCATTGATTTATCATCTAGCTTAGTTCTATTTTCTTTGAGAATATGTACAAATTATTTACATACAAAGATTTTCAAATGAGAGTAATTCAACTTCTTACCAGTCCAAACTTCTTCAGGGATGCCTCCATCCAAGGCTGTAGATGGAGATCTATTTATGAGGTAGCAAGTTGTCCTGACATCCGCTTCCCAAAAATGCTTGTCCAAATAGAAATTGGACAACATGCTCCTTACCTTTCCCATAATGGTGTGATTCATTTGTTCTACAACACCATTCCGTTGAGGTGTACCGGGAACAGTGTTCTCATGCTTTATGCCAAACTTGTTACAATATTCTTTGAATGCATTTGAGCAATATTCTCCACCATTATCTGTTCTTAGCCACTTGAGAAATTTGATAGTTTCTCTTTCAACAAAAACATGGAATTTTTGAAATATTTCAAACACTTCACTTTTATTTTTCACGGGATAGACCCAAAACTTCCTAGATGCATCATCTATAAATGTTAGAAAATTTGATGTTCCTCCTAATGAGTTGATGTTAATAGGTCCAAACACATATGAGTGTATCAATTCTAACATTTTTTATTTTATTTTATTTTTTTTTCTGTCATGAAAACCTCTAAGAAATGAAACCCTTCTTTGTCTACCATATATACAATGCTCACAAAGATCAAGATTGTAGGACCTCAAACCTGGTAGTAAATTTTTACCAACAAGGATTTTTAAACCCTTCTCGCTCATGTGACTGAAGCGCTTATGCCACAGATCTACTAAAATTACTTCTCTTGTGATAGCAACCAAATCTGATTTTCCTATCATTTCCTTCAATGTATATAGGGTTCATGTCTTTGGTCCTTTGGCCACGACCAATGCTCCTTTGCTAATTTTCCAGCCTCCTTTTCCAAAGCTTGTGGAATAGCCTTCATCATCTAGCCATCCCATAGAGATCAAACTCATGCGCATTTCTAGTACATGCCCGACCTATTTCGACAATATATCTTGTCCATATTTCATCTTGATCTGGACATCTCCCACTCCAACAATACTGCAAAAATGGTTATTCCCCAAATGCACTCTACCATAATCACCAGGATTATATGCAACAAAACTATCCTTGCATGGGGTTACATGTTGATATGCCCCATACTCAAGGATCCAATCAAATATACCACTAGATGTATATAAACATGCATCCTCTACTGAAACAATAAACAACACATCACCATCTGTGACTACAACAATAGTCTCGCCTTCATTTTTGCTGCATGACTTGTGATTTTTACTGGACAGTCTTTGATCCTTTTTTCCTTTCTTCAAGGCTCGACATTATTTCTTCATGTGCCCAAGTTCTCCGCAATGAAAGCAGATGATCCTGCCTCTTCGTGATTTTGATCAGCCTCTCGATCTTGATCGCCCTTGTCGGCCTCGATCAATTCTCCTAACACGATTAGCTAGAGCTAGATCTTCTCCACTCTGGTTTTCCGCAATTGACTTGCGACACAACTCCTCATTCATTAAAATGTTGCTGACATCATCAAACTTCATGGTCCCTGCAGGTGTTGAAGTGCTCATAGCTACAATTAAATTTTCCCAGTTGTCTAGCATAGAACACATTAACAAAATAGCTCTAATTTCATCATCTAGAGTGATTTTAACATAGCCAAGCTGACTAGTAATAATATTGAATTCATTCAAGTGCTCAACAAGTAAAGCACCCTCCTTCATCTTGAGATTGTAAAGATTCTTCATCAAGAACACTTTTTTTGATGTTGTGTTCTTCTCAAATAGATCATGGAACTTCTTCCATAATTATTTTGCAGTCTTTTCTCCGGACACATTTAAATACACATTCTTTGCTAGATATTGACGGATTGTCGCAATTTCCTTTCTATCTAGCTTATCCCATTCCTCATCTGTCATCGATGACGGTTTTTTTGTTACACCCTCAATCGGAAAACACTGATCTTTTAAAATCAGTATATCCTCCATCTGTGATTTCCATAGGGAAAAATTAGCCCCGCTCAACTTCTCCATATCATTAACTATTTTCTCCATTCCCAATAATTTTCAAGCCCATAAAATATCAAATTTCCACTTACAAAATAAGGCTTTAAAAATAAATAAATGAAGTAAAAAATCAACCTCCTGTTTAAAAAACTGACCTTTCCCTTCTTTTTTTTAAATATCCAAAATCTAACCATTATTATAAAACATATATAATAATATATGTTTATAAAATAAGATTATAAAACATATATAATAATATATGTTTATAAAATAAGATTATAAAACATATAATCCGCTTTCACATCGTAGTAGATGCACTCTCCTCAAAAAACACTTTCCTCACAACTAACCTGACTCATGAATATTGTTTTGATACCGGTTGTTGAGAATAGAGTAGCAGAATATAGAACAAAGGCAAGTAGAAAAGAATAAAATTCACAGACAGAACATAAGACAGGAAATAATAATGGAGAAACAAAATAAATACACAGAAATTGGAGAATAAATTCACACAGAATTATATTACAGTAGAGGCCTTACCTTGGCTTGTTGGCTTGCTCAGGCAGAGGCGAGAAATAAAAATTTATAGATCAAGGAGGAAGATCTAGAATATGCATGTGAAATATATGGTTCTACTGTGGAGCCAAAAAATTCAAAGGGCGGTGACGACGTTGGTTAGCGGGGACTGCGTGGGCAGCGAGGTTAGGTTCGACTCCTACGTCTGAATGCAGCTTCACATTTAACAACACCCGATCACGTCTATCTAAGCCCCTATGGCCTATATATATTTCTTATTATTTTTATATGCCTAGTAGAGATTTTTAAAAACTTGAGTTTAAATTGTTTAATTAAAATTGCATTCACAAATATAATTTAAACAAAAAAAATCAAAAAATCACACATATAATTTAAATAACAAAAAATCAAAAAATTCACATAAAATCAAAAAATCGCATTGGTGGTTGAAATTGTTTCACCCAATTTCAATAAAAAAAAATCGATTTATAAATTAGATACCATATTGCCATAATGAAATTATTTGGTATAAATTATAACTAGCATTTTCACCAAGAGGTGCAAAGTAATGTCGGGAGTGGGGAATGTGGAAAACAATAATTAAGCTCGGGGGAATCCCAACGAGTCTATGTACAGCCTTGTTGCAAAATACAGTCCTCTGATGACCCTTCATCTCGAAATGAGAACCACAATTGTTGTTTCATCTCCCGCCATGGCTAAGCAAGTCTTGAAAAGTCATGACCAAGTCTTTTTCGGACGCACCATCATAGAAGCCACCAAGTGTCTCTCCTACAGTGACTCTTCATTGGCATGGAGCAACACCTACAGGCCTCATTCGCATATGCTTCGAAAATTCTACAACATTGATTTGTTCAGTGTCAAGAGACTGGAGGCCTTGCAACATCTCAAGGGTCTGATGACGGTTCCGAAGTCCAAGGACTGCGACCGAGTTTCCATGTGGGAGCTTAAGAAAATATATGGAAGGAGGAGTCGGCCATCTATCGAGTCAAGTTGATGATATAGCAGCTCGGAGGTTCAAGGATTTGCACAATAATACCAAAACCACTCTAGAGATTGTGGACCTTCCCATACATCTATCCAAACTCCAAATCCTTAAAATAGACGCCGACCACCGTGATGAAGAGGCTTGGCCGAGGGATGAACTTCATAAGATCTATGTAGAAGACTTACCATTCAATAATTTTTTTGAAGAAGACACAGACTTGCAGGATGCTGCTTCACTTCTCTCAAAAGAAAATTATGTTATGGTTAATGCAGATAGTTTCTTATGTTAGCCTAGCGTTGAGTAGAATGATGAAATCACCATGAGACACTTCCACGTGCTGCAACAACACACTGCTACATGTGATGATCAATACAACTATAGTTGGTGAACCCACTGTTGTGAACTTATGTGCACCCATAGATTCTCCATGAACAAAACAAAAATACTGAATGCTCTGGAGTATGAAACATGTTTGTTATGTCTTAGAGTACATAGAGCTATATTATATGGTGCCTGTCAGGGTATTGTAGAAAAGTTTACAAAATAGTGAAGAGATTTTTTTTGCGTTAATTGATGTTCTAATTCGTTAATTAATGGAAAGATTTGTTTTTCAAGCTCGAATGCTGCATATTATTAGACATGGTCTTCAAGGGGGTTCATCCACAATTTTTACACACCTACTTCGCTAATTTTTATACCCCTCAATAAGCTATATTGTCGCTCTCTGGATGTCAACGTTGATCATCTGTACATTTCTCTTATTATCGGATTGGGATGACGTTGAGTTTTCTGGTTCTCGAAACTTGGCTTGTATATCCGTTTTATAGAATTGCCTCGTTCTCAATACAAGAATGCCAGAAATCAGAGCTCCAAAAAAGGTCACGAGCGTCATAATGATAAGCCGAAAAAATTCATGCCCAGTGTAAGTAATCTCCTTACAATTCAGGATAGCATCACACTGCTTTCTTGCTTCTTGGCCATACAAGTATCCCACAACTCTTACAGACCGAAGATAAGATCGCAAGGGGCTTGTTGTCACTCCAAGATTGAGGAGAGTAGCATAATAATTGATACCAAAAATATTTGAGATAACAACAAACAATACAGGACACTAAGCTCCAAAACAAAGTCCAATTATGATGGATGCAACGTACAAAGAACCAGGAAGAGCGAAAGCTATGAAAATATGCCCAATACAAGCAATAAATAGAACTATTGTCATCACCAACGGCCTGGGAAATCTATAATTCTAGAGAAGTATTTCCGATAAAATTCCAGCAACAACATGGCCTAGAAAATTCCATATGCTAATAAGAGCAACAAAGGTGGTTATATTCTAGTGTGTGTAGCCAAGAGCTTTCCCGATCTGTCCCATGTTATCAATGGTTGTCAGAGTTGATCCAACCCCACAAGTAGTGGCTACAAACAGTATCAGCATATTGATGCTTATGAGAGCTTGAGGAATTGTAAATTCGTCTCCTCTTTTGGGGCCTTTGAACAATTTCATAATACGGTGTCCAAGAGAAGATCTGACATTTTGGTTGTGATTATCAGTATATTCTGTGCTTCTCAACAACATTCCTTCATTGGGGTAGTGTTCGGTTTGGGTTTTCTTCTCTTAATTTTCTTTTGTATGCACAGTGATTTTGGCATGATCTATAACTTCAATTTCCATGGTTGAGCTCTTGGTATAAATATGTTGTTGCTTCTTTTTGTCCATATTTGCCTTAGCAATCACCACAAGAGGAAGAGAAATGAAAACCACAATAATTGCAACTAAGATTTTGTAGCCTGCAACTGAAAAATACTCCAAGCCATTCTCAACCACGATGAGAACCATGAGAAACCCTTCCAATCCCAGAACTATGTAGAGAAAATGGTAGAATCACTTTAGCTCATTTTTTTCTGTGGTCTCCTTTTTGGAACGAACTATAAACATAAGAACCAGAGAAACTGCACTGGGAATCAAACCCAGCAGCAAAATCACACCAGAATATTTACTAGCACTATTTCCATAAACTGCATGATATATATCACTAAACATTGCTCCACTCAGACCCACATATCGTTTCTTTGTGAAATAATTATTCCTTGAAGATGGTGGTTCGTGACTAACCTTATGAATATGGTTCTGTGACTTTTGTTGTCTGAGACTAGAGGCCTTGTCTCAGAATAAATCGAGTCTTTTCCACCATTCAATCCATTTTTTATGATTCTATAAAGGCGAATGGGGTGAATATTGGGCACATTGTGTTTCCTACAAGTTTGAATCTGTTGGGAAACTTGATTTTTTCTCAAAATATGTTCGAACAAGACTCTCAGACCATTGAATAATTCAAAGAAACGGTCACCAAATTGATGGTAATTGGGGGAAAGCCAAACCTGGTTGAATACTTTCCTTTTCTGTGAATTTTGGACCCTTGGGGCATAAGCTGCAATATAACCAAGAATATGGGTATTATTTTTGGGTTGCTGGATCGATTGTAGAGGCTTGCATCCAGAGTATAAGAGATGGCAGAACTGATGACAGCGTTGGCAAGGCAAAAGACTTTCTGGACATTTTACTTGAAATTAATAGATATTAAGCACCCCGGAATGGGGCAGCTAACATAAACATAAGGTAAGACTTCCAAATTGCCTCCCCCTATGATGAGTGTGTCATTTGCCAAAATTAGAGTGGTATTGAGTTGGAAATTGGTATCCAAGGAACCACTTCCTTTCAATTCCTCTTCACATGAGACTGCCTGGATTTCTGAATATCTATCATTAGTGTCACTCTGTGAAATCGTGTTGTGAAACATTTCTGAGAAACCATCTTGGTTCAAATCAAGCACCGATATCATGCCACCTAGGTTAAAATCTTTAACAACAGGGTTTCTTGACTCTAATGTGAAATTAATACCAAGGATGTGAATGAAGAGAATCCTCCGAAGCAAATCAAACCGGTAAATTGCCATAGTGTCGATGCGGGGGCTTCAAAAACCATGGGAGCAAGGGAAGCTAGATACGGTAGAGGTTTCCAAATAATTTGATGAACTCATATAATTTATGAAAATGCCTGTGTCGGAAACTTGGCTCCTCTCTCTAAGAAGCCAATGGCCAGCATGCTAATTATGTACCTGCATTGTTGCATATTTATAAATACTTTGGCTATGCGGATAAAATTTCACTAAGAAAGACATTGTCCCCTTCCTCTCGCGTGCAGTAAATCCATGAAGAAATTGCTAAGAAAATCCATGGAGAAATCACCAGGAAAATCCGTGGAGAAATCCAAGATGACTTAAATTCACTCAATACTTTGTCTACACATGTCAACAAATAATTGGCTAGAAGGGCGATGAGGAAGCTCTCTGATTAGGTGGGGTGAACAGTTTTTGCTCACCCAATCTCATAAAGAGAATGCCTTCGGCATAAAAATGGAGTGAAAATAGTAAAATGAAATTATTTGGTATAAAATATAAAAATGGAGTGAAAATAGTAAAAATATAAGAAGAACACAACATAATTCTCCCATGGTACTTTTAACGTTATATTTATTGCATAATTTGGTTGCCTACAAACACCTGGACCCCTCGCAGAGGGGTGCTATAAGAAAAACTGGGAAGTGACTCTTGCACCATTGATAACATAATTCTCTCAAGGTAACTCTTTTTTTTTTTTAACAAAGTCGGTTACTATTTATATTCCAAAATATTGGGGATTGAAATCCCTATTACATTCGAGTGATGAAGTAGAAAAACAAGAGGGGTGATGTGGAAAAATACCGAGCCTCCTTTATGGTGACTATTGCTACTATGCTGCATATCTGATTCTTTATAACTATTAACAAACTGAAATAACATAACTGCAAATTTAAATGACATGATGATAGATGAGGTGGATGGAAGATTAAATCCTAGTTCCTGTTACCTTGTCAGGCATTTGAAATGTCTGTGGTGCCATGGTTGTTGTCCTGGTTGGCATTGGGAACATTTTTGGAGCTTGAACTCTGAACAGTTTGCTTGTCCACCATGTAACGCAGGATCTTTGGGGATTCTTCAATGTGATCACAATGATTTTTAGCTCCCCTCAGCTGCTCCATGAGGGATTGTGATTGATGTTGGAGAAATATGGTGTCTACCTGGTGTTTGTCCTCCATTATCCTTAACTGCGCTTTTATCAAATCCATATGTGCTTGCAGATCAGCGCAATGGAAGCATTTATCATTCATCATGATGTTTAAAGGATGGAAGGGCAGAGTCACAGCTATGGGTGTATGGATTCGTGGAGGCAACAGAGGCATTGTTTGGCAGTGAGGGTAGAGGGACAGAGAGCTACGGGGAGCAGAGAGGCTGAAAAAAGCATTGCACAGTAGGTGATCAGCTGAGGAGAGGGGATTGGGTTGAGAAGGAAAGGGAGAGATGATTCGAAGAGTCAGAAGAGGAACTTATTAGCAGTGAGGATAGAGGGACAGAGAGCTCTGGGAAGCAGGGGGTCAGAATGAGAGTTTCATAGTAGGTGATTAGTTAAGGATAAGGGATCGGTTTGAGAAAGGAGGGAAGAGTTGATTCGAGGAGGCACTAATAGACTGCGAGAGGGAGCCTCAAGATCGAGAGACAAAAATAAATGAACACTGCACATCTGGAGGTCAGTGTAGTAAGGAGAAGCGGGATTTATAGGAGAGGAGGGAGAGGAAAGCAGGATAGGGATAAGGGAGGGCGAGAATCCCAGGGGGACAGGATCACGAGAATATTGCAGGGGAGGGTGTGGGTATGGCAGTGCTTCCATGACAAAATCCGGAAGGCACAAAATATCACGAAGACAATAGTCACGCAGAGGGGTAAATTCATGGTATAGGAGAAAAGGAGATGTTATCTTGGGAAAGGAGTTGACCAGAGGGTCCGCTGCATGCTTTGTTGGCCAGTGAGTTAGCTTTCATGTTGTTAAACCTGAGGATGTGGTAGAATGTGAGACTTCCAATTTCCTTGTTCAAATTTCGACACCTTGTGATCAGTCTACTAAGAGAAATGTTGGGGGACAAATCTGAGTTCAACATTATTTTGATGACTATTATCGAGTCTCCAAAAATCATATCCCATTGAATCTTTAATCTCTTTATGATTTGAATGCCTTTCAATAAGGCGTATGATTATACTCTATTATTTGATATTCGTCCTAATCCCCATTCAAAGATGGCAACGTTACTTCCCTGGCCATCCACAATTTAGCCTCCATATCCTGCTATTCATGAGTTTTCCTTTGAGGCACCGTTGAAGAAGAGTGCGGGCCTTTTGATTCCATCGAGCCACTCAATGAACTCTTTTTCTTTAAGCCTGATCTTCCACTAATCCGTGTGGAGAGGTTGGAGTTTTGTTGTACTTAGGAGTGTGTCAAGAGCTATTCCAAGAAGAAGTCTTTCCTTGACCTGCAAATCGTTGAGGTTGAGTTGACTATTGTTTTTGACAAGAATGGTCTCATTAGTAAGGCTCCAGGTCTTGCTCTGCACTTTTCTAATGCAAGGTTTGTGATCTTGGAAGGTGGCTTTGTTCCTCATAAGAAAAATTTTCCACAGAAGGACATAAGGAAGAGTGTCCTAGACTCTTTTGGCAACATTCTTCTTCTTCTTTTCCCCCTAAGGTAGCTCTTTTTCCAATTAGCAATCAAATCCGAGATAGTGTTGTTTGCACCCATCTCAACATGGAAGGGATCCGAGAGAGAATGCCAACAATTTTTACCAAAGGAGCAATCAATGAATAGGTGGTGGATTGTCTCCTCTGCCATGAAGCATAGGGGGAATCTAGAGGCTCCATGTATGCCTCTTTTCTTCAAATTTTCCATTGTCAAGATCTTCCCCTTGACCAAGGGCCAAATAAAATTTTTAATCTTTGGGAGCGCTTCTAATTTCTAGACTTGTTTCCATATTGCCCATGGAGGAGTGGGAAATTTCTCATTGTGAAGAGCCTCATACCTTGCTTTTAAAGTGTAGGAAGACCCAGAGGGGTCCCATCTATAGCTATCCTCTTTATCTTTTGCAAGAGGAGATGCTCCGTGGAGTAGTCCCTTCAGAATAACTTTGTCACTATCAAGGTGAGGTGGAAAATTTGGAAAGATCCAACCTTTCCAATTGCTAGTGCTCTCTTCCCAACTGGATATTTGATCCAAGATGTTAATCCCATGCTCTCGAAGATACATTTGAATGCGCAGAGTGCTCGGATTGTTTAAAAGAGGGCGTTTACCCATTATTTTTTCCTCCCAAATGTTTATGTTGCGGCCTCCCTGTGGAACTTTGGAAATATTGTTGCGAATAAAGGGGATGGCTTTTTTGCAAAGAGCCCAAATGCAAGAACAAGGTTTGTTGGGTATGAGATGAACTAAAAGATTTTTCCTTGAAGTAGAAAGGTATTTTGTTTCTAGCACCTGCTTCCACCATGTTTTCTGCCCAGTGATTAAGCGCCACACTATTTTCCCTCCAAAGGCAACATTCAGCAGTTTGGGTATGCAAATAACAAGACCACCATTTTCATATTTTTGAGTTATCTGTCTCCATTTGACCAGATTGAACTTCTTTTTCTCACTTTTGCCATCTTGCCATAAAAATTGGCTTAGAATTGATTCCATTTTATGTTGGATACTGATAGGAGCTTGTAGCAATGAGAAGTGGTAAAGAGGCGGAGCAGAGAGGACAACTTTTAAGAGGACCATGCGCCCAACCAGATTGATCCAAGAGGCTCCCCATTGCTGGACTTTCTTTTTAATCTTATCAATGGTGGTGCTCCATACCTTTGTCTTAATTTTCCTATGCTGACATGCATCCCTAGATAGTTAAAATGATTCCAACTCCACTTGTAGGGAACCCCAAAGATTTGAGCAATACCATGTATGGTGTTCATAGTTGCATTTCATCCATAAATGTAGCTTTTATGATAGTTGATCTACCCTCCATAATAGTGCATTAATTTGTCAAGCAACATTTTAAATATCCTGGCTATTATGCTAGTGGCACCTCCCATCAATATGGTGTCATCATCAAAATAAGAATGATTCATGTTTTTGACCCCATTGCTAAATTTGATACCTGCGATTAGGCTAGCTCTGTGATTGTGATCCAATGCTCTACTGAAAGATTCTTCCATGAGAATGAAGAGGAAGGGAGATAAGGGGAAACCTTGTCTTAAGCCTCTAGAAGATTGGAAATAATGTCTAGGTCTTCCATTGACCAGAGGGGAGATCCAGGGGTTGGATATGTAGGCATGAATGAGGGATATGAATTCTGATTCGAAGCCCATTTTCTAAAAGACAGAGAGGAGGAAAGAGTGCCTCACTCTGTCAAAGGCATTGGCAAGATCAAGTTTTAGGATGAATCACTTCTCCGATCTCATCATGCTAGAATGAATGGCTTCTTGGACCAGCAAGATGGAATTAGTAATTTGCCTATTTGAAATGAAACCACCTTGATTTTCAGAGATAATATTAGGGAGGAAGGTTTTAATGCGGGCAACGAGGATTTTGGTGATAATTTTATAAGAGGAGTTGCAAAGGGATATATGCCTGAATCTGGAAAAGGTGGATGGACAGGTCTCTTTAGGGATGAGGGCAAGAAATGTCGAATTTGTGAAGCCCCCAATATTTTTTTTCCTTTGAGCCCATAAGATCATTTTTATGGGGTCTTTTTTAATGACTTCCCAGAAGGTCCGATAGAAGCTGATGGAGAATCCATCTGGGCCCGGTCCTTTGTCAGGGTGGAGGGTCTAGATTTCCTTGATAATTTCGAGCTCTTCAATGTCCTTGGTTAGGGAGGAGTTAATCTCTTCAATGTCATTTTAGGCTTGTGAACCAAGAAATCACTGTATTCCTCCACCTCCATAGTTTTATATAGGAGGATTTTATAATGGAAATGGGCTGTTGATTTTATTGCATCTTGCTCCGTGTGCATGTTACCTCCTTCATCAGATATAGATGTAATGTTATTTATCGATATTATGACAGTGGCTTGCTTATGGAAGGAGGAGTTATTTTTATCTCCAGCCTGAAGCCAGAGATTCCTGGATTTAAGTCTCTATTTTTCTTCTTCCTTTCTATTTGTATTACATAAATTCCAGTAAATATCTTTTTCCTGCTCATGCTTTTCTTTGGTCACCCCTTGGATATCTATGTCTCTTTCAACTTATTCTAACCTTCTCTTTGTGTCTTGCTTAATTAAATATGCATTGGAGATCCCTCAACATGTTGCTGCCAATTACTTTCCACTATGAATATTGCCTCAGGGTAGTCACTCCATAGAGGGTTGTAACGAAAAGGAAGAGGCCCGATGGAATACTGATAACCAAGGACAAGGGTGACAGGATAATGGTCTGAGGCTAAGCAGGGAAGAATGGTGGAGGTTGCAACAAAGAAGTGGGAGATGAGGGGGACAAAAAACAAAAAAGAAGTCAAGTCTTTCCATGATGTTCCCTGGCCCAAGTCTGCAATTGCTCCATGTGAATCTTCATTTTTTGGGGATAATGTCCACCAAGTCATGATCTTGTATGATATTCTCCAATTTATCTCTTGAAGGGTCTGGAGTGAAGGTGCCCCCTATTTTTTCTTTGGCATGCATCACCAAATTCAGATCCCCTCCAATGATGACATTGATATTATACTCACCTTCCATTTCAGATTTTAAAGTGCGCCAACAAGAAAAAAAAGCTCTATAATGATTTGGGCAATAAATGTTGTACACTGTTATCATAACATCCTCATGGATGTTTTGTAATTTGACTTTCATCCAATCATGGGCCTTTACAGTTGTCAGCTGCTTCCATGATTTCTGGTTCCAGATTGCTGCTATTCTTCCCGAAGCACCTCTGGATTCTACAATAGTGCCTATGTAGTTTTTTATTTTTATTTTGATGTTTCCCATGTCTTTTTCTCCTTGCTTGGTTTCTTGGAGGAGAACTATGTTTGGTTGTTCTTGTTTAATGAGATCTCTTAGGGCATTGTTTTTAGAGGGGTGCCCTAATCCCATAAAGTTCCATGTAAATGCTTTCATTATTTCAAGAATGTAGGTTGAGACCCTATCTTCCCTCCTGTTTCATGTTGGTTGAGATATTTGATGTTAAGCCCTCCAATAAAGGTCTCTATTGGGTGTTGCATTCCTAGAGCAATGTCTTTCTGAGCTGATTCATCCCTATGGTGTTTAGTAGACTTTATTCCAGGTACATTTCTTTTTAAGGGTTCCAAAACTGAACCCAACTCCTTTGTTTCATTTCTGGTGACTATCCGGGCAAATGTTGGTTCCGCTGAGGAAGAAGGAGGACATGATTTGGAGGGGGGGATGAATTAGGGATTCGGGAGGGAAGGAAGGGAGAGAAGGCTGAGGAGGATCCTCTTCCAGAGAGGCCAAGGAGGTGAAGGGGTTGGAGGAGGTAAGGGGGAGGGTCAGGGGTTTGGAGGAAGTTTGGAGGGGGTTCAGGACGAGGTTGAGTGTTGGGGCTAGCAGTATGAGAGGATGGATTGACAGATGAAATACCATTATTTCTAGGATTTGGGCTGAACTTATTCTTTTTTATAACTTCCCATTGTGATTTAGGGTCAGTGTTTTCGACCTCTATTAATTTTGTGCATCTACTAGCGAAATGATCATATTCATGGCATACCTTGCACTTGAAGGGAAGTTGTTCGTAGTCCAGTTGTTGGATGTGTTTCCAGTTGTCCACCTTCAACTTGATCACCTCCGGAAGTCCTTTCCCCAAGTCTACCTCTACGCAGATTCTTGCGCAAGCTTGCATGTTGTCCTTCGGATCACTTCTTTCCATGAACTGTCCAACAACATTCCCAATCACTCTAACTGAATCGTCCCCCCAATAGTGAAGGGGAAGATGTGGAAGACAAACCCAAATTGGGATAGCATTAGGAACGTCGAGTTCAGAATTGAAGTTTGGTGTCCATTTGTTTAGATAGAGCCCTCTGGTATCCATGAAGTATGGCCCGTTCCTGGAGATCAGATCTTTGTCTTCCTTTGTCTTGAAGTGGAAGGTATAAAAGCCCCTGCCACAGAATACGATAGATATTTTCCCTTTGATTTTTTCCATCCAGTTGCATTCCACCCATTTCTGGACTATTTTCGGCGAAGGCCATAGTCCCGTGAATTGCCCAATGATTCCTTTCTCTGCGAGGGAGACAACAGCCATTCGAGGGATAGCAGGGGGAAGAGAGACTTCCTAGATCCCGTCCAATTTTTTTACAAACTTGGAGATTACGGGTCTCAGCTGAGTAAGATTCAGAGAGCTAATCAATGTAGAAAAAGCAGAGGCATGATCCAGGGGAGCGACTGCCTCTGGGATGGTATCAAGAGGGGCCATGCGGCCAAAATCGGGCAGCAACAACAGAGGGCCTGAAGTGTGAGCGGCTGCACAGACGCTCGAGACCTAGGTTATTTCTTATCCTCTCAAGGTAACTCTTTTTATTGTACAATTCCATTGTTCCCCTAGTCATTTAGTCATGATCACGCATCATATCCAACTGCTTCTAATATCGAATGCATAGATGATTAATAAGTAACCCTTCAAACATTTTTTACCATTGAAATGTAATGTTTCGATCTTCCAAAATAATTTTAAAAATTTATGTTTTTTATTTAAAAGATTATATTTTTTTCCAACAATTGACTTTATTTTAAGTGTTATTTTTCAAGCTGAATATTAGCATAAGTATATTAATAAATGTGGTTGATATTTACCATAGGTATATCCGTAAATATTTTACCTAAAAAATCTAAATTCAAATCCTAAAATTGTTATATAATCAAAACTCTAACAATTAATAGCTAAACCTTAATAATTACATAAATTTAAACATTACAATTATTATTCTAAAACAATAATATATGAACAGGCGGAATCTTATGTTTTGTTGTAGATCGAGCACACTTGGGCGGACTACATGATCATATATTTGGATGAGCTTCCAAATGGCGAAGGCTCATTTTCTACAACAGTTGGTATGGAACTTTGGAAACAAATCACTTATCATTTCTGGCTCAGATCATATCAAGGAAGTCAGGGGAATCAGCAGCTTTTGGAACACCCAATGTATCACCGACATAACATGGGCATATTTTATCTACAACACATTATTGAGACATGGATTGATAACACTCTGATATGGCAGTGTGCGAAGAACTTAAATTTACCGCCAGGGTTGTATTTATAATGAAAGGCATTTATTAACACTCTCAGAAAGGTGGGACCTCGTTATTCAGGGGAGGATGATCACATCACATAGGCAGGCTTTGTGAATACAAAATTTGTTGTTGTTGTTGCAGATATATATATATATAACCTCATTTTCTCTACTCACGGGCTACATGAAAGTTGGTTTCACAAGGTATGGAAAATTCACATACCTCACAAAATCACTTTATTTAATTGGTCCGTATGGAAAAACAAGGTACGGAAACTTTGCATCCCTCACAAAATCACTTTATTTAATTGCTTGGTATGGCAAAACAAGAACCTTACTAGGGAAAGTCTGAGGAAGAGGGGTGTTCAAGGTCCTGGACGATGCTCACTTTGTTGTGATGCACCGGAACACAACTCATACCTCTGTTTAGATTTCCCCATTACTATCTTGATATGGCACAACATCTTTCATTTTATGCACATACCATACATGAATTTCTCTCATTTACAAGAATGTCATATGTGGTGGCTAGAGTGGGGGGCAAGCACAAAGTCACTCCTTATAATATCATATGGGAAATCTAGAAAGCCTAAAATGCTCACATCTTCGAGTGCTCAGATTATCTCCTATCACATTGTTCACAAAATTTTTCTATGGTTGGAGGAATACACTACGCCCCAACGGATCCCCCGAGACCTTTCTCTCTGATCCATGGCGCACCCCATACAATTTCCTGCAGGTTATTTTGATGGATCGGCTCAGAGAAATATATGTGGATGTGGCATTTGGATATGATTTGACCACTCAAAGCAGTACAAGATCCATTGGAATGGTGACTCGGCACCAAGACTTGGCCGGAGGTCCTTGCCTTATGGAGTTTATTATGGTTTGCAAAACACCTGAATCTGGATACACTGCATGTTTACGAGGATTCTCAGTTCATCATACAACATCTCAATGGGGGTACTACTTTCTCACCCCATCATCTTTAGATATGGATGAGTCAAATATTAGCCCTCTGGGACTCTTTCCTTTCCATCAACTTCTTACACCTCTACAGGGAAAGAAATGGGCAGGCAGATTCTCTATCAAAGATGGGCATATCAGATGCATTCGGCTACATCCATTATTATCTCATTATCGATGGATCGAATATTGTCGTGGGCACAACACCTGCCCCGTAAAACTCATGTGGCACACACATGTTTGCCTTTTTGCTGGGGCATGTGTTCTGGAAAATTTTTTCTTTTCTGGTTTTTTATTTCTTTCTGCAAATGTTCATGTGTCTGGATTGTTGTTATCTCTGATATAATTTATTTGGACTTATTCACTATGGACATATATGTTTTTCTGCTACTATATCACAATCTTCTATGCATATTTTGATCATGCTCGTACATTGTCAATATTATCATTGTCCATGTTAAGGAAGATCTTCTATTCTTTATATCTATATGACCATATTGTACACATCAAATTTTCAATACATCTTAAATATGTACTAATACATAAATGTACCAATTTTTTTATATCAATGAGGAAAATAAATAAATAAATAAATAAATATTGTCATATATCTTTATATATTTCTAAATTTTTAGATATCCATATATTACATTAAATTCAAATTTTAATATGGTTAAAACAAATATATTTAAATATTATATTAAGTATTAATTTTATATCATTATATAAATTTAATTAGCCGCAGTTATTTAAAATATATACTCTTATCTTAGTTGTTCTTTACTTTTATATTATTCTCAAATTTTACTATTCAATTTTCTTATAGTGTTCCATCATATTAATTACTGAATTTTAAATGGCTAATTGATTCACTAGTATTATGTAAGATAGCACTTTGAATACTTATCTCCAATGCTTCAACCTTCAACTCAATGTTTTTTTTTCAGAGGAAAAAAAACATCTGTATTATATTGAATAATAACAGTCCATGGACAGTACATTGATCCTCAAAAAAACGGAGGAGAAAACATGAATATGCCATCATTTGATCACATCAATTCATAGAGATGAAAGGATTCATTCAAAGAGGCATCAAAAAATGGGGAGTAATCACTCATACCCATATCAGGAAAAACTGTTGTAAACCCGCAAGCTTATGACAGGAAAGATACATGCATAGATATACATAAACCCGCAAAAACCATGTGACGGTTCATTGATAGACCTGTGAGAAAAGATCTTCTTCCAAGGCTTAGAAAACCGGTCCATCTGAAATTCATTCCAGGCTCGCTTGAATAAAAGGATGTAGTCAGAGAAGAGATATATCAGGCTCGCTTGATCAAGTATGAACAATTTCTTTTCATCCAGGCTCGCTTGATAGTGTAATTAGCAATATATCATCGATCAGTCTATAATAATCCCGTTCCATCCTTGAAATAGCAAATATACAGGCTCGCTTGTGATATTCACGCTCGCTTGATTATTATCATCCAGGCTCGCTTGAAAATGAAATTTAATCGATGTAATGTCATGAGAAAAGAACCCTGTGAATTATACGCAATACAACCCTGCATGATCAAGAATGGAGTACTCGGCTGTATTGATACGGAGGTATGGAATAGTTGAAAGACAGAATATTATGAAGAGACTAATCGATGCATATATGGACAGCAAGTCCGTCATCGTGGTCGAAAGCTTGGATAAGAGCTAGAGCACATACAAAAAGTGAGAAATAAATACAAAAAACAAAATTCATAACCCTGTTTGAAATATAGAGGTCATGGGAAAGGGATAGAGTTCTACCATATAATAGAGCCATTTCGATAATGGATCATATGAATGCTTCCAAAAATAGCCTGGACGCCCTTTTTGGATAAACCATCTGCCCTGCAATTGTTCTCTCTGAATATGTGATGAATAGGAGGTCGATTCAACCTGTTCCATAAGCTTGAAGCTCTATTTAACCAGCCCTGTATGCTAACATTGGACAGGGTAATTTTACCCATCAAACCATCAATAATCATTTTGGAATCGCCATAAAATGATAGGTGAGGGAGGTTTAAATGACATGCTGCAAGAAGAGCTCCCCAGATGGCCATGATCTCAGCCAAATTGTTTGTACCTGTACCGCCATTCCAGAAATAGTGAATGCGCTCCTCCTTGGATAACTTAACCCAAGCCCCACAGCCAATGATCCCATGAGCACATGCTCCATCAAAAAAGAAAGCAGGAATAGAAATCTCATGGGGTCTCAAGCGATAAGATCTGTCCACCACCCTATCCTGTAGCTGAGGCAGATCATCAATCCATTTAACAATAGCATAGTAGGTATTAGCAATGATAAAAGGAGCATCATGGAAAATGTGACGATTCCGAGCAAGCCAAACCTCCCATATGAAATAAAAGGGGAGATGTTTGTATTTTCCCTTCATATTCCCCCATATATCCGCCACTGATATGAAATCCAATGGGGACCAGTCCGGGTCCATAAAGAAACAGCTGAAGAATCACCACAGTCGAATGATGACTGGGCAGCTAAAGAAGATATGAGAGATAGATTCTTCCGCCATATGACAAAAAGAGCATCTACTGGGACCATGAAGCCCACGCTTGAGAATATTATCCCAAGTCAAGATCTTCCCTTTCCATACAAGCCATGTGAATAGAATAATCTTTGTAGGTATTTGATGTCCCCAGTATTTATGGAAAGTGGTGGATAAATTGTCATAATATTGTGGAATATTAATGCTGCGATACATGTCACGAACAATAACAGCTCCCCCATTGAGAGCGCCGTCCCATGTGATGCAATCCCCCCCAGCATCATAACAAAGACCAGCTAAACGAAGAGACAGAGAGTAATTAGCCCATACCTCAACATCATGGTCTTCTAGATGTAGCTGAGCAGCCGATTTATAAACAGGAGCACCAAAGGTCCAATAATGTATAGCCTGCGAAAGAAAGAAAAAACCATTTTGTGCCAATCTGTGGATGGTATCAGGCGGAAGTGATCTGTCAATATGAGCCCCAAGTATCAGATTTGTCCCAAGTGGGATATCCCTCCCATCACCAAAGCGCCAAGTGAGGCGAGACGCTACCAACTCGATTACTTTGCACAGACTTCTCCATATAGCCGATATGTGAGACGGAATATGAAAAACATGGCCCATGAGCAGTCTCAGAGGCTCCCCCGTGATATACTTAGCAAAGATGATCTTATTCCATATACCCTGACCCGACAGCGCCCGCCACATTGTCTTGACAAGGAGCGCAGAATTAAAGGATCTGAGATCCAATATACCCCATCCGTCATGAGCTTTGTCCCTGCAAATTAATTTCCATTTTACAAGATGGTATTTGTGAACAGAATGGTCGCCCCCCCATAAGAAATGCGTGGAGATGTTGTTAATCTCGTCGATGATCTGTTGAGGCAAATAGAAGATGTGAGCCCAGTATACCATGAGCTGCGTAAGAACAGCCTGGACCATAACAAGCCGACCCCCAAGGGATAACCATCTGTGAGTCCATTTCCCAATCCGAATCCGATATCGGTCCACGAGCCATCTCCAATCACGATTCCTGTACTTGCAGGGTCTGATAAAAACCCCCAGATATTTTAGACCCTCCGTTGCATGTTTGTGATCAACTCCCAGGAACGCAGCAATAAAAACAATCTCCTCCATGTTTCCATATTCATAGATGAGGATAGATTTATGATGGTTGATGAGGAGACCAGTAGCAGAACCCAATTTAATGAACGTAGAACCATTTATTCTTGTTCAATATACCAAACAGCAGCAAATCATCGACAAATAGTGAGTGTGAGATTTTGATAGAAGGAGAGAATTGGAACCCAGATATAAAACCATTTTGCTCGGCCATGTGCATCATTCTGCTGAATCCATCCATGATTAAAATAAATAACATTGGAGATAACGCACACCCCTGTCGTAAACCACGACCTGCCCTGAAAAAGTTTGTAGGAAGTCCATTAATAAGCACTGCATAACTGACCGAATTAATGCAAGACATAAACCAGCGGATAACGGGGATAGGTAGCCCAATTCGAAGTAGAAGGAGACGCACATACGCCCAATCAATAGAGTCATAGGCCTTCATCAGATCTACTTTCATGACCAGCGCCTCAATTCTGTCACAGTGCATGGAGTGCAGTACCTCCTGAGCCACTGCAATTGCATCATGTATAGATCTGCCTTCCAAAAACCCATATTGTTCCAAAGAGATATGTTGTTGGAGGGTGACCTTGAATCTGGTTGCAATAATCTTTGAGGATATTTTATATATCAGATTACACAATGCAATAGGCCGAAAATCGCCAAATGATGAGGGCTCTGTCGACTTTGGGATAAGTGCTATGAAAGTAGAGTTGTAGGAAGCTGGCATATGACCCGTAACGCGCGTTTGCTCCACAACCTTAGTGATAAGGTTGCCCATGAGATCAAAGAAAAACAGATAAAATTCAGATGGCCAGCCGTCTGGACTCGGGCACCTGTCGGATGCAAAGGATTTGAGAGTGGCATATACTTCCTCCCGCGTGATGGGGCAATTGAGGGCATCAATAGCGTCTTGATCAAACATCCTTTGGACATGGTCCAGCACCCAAGACTGATTATCCCTGTTGATGTCTGACTGAATTTGATAGAAGTGGGAAAAGTGACGGTATGCCTCGGCCTGGATCTCCGCATTTGAAATAGCATATGTGCCATCCAGCTTCAAGATCCGCCATATGGCGTTACGATTCCTTCTGTCTGAGGCCGATTTATGGAAAAATTTAGTGTTCTGGTCGCCTTCCCTTAACAATGTTATCCTGCTCTTTAATTTCCAAGTTATCTCCTCCATGAGCAAGATTTCTTTTTTCCTGTTTCCCAAATCTCTAAGTAGTGTGAATGTGTCTTCAGAAGGAGGGGAAGACGCCATATCTGAATATATGGCGCAAATCTTTTGTGTTATATCAGAAAGCTCAGCCTTCAATGCCAATTTCTTAGTCGACTCCCATCTCTTAGTAGCATCCTTTATCCTGGTCATCTTGGCCTGCAGATTGTCCCAAACTGTTAGTTCAATATCGACAGGGTCCTCCGACCAGATATCACGGATCAAATTAATATAATCCTCCTCTCGTAGCCAAGCCCGATTGAACTTGAACGCCACTCCTTTTTTGCCAAAGTCAGACTTCCATGAAAACGAGATCGGCATGTGGTCAGATACCTCACATATGTGAATAGCCGATCTTGGCTCCTTAAAACTCAGCATGAGTCCCTCCTTAATCAAAGTCCTATCGATCCTTTTGGCAATATAAGAGACGCCAACCCTGTTGTTGGACCACGTAGGCATAATAGGCAGAGATCTGATATCCATAATATATTGATCATAGAACAGATTTTGCAGATAGGAAGCCAGAGAGTCCATCCTGGCAGTCGAACCCCAAATTTCGTCAGCAAGAAGAGTGAAGTTTGTATCTCCCATAATAATCAGGTTCTGCAGAGAGAGAATTCCAGAGTCCAGCATACGTTTCCAGAAATCAGCACGATTTTGATATGGGGCGTATAAATTGATGATGTTGTATATACCTTCAACCCCACAGATCTCCCCGGATAGTAAGATGCCCCCAAAAAACCTATAGGCCCTAAACTTAGCACGGGAAGGATCCCATATGGCAATAGTGCCCCCCGAGAGACCGATAGCATCCACCGCAGAACCATGCCATCCCGGTTTGATGCTAAGACATGTCGACAGGGCTTTCATCCGGTCGCAAAGAGTTTCTTGACAGAGAATGATAAAAGAGTCTACAGATCTAAAAAAATCACGAAGGCAATGAATCTTGGAGGTATTGCCAAACCCCCGTATGTTCCATGATAATATTTGATTCATGAGGAAACCGCATCCGGGTAGCCTGCTCTAAGCGCCCTTGGATTCCTCTTGTCAGCTTCAACAATGGTGATAGGAATATCAGTGAGACCATCATCTCCCTCCGAGAATAATGCAACTGACTTCATTTTCCGTTTGAATGAAGAAGGAAGAGAATCGACCTCAGAGGGATTGTAATTACCTAGTGCATGTCTGCATGGAGCATTAGCGCGTGGATGGGACCTCCTGTGCGAATTCCGAAGAGCATCCACCTCCCGAATTGAATTACGTCGAAGAGACGATGGACGGAAAGGGCATTGTTCTTTGAGGTGGCCCGTTTTGTGACAGACCAGGCATTGAAAGGGGACTCCCCAGTGGTCCACTCGCTGCAGGTGTCGCCTCTCGCCCCAACAAAGGTCCACATCCCCAATGAGACCACCCCCATAATCAACTTCAACCAATAACCATGCAACCCTTTTGTCAGGAGAACCCAATATACTTGGGTCGATATATTTAGTGCAACCAATGGTATCCCCTATGGCTGCCAACGCTTTGAGAGTCCAAAATTCAAGGGGCAAGCCAGGTAATTTGACCCATATAACCTTACTTCTTGGAGCCTCCATGACCGGATTGAAACCTAGAAACCATGGTATCAACTGGAGAAAACTTCTGCCCCTTACCCACATCCGGGAAATGATCTTGTACATGTCATTATTGTCCATGAAGTGAACACTAAACCATCCATTTAAAAGCATACTGATCTTGGGAGCATATCCTATGATAGGAAACCACTGAGTTTTAATCCATCCAGCCGTGTCCATCTCACCAGCATCAGGAAACATCCAACGTCCAATAATCGCCCGCCGCTCCAGACTAATCACTCGAACACAGAGGTCTTCATAGTCCAGATTTACCACTCTGATGTCCATGTTATGCTTGAATGGGTGAAGTTTCTTGCCCCTCCGACGACGATTCCTTTTAGCCCGCCCTTTACAGTGTTGATAGTTTTGTGGAAGAAATACAGAAGCCCGTAATATCTGGTCATCAATATGGGAGTCCACCAGCGGATTAATCTTCGAGTCGATGATACATTCCTTGTGCTCCAGGTGTAATGAAAACCTTGAGGGATCGGACTCCGATACATCCATGGCCAGGAGGCGGAAAGGTGTAAATGAGAGATGATGTGAACGGTGTTGTCAGGGCCAATTCCGTCAGAAACCACCGCCAAATTGTCCTAGTGATAACCAGGGTAGGTACCTTGGGCAGAACGAAACAGACCGTTGATCCTTAGAATAGCCCGATGTGGACACAGCCGTATTAAATTTCCAATCTATGGACAATATGATATGGGATATAAAATACTATCGGCATAAACAAGGAAGGATCAGGACCGAAAGAATGGCAATCCCAATATCCATAATTAATGGGAATGTACAATTGCCCATCGATATCCAGCCAGTCCTATAACTATCATAACAGGTCCACCAACTTTTTTAAAAATTTGCCATAATGATCCTGGCCGTTGCATTGAAGATCCATCAGATTGCTTGACGTCTCACCTAAAGCATTAATTAACCCAGATCCATCGTCGGACAATTCAAATTACACTGGCCTGCCAACCAGATGACCACCCCTATGTCCAATGTGAGCAACGATCACGATCCCCGCAGATTAGTAATGGGTCAAGATAAACCATATAATACCCACTTCAGCGACTAGTAGAATTTCGCCAATCGGGGCGGGCAACCTGACATCAATTCATAAACTTCTATAGCCATTTCTTTGAAAATCACGTTGTCAATTAGCATCGAGAGAGTAGAAGATAGATCTCAATATAATGAACGCAATAGAAACCAATATTGATATCATGAGGATCTCCAGCCAATCATCATAAGCAAGCACCATAAGAATGCAGACGTCTGTACAGACCAAAACAGAGCTAATCCCTCGAGCAAAGTCCACTGTAAAACAAACGCTCAGTGATAAGAGTAATAGCCACCAATAGCCCAACAAATTGTCATCGAATGGGTTCCAGCTTAGACAATAATACCATATTAGCCACCAAAACCAAACATCAGGATGTCGACTGGGTTCCAGCTTGATACATACATCAAAAGCCACCATAAGCATCAACAACTGTCCCCATTGGGTAGCTAATACCCCCAAAACCTTGCGCTGAATCCAGAAGATACACCCATATAACAATCAGCAGGGGAAGAAAACTAGAGCATCCATCGTCCGGAAATAACCTCCAAAAGAATGCGAATACCTCTACAGTTCTAACAAGAACAAATCCCACAAGTATACACCTGTACAGGCCTAACAGGAGCATAACCCACGCTCAAAGTCCACTGAAAACTACAACCCAGATATAAGAGTAGTAGCCACCAATAGCCAACAAATTGTCATCAAATGGGTACCAGCATAGACAAACATACAGTAATAGCCACCAAAACCAATCATCAGGATGTCGTAAATGGGTACCAGCTAAATACATTCATCGACAGCCACCAAAAGCATCAACAACTGTCCCCATTGGGTACCAGCCAAAACTACCTTACATCGCGCCGAGCCAGAAGACCTTCCATTGAGGACCCCATTGTGATACCTATCACAACGGAAGAAAATTTTTTCTAGCGAACCTGTCAAAAATGCTCCTGGAGTTCTGGGTTAGCCTCGAGAATCTTAGGTACTTTCGGTTCCCCTCTCATCATACGACCGCTCTTCCCCATTTTCCTCAACAACCGTCCATAAAAACTACAACCTCAGCAGCTCCTTAGTAAATACGCAAAGGGAAATTACGTTGCAGGCTTGAGGAAAGTCGTGCGTCCCTCGTCTCCTTCGCTTTGTGGAATGACGCCCTACGGTGCCACTTGTCATTCTTTTTCAACCTTCAACTCAATGTTGTCAACGGATAATTTTGTTTTATATTCCATGAAATTATAAAATCACTGATAAATTATTATATAATAGATGAATAAGAGTGTATAAAATGAATTAACTCGGAGTATTTTGTTTTATATTCCATGAAATTGTTAGATAGCTGATAAATTATTATATAATAGATGAATAAGAGTGCACAAAATGAATTAACTCACATGTAGTTTTTTTAACCAGTGGCAAAGAATTAAATTGTGATTTTTCATTTCTCAAATTTTCAATTTAATCTATCAATTGTGAGTTGGCAGAATATTTCTAATTATCAAATCTAAATGGTTCAAACAATTTTTCATTTATAAAAATTTGAAATTTATCGACTCCAAATCCAATATACACCATACCTACCGGTTTGCAATTACAAATAAAGTCAAATTTTATTTTATTAAAATAAATTATGTATTGAATGAGTTTCTTAATTTTTCAGGAATTTTTTTGTTCCCTCTGGATATTTTTTTTAATAAATGAATAGATAATATTAACGCTGAACTAGCGATATCTTTCACATTTTATATATAAAAATGAATATCTTTTAAATATTAAATACGAACATTAATGTTGACAAAATATTATTCTATCCTTCACTCAAATATGTATCATCAATATTCGAAGTAACTCAATTTTGGTTATAGAAATGTGTAACCTGTTTAAATATTTATAAATTATATTTTAATTTCTTAAAAAGTGATAATTTTTTTTGTTTTTAATTAAAAATTTCAATTTTGTAACTATAAATTAAAGATAATATCACTTTAGATTTATTTTAATTTTGGATCTATCAAGGATAAAAGTCGAGAGGGATCAAATCTCTTGATATGCAAATAACTTTTAGATTGAAAAGAGATTTGATCTCTCTCGGCACTTGATAAATCCAAAGTTGAAATGGATCTAAGCTGGTTTAATTTTCCCTTTAAATAGACTATATTCCACATGAATATCATGGGTCAATATGATCTAGTGAGATTAGGGCAAGGTAATACCTGCTCTACCTTTCAACTTTATGTTGTAGTCATTTAGAATATCCATCAAAGCATTTAAAACTATGAATTAAACTTCCATTCCCTTCCTCAATGAATCATTGTTTGACCAAATCGTTGGTCTCATTGACGTATTGCCCCTTCATCGAAGCTCCTTTACTCGAATTTGTTCTTTCATTTGCAATCGGTAAGTAATATGTATAATGTGTTCTATATATATATATATATATATAATACCTTTGGATCATACTTATTATTCTATGCTAATCTAACTTATTTTTTAGTTTATTAAAAAATATGTAGGTGTGAATCATAGATCGTTGAATAATCAAACTAACTAACTAACAAACAAACAAACAAAAACACATATGTAAAAAACAAACAAATTCTTACTTTTCTAATGCACAACATAATCTTTTTGCATGTAATTGCAACTCATTCCAGGGAGCTGAAGATGGACAGTGGGTGAAATAGTGGTGCATAATGCACTGGAATGGAAGGGAGCAGTGGAATAGACCTGAGCAACGAAACACACCAAAAGTTAGGATAAATAGATGAATACAATGATAAAACAAATAAAAATTAATGAAACACAATGAATTGGATTATGTCACCAATCGATCAGTGCTCGCCACACCAAATGAATCCAGTCGACACCAACTTAGTTGTTATGGCGGACAAATCCCTCTTGCGGACAAAAGAGATCTCCCTAAATTCCTAAGAGATCTAGTAACAAATAAAACAAGTGACTACTACCTTTCCTTAATTCACAACTGAAGTATGAAGTAAGAGAAATGTAGGAGCCTCTTACCTTTCTAAGAAATTTCTGTGGAAGTCCTTTTGATGATTTCAAAATCCTTTCATCGGTTCTTCGAAGTAATATCTGCATGAACAGAAACAAACAAAGCATAAAAGCATGGTGTAGAAAAATATGAAACCCAAAACAAATAAAAATTTCAACATTACATATAACATACAATTAAACTCATATTTAGTTATAAATTATGCAAAAGATCAAGGAAATTTGCAAATAGCAATAAGAAAAGTGAAATTAGGAAAGAAACAATTGCCTGTATTAATATTATAACAAGAATAAGTAATACAACCTTGCCTTGATTATGTAAGCCTCCTCCCAAAAGTCTCCAATCCTCCCCTTAAGTGACAAGTTTTCCAACCTTATTCCAACAACACAAGTTTACATTCAGAAGTCCTTCTTGGTCCTATGGTCTGTGTTGAATTTATAGGCCAAGAGGAGGACGTTTGAGATCCTCTTCTCAAGGGATGAGATCCTTAATAGGAGGGATTAGGGTTCCAAAAAGGGAGGAAGTTTGCTCCCTGAACAGAGGGATGAGACCCAAGTATGTAGAGGCTCGAGGCCTTTTGGTTTAGAAATATTCCTCCAACAAGACTTCTAGAAATTACTTTTTATTTTTACTCACGTTAAGTAATTTCTCCAATTTTTAGTGGAAGACAAAGTAGACATTTGCACATGCATCAATGGTAAAAAAAATTATTGTGCAGATACTAGCTTGAAAACCATGCAAGTGCCTAAAAGTAGGTTTCTTAAGCAATGTAATTCAAGATTCTTTTTTCCTTTGGGATTGTTTTGTTTCTAGAATTGCAAGGGAATGCTTGGGACACTTCAGCGGATAGCGAGAGATCCGGATTGGCAGCCATTTGGCTAATGATGACAAAATGATGTGTGACAGATTGTCCCCTAAAGTGAAACTTCAGAAAATATGTTTGAGGATTGAAGCACTTTATTATACCAAAGTTCATATTAGAGACTATGGTTGGAGACCTAAAACAAATAATCAAGGATTACGATACAATATCTTCATATAATCATTATTGAGGTAGGCATTCCCATACTCAAAGCAAAAGTATCTCAAAATTAGTATGGAAATATACAAAAATCTACGTCAATAGTAAAAACTCTATGGACGCATCGATTAAACATGGATCCTTCTTTACAATCATGAATATTTAAAACTCCACGTAGTCTAGATGGATGAAATTAGATCGAGAGTCTTGGTCTTCATCTCTATTGATCCATAATATGAATCTAACCATGAGAGTGAATGTCTCGAATTCAAACATAGTAGAAACCACCTGATTACCGGTCAATGATGTGAATCGTTAATAGGCTTGAGAGAAACCACTGATAATGGCAATGGTTTTCAAGGTACCCCGGTACAATCTATGAAGTGTTATTAAATGTATTGAATCTGAACACTCAAAGAATCATCAGAAACCTACCATTAGGGCATGCAAGCTCCAAGGTACTAAAGGAGGTTTCAAAATCAACTTCCTAGATAATAAGCTAAAGTTGATAGGAAGTGATTTGTCGCAAGAGGGCCTATGACACGAAACTCATGTCAAGTTTCAAAGAATAAATTTGAAGTAATTCATGGCTGACTCAAGGATGTCCGACATGATTGAAGGCTATGAATTGTCTAAGGTTGGACTTCTCTTGAACATATAGGCGACACGACATTTTGACTTCGCAGAATTTGACTTAAAAATAAAACCCAAAACCACAATAAATAATTTCAATGAGATATCATTAGCTGAGAGAAAAATTTCCCAACCCAGACACAAACTTGGTGATGAAGTGTCATGTTCAAGAGCGACATGTTATCTTCTATAATACAAAAACAAATATTTCTTTCCAATTCCCCCATGCCATTACTAGAAAGTACCTCTTCATTTTTCTGCAAGCTTGAGGAGGATAACATATGCTTGTCCTGTAAGCTCATCTTTAGGATGAGTCCTTCAGAGTTTTTTAAACGAGGTCTAGGAAGGAGTGGTTTGGTCTTGTCATGATTGACAAGTCCTACATTGTTTGTTTTTTTACGACTCCAGTGAAGGGGTAACTCGATGTCGTTTTCATTTTTAAAGTGTTTGAAAAGACACAAAAAAGAAAACTCATGTATTTACTTCAACGTAAAATTTTAACAAGCCCAAAGAAAATAAATCTTGGTGTTTTTCATTTTTAGGGAGTTAGGAGAAAAAAATAAGCAAACCCTGAAATGTCTTTTTTTCGTAAATTTGGTCTCTCAAGCCCAAAAAAGGTAAAATAATGCAGGAGGTAACTCTTTTCACAATGATTATTCAAAGTATACATTTTTCGTAAATATCCCACATGATCTGTAAAAGGGGTATACTTATATCAAGCAGACATTTTTTCGTTTTCTTTAACGAGTTCGAAACAAACAAGCATACTCGACAATATTTTCACATTTAGAGAGTCAGAAAAGAGCTTATAGGTAAGTCTACTATTTTTTTTCGCAATTTTTATGAGCCCAAAAAAGTGATAGAAGTATACTTGTATCACCGAATTTCAATTTAATTAACGAGTAGGAAAAGACGGAAAGAACTCGACATTTTGATGTACGTTTTATGAGCATGAAAATATATTAAAATAAGCTCCGAATTTTCATGAGTTTAACGAGTTTTGAAAATAATAACTGAAATAGAATCGAGATAGATTTAATTTTAATACAAGCTTAAAACAAAGAAAAATTATTCTTGAGGGTGGTTTCATTTTTACACAAGCTTGAAACAAAGAGGAAAGTGTGCTTGAGGTTAATTTTAATGCCCCCCAAGCATAACCTACATAGGCACATGCTCCCCAAGGTTTTTTTGATCCGCATAAGTAGAATATTTGTTACTAATAGACGGATGAAATGAAGGCTCATTTACAAGATCAAATGAAAGACTCAACTTAATTAGGGGAGGATTTGTTTCATTTTTTAACGAGTTTGACACATCAAAAGAACTATGCTCATAGGGACCTGTTTCATTTTTTAATGAGGTTGACACAATAAAATAATTATCTTCATTAGGAGCTTTATCATTTATTCCAACTTGAAGAAACACATGCCAAGGGACACACCTCGATAATGGATTCCAAGAGGTTTTCATCACAAGGAATAATAGTTCTCTAGAAGAAACACATGTCAAGGGACTCAATAGGGATAAGAAAATCAAGGTCAAATGTCCCCGTTGAAAAATTCACCATGAAACTTACAGATCTAAGTCAAAATAAGTTGAGAATACAGTGAGAGAATCATTTCTATCAGTAAGTGAATACATGGGAATAGTTTCCACACAATTAACCCGTGTTGGGGTAGACACCACTTCCATATAAGGAACATTCATGGATGTAAAATGGTTTGTAGTCGAATTAATACCAAAGAACGAAAGTTGGTCAATAGTCGCAATGTTTCCACTGGGAGGAAAATACATCACTCGAAAGAGTGTGGATACGAAAAATTTCAGGGCATTACATGGTCTACTACCATAACATCAATACACACATTTTTACCTTCCAAGGTAATGGTTAAATTAGGAGGGATCCCTAAAGGTTTGTTGATGGTTTTGGTAAAAGCCAAAAGATTTTGGGTAACAAACACAACATGAGGGGAACCCAAAGATTGCCAAGCAGTTGAGGATAAAATACTAACATAAGAAAATTCATCTACATTTGTGCAACACACTTTATTACCATAAGCCTTCACAATTATTTATAAAGGGGTGGAAGAAATGAAACAAAGCTTTATCAGTCTATTCTAATCAAAGGAAATAACCTTAGTACTTGGAGGGCTTCCATGGAAACGGGTGAAATTCCCCCTTGTGCGATAGAATCTGAAGTAACAAGAAGAACCTGAGTAGTATGAATTTCACTCTCTAAGGGGAGAGTGGAATAGATTTGACCACTTGAACAACCAGTGGTTCATCACCCTGAGTGATATGGGTTTCACTCTCCAATGGAAGAGTGGGATTCATTGTACTTGGAGTTATATCAATCACTTTGCCAACTGACAGTAGGTTGAGAGAAAGCTTACGTTAACTAGTTGGAATTTGTTGTTGAGAAACAATAAGGTTTTCCAACAATTTTGAGGTTTCATCCATGCGGAGGGGAAAGGTGAGTTTGATGACTCCCTTCACATAACTTGGCAAGGAAACCTAACCTTATCCCTTTTCCTTGAAACTTGACAACCACTAGTTGATGTATCAACAGTAAGTTGATAATCATTTTTAGACCTTATGAATACCAGGAAAATTAATAAGGAAGTGGTCACCCTTACAAAGCTTGCAAGGGAATTTGGTCTTACGATGTATGTTGGAATGTTCCTCAACATTACCAATACTTACAACCATGGTTGGTTTGTTGAATTATTTCTTATCGTGCTTCTTCTTCTTCTTCTTCTTCTTCTTAGCCACCTGGTTATTAGCATCAAGGCTTTTATTAAGTGAAGATGAAGAAAGGGAGGAAGACATGTTGGGTGAAGAAGGTAAGTGGTCAACATGAGGTTGGTGATGTTGATATAGATAATTCGGTTGAGGTGAAGAATTTGGTTGAAGTGGAATAATTTGAACATTTTAGGTCAACGAGGTTGAAAACAACCATAACAGTAAACCTATCATGAATCTGGGAAGAGACAATGTATCCATATAAGGAGGACCGGAATTTCCAAAGCAAGGAGAAGGAATAGGATCCCCATTAAGAGGGGTTCCTTGGTTGGTAAATTCCAGAACTATTGCCATTGGATTCAACTTTAGTGAATTTTATTAAGTATTTTAACAATATTAACAATCCAAATTCACAATGCACACCTAAGGTCTGCAAAAAGTAAAACAAGCAAATAATACATGCTAATAAATCTAAGGATTCAAACTATGAAAAAAAAAATTGACAGTGAAATCACTAGTTGCTGATGAAACCAAACGTCGTAGACATCAATGTGAAAAGTGGCTAGAGATAGATTATGTGGAATCAGTTACACTAACAACCTTCTTAATGGCCACGATATGGTGCAAGTAACTTCACTTATTCCATATCGAGTGAAGAATTCCCTCTAAAAATTTCCAAGTGAGTCTAATCAGCATTTGCTTCAGGTACAACAAGGACTCCACCCCCCCCCGGCCCCCACTGTCACCTTGGGTAAAAATCGCTAAGATAATGGCCTCTAAGGTTACGACATACAACAACTTGACTTGGGGGGATAGTAGAAAATCAAGCGTGCACGCAAGGGTAGAGTAACAAAGCTCAATCCCCTTGAAGGTTCCTCAACATGACAAATCTAAGGTTTATCCTTCAAGTGACTCCCAAGCACCTTTCGACGCCGCTTGTAATATGTTCAAATCATGCTACCATAACCAATGAAGTGAGGTTGTTCACTTCATTGGGTCTGATATGATCTCGTGCTTAACTCTCGTGTAAGAGGAGCTTCCTAGAGTCAAACTGTAATAAATGTATTTACTCAATACCACAAGATTCTTTTTTTTTTGTGTTGGAAATTTAACTTACTTTCCTATCCCAAAGCCCTATAACCTAATATAATGTAGGTGTAATGAGCCCTATAAATATAAAAAGTCTAATTTATTTTATTAGTGTTGTTTATTAATCTTTTGTTTACTCGGTAGGTTGATGGATATGAAACCAGTGGTGCTATAACCTGACTCAAAATAGAATGCAATCGAATATGATAATGTAATATTTGTAGAAAATATAAATAGATTCAATTGATCTTGTAATATTCTAAAACAAAATACTGAATCAATTCTACAAATTGCGGAAACCAATTACGATCGCACAATGACACGAACAAGAAAGAGAAAGAATTTCAATCGCACAACACAAATATGTATCTGGGGAAATACTCAACTAAAAACCCCACTATCTGTATATTGCATTAAGTCAAGAATATGAAACAATACAATGTTATTTCCATTCCTGAGAAACCTCTGCACTATCTCTGATTGTCTCACTATGATCCCAGCAAGTTTGGTCCAATACTTAACCAAAAACTTGCCGCTGGGGTTCTTATCCTTGATTACGGATTCTTGGGGGAATTGAGCCCCTATTAATTAGGAAATTCCCAAAAATTGATTGTGAAATTCATCTAAGGTGACTTGCTGACCTATACAATTTTCTAATTATATAATTGATATTTCTCTGCCCTTTAACTTTAATCTCAACTAGGTCACTCTTAGAACTGACATGCAACAACTATTTATAGTGAATTATCAATTATTTGATCGATCACTACATGTGAATTAAATCAGATTTAATTCACTAGACATCTCACTAGCTCATATATCATCTAGAACTAGTTAAACTGATTTTAACTCGAATAATCAAGTTAAACAATTACAACTCTAAATAAATTTTAATTGGACCCTCTAAAACTTGGAGTGAACTCTACATGCCTCGAGTTTGACCCCCAACTTGAATTGGCTAAGCTAACTAAGTCTTCCTAGCTCAGTTAACTCGTACAAGCTGTCAAGTGAGGAGGAATTACAATTTCCTTCTAATTTAAAATTAAGGAAAAATTAAATTAGAAGCCCTTCTTGTTGCCAATTTCAACACTCCCTCTCAACAAGAAAGGGATTGTCTACTACCTTGATCCTGCCTGGAACTCGAATTTTCTTATTGACAGTGACTTCATCAATATGTATACATCCTTCTCCTCCATGGGAACGTACTCTAATGACATAATTTTCCTCTGCACACAATCTCTGAGATGGTGATACCATATATCAATATGCTTGGACATGTCATGAAAAATTGGATTAACTGAGAGTTTGATGCAACTATGGTTATCACAATAAATCACCGTTGGATCCATTTTTCGACCAAACAAACCAAAAATTATCTTCCTCATCCATATGGCCTCACATGCTACCTAACTAACCGCCATGTACTCTTCCTCTGTTGAACTGAGTGCGCCTGATCTTTTTTTCCTGTTGTACCAGGAAACTATTGTTGATCCTATGTTGAAGATGCTCCCTGATGTGCTCTTCCTTTGATCCGGATTTATGTAGGAACATAATAAAATACATAAATATAAATAAACACAAAGATGCAGTGGAAATAATTCTTTTTCATTAATATCAAATAACAAAAATATGCTTACAGATATAATGGAAATCAAATAACTAGGGTGTTGGTAGCTTATCTCTCAGAAGGGATGTGGCGGCTACATGCCTCTGAAATGTGTTACAATGAGGCTCGAGGGCCTATTTATTATTGAGAAACAATGGAAAACTCTAAACGTAAAAAAACCTAACCCTAGGAGATGAAGTGCCAAAACTATGGGCCCCGTTTGGGTAAATTGGTGTTTCAAATTCCCGGGGTCGTAACTTTGGCATACTATCTCCGTTTGACGCACATGATACATCGTGAGAAATATCTATCTGAGGACTACAACCGCTAACCGCAAATATTGATTTTAGAACAATATCATATTTTTCAAGAATCACGATGCCCAAAAACGTTGTTTAGGGCCTCAAAACGGCTCCGGTAGTTCAGGACCCGAAAAACTGCTAAAAATAGTAAGTTGTGCTGAAACTGAAAAATTGAAAGAACTGATGGTGGCGTTTCAAATGGAATAGGTGGGCGGCCACCAATATCCACTTGGATCATTAGGGTCCCAAAATAGCTCTGGGAGTGCATGACCCAAAAACCTGATAAAAATAGTAAGTTGTGTTGAAAGTGAAAAGTTGCAAGAATTGATGGCGCAAGTCCAAATGGGATAGGTGGGTGGCCACCGATATCCACCTGGATCATCACGTCAGATGGAATCCCTACCAAATATGCATATGTGAAGCCTTGAAGCTTCACTCCCCTTGTCCGTACATACCATAGCCCAAACTATGTAGTGCCTAGTATTTCAACACATGTTTTCCTACCTTCCAAAAATAGATTGGTAGTCTTAACCATAGATTGACTAAGTTGGTTAACCAAATATAATATGTTTGGTTGTGTGTTCACCAAATACATGAGTGAACCCACAAGCTGCCTGTAGATGGTAGCATGCACTACTTCGCCCGAAGTAGCATCCTCCTTCCTCAAGTTTCCTGCTAGAGGAGTCTCCATGGGTTTGGTTCCCTCCATGTGGAACTTCCTGAGAATATTGTTGGCATACTTTCCCTAAGATACAAATAGCTCCCCATATCTTTTCCAAATTTCCAATTCGAGGAAATAGTGTAAGAGCCCCTTGTTCTTCATCTCAAATTATCTTGCAAGATCCTCTTTGGTAGACTTGATGAGATGCTCATCACTTGTCAGTATCAAATCATCGACATAAAGTACAATGATCAAACTTTTACCTTCTACCACAATATGGTAGAGTTTCGCATATGCTTCACTCTTGGTGAAGCCCAACCCGATGAAGTAGTTTTTGATCTTGGTGTACCAAGCAGAAGGTTCTTGCTTCATCCCATACAATGCTCTCTTTAGTATGCACACATGCAACTCTTTGTCAAAGGTCTCAAAACCTTCTGGTTGCTCAATGTACACCTCTTCCTCAATCACCCCATTGAGGAAGGTTGTCTTTACATCCATCTGATGTATATGTCATCCCATCTGCATTGAGAGTGCAAGGATGGATATTATTGATGAGTACCTTGGGACTGGTGCAAATGTCTCATCATAATTAATCCCCTCCACCTGAGAGAACCCTTTGGCCACAAACATGGCCTTATGTTTCTCCACATCCCCATTTGTTTCCAGCCTTCACCTTGTAGATCCACCTGGATCCTACAACTGGCTTCCCCTCCGGTATTGGGACAACTTGCCATGAACTATTTCTGATAATGGAGTCATACTCCTCAACCATGGAATCAACCCAAATTGGTTGTTGCACTGCTTCCTCAAAATAGGTTGGATCTATCTCTACAACTTCGATCATAAGAGTCATTTAGCCAATGTACTTCTCTTGTGACCTTTTCTACCTGCGCTATGATGTGGGTGCTCCCGCATTCTCTCTAGCATCAAGCACAAACCTATCAGCCTCTCTGGTGCGCTTCCTTCTGTCTCTGGATGTCTCTGCATGAGTGGGTGCTTCCACTCTTTGCACCTCTTCTTGTGGCTTCTCAACATCTTGAGGTTCCTATTTTGGAGCTAATATCTCCTCAACGTCATGCAACTAAATCTCCCTCTCAAGGGAAATTCACATGGCCTTCTCTTCATCAAATTTCACATCTCTTCTAACCATTGTCATCTTGTGTGCTCGAAAGTACACCTGATATTTGTGTGGTGTATCAGTGTACCCTACAAATATCCCCAACTCAGTTGTTGGCTCAAGCTTCTTCCTGGCATATTTGGTTACATGGAAATAAACAGATGAACCAAAAATTTTAAAATGCGACACCTATGGTCTCTTACCTAAAAAATATTTATCTGGTGTACTCATCCCAATTATTTGATGATGACTTCTATTCTACACAAAAAATTTTGTATTGCATTATTCCACCCACAGATGCAATGTTAGGCCCTGATCATGAAACATAGCTCGTGCTTCTCCCACAATAGTTATGTTCTTCCTTTCTACAACCCCATTCTGTTGTGGGTTATGAGGTGTTATCAATTCCCTTCGAATTCCTTCTGAAGAAAAGAAGTTCTTGAATTTGTTATAGACATATTCTCCACCATTGTCCCTCCTAAGAGCCTTCACCTTCTTCCATGTATCTTTCGCTTTGAACTCAAAAAAATTGAGAACATTTGATCTTTATTCTACATGAAGAAAATCCAACACTTGCATGAAAAATCATCTACAAAAATCACATAATACATGTGTTTTGTTGTGAAATTTATCGAGAACAGTCCACACACATCTGAGTGAACTATCTCAAAGATCGTATTTGCTCAGATTTCCTTATCATGAAAGGTGGATTGGTATACTTCCCCAATTTACACCATCTGCATGTATCTCACTACTCAAATTCACCCTTTGGAAGTCATGTATAAATTTTTTGCATGATCTTCAAAGTGCCACGGTGTAGATGGCCCAACCTTATATGCCATAACTCACTGATGTCTCGGCTCACCACTTTCTCTTCTTTCGTGCTCAAGGTATCACAGTGTTATACATCCGATTTGTAGAATTTATTTACTCGCACCCCAATCTTCTTCACCTCTCCTGTCACTTTGTGATGAAGGGACACATTTCCTTCACTAAATATCACATCATAGCCATGGCCTTCCAACATAGCAACAGGAACCAAATTCTTCATTAAACCAGGAACATACAAGACATATTTTAATGGGTAAGTAGTACCTTACTCCCTTTGAAAGGTAACTGTACCTATGCCGATAGCGCTATACCTCCTATCATTTCCCATCTCAATGTGCATCTGGAGATCCTTCTCCTCCAAGATACTAAATAATTATTTGTTTTCGGTTATATGGAACGAAGATCCACTATTTAAGTACCACACATAACCCTTCATCGATGACACCTTGCATATGATGAGGTTTAAATCCAACTTGAACTATGAAGCAAGTACATCACCTGCCACTCCTCCTGAGGCCTTCTTGTTGGTCTTCTTGTGCGGACACTTTGTAGCATAGTGTCCAAGCTCATGAATGTAGAAATTTTAATACAAAATATCTATTGCCTGGATTCTCCTGATCTAACAATAATATGCTACTATTAAATATAGAATCGCTTCTACAAAATATTTGCGGAATTTTAACAACAATCGCCAATCACAATATCATGAAGAAAGGTCAATCACACATAACACAGATAATTTATCGGGAAAGCATAAAGCTAAAAATCCCACTATCTTCTATTATGTATTATATCATGGATGATGAAACAATTACATACAAATCTCTAATCCAAGAGCTCTTAGTACATGAGCTAACTGTCTCACACTGTCATACAAAAATTGGCAAGTTACTTAGCCAATTTATTGCCTCCAGATAGCCTGCCTCTACTGTGTAATCCCTGCTGATGGAAATCCCTAGAAGAATGGAATCCTGCTTTCATTGACTGCGCAATCCTCATGGGCACATCCAATGTGTGTGTGATCGCATGTGTGCAACCACTTATGTCACAACTGATAGTCAATTGTCCCTTTCACCTACATCTGAACTAGGTCTCCACTGGATCTGACATGCATGCAGTTAATAGTAGTAAATATCAGTTGCATGTGAGGCCACTGATTGTGAATTAATTAATAATTAATTCACTTGATCTCTCACTATGGTATCTTCAGTTACAACTAGAACAACTGAGTTTAACTCACTTAACTGAGTTAAAATACTTTAAATCTTTCATAACTGCACTTCCAACTCTGTTACAACTTCGAATCACTCAGTTACAACTAAGTCCACTTGCATGTCCCACCAACCAACCTCTTAACTCGAAATTCCTATAGCTAACTGATTTGCCACTTCAGTTAACTATTTCCAAGTGCTCATTGAGAATAGATTATTGTTTATTGTCCAACTATTATTAATGGATAATAATAGTCGACATGCATCTATAAATAGACATGCAATCTATAAATAGAACTTGCACATAAATCTATAAATAGACCTCATATATAAATAAAATTTTCTCATGCATCTATAAATATACATCCACTTAAAAATCCTGAGGCTCCATCCTAGTGTAGGTGCTTAATTTTCACTAGTCTTTCTTGTTGAATCTCAACACTCCCTCTCAACAAGAAAGGGATTATCCTTCACCCCGATCATGTCTCTATGGTATTCGAATTTTCTCATGGTGAGCGCCTTCGTCAAAATGTCTACATCATGATATTCCATAGGAATGTACTAAAGCAACATGATTCTCCTCTGCACACAATCTCTGAGATGATGGTACCAGATATCTATATGCTTAGATTGATCATGAAACATAGGATTAATCGAGAGTTTAATGCAAATCTTATTATCACAATGAGTCATTGTAATATCTAAAAGAGAACCAAATAAACCAACCAATATCTTTCTCATCCAGATAGCCTCACATACAGCTTGACTCGTTGCCATGTATTATGCTTCCGCTGAACTGAGTGCCACAGATCTCTGCTTCCTGTTGTACCAAGAAACAATTGTAGATCCAATGCTAAAGATCCCCCCTGATGTGCTCTTTTTGTCTGATGGGCTGCCTGCCCAATCTGCATTTGTGAAGCCATGCAACTTCACCTCATCCGTCTGTCTGTACCATAATCCATACTCTGATGTGCCTCTCAGGTATCTCGGGGCATTCTTGCCCGCCTTCCAAAAGAGCTTGGTAGGATTAATCATAGCTTGACTTAGATGGTTAATCGCATAGCAAATGTCTGGTCTTGTTTTCACTAGATACATTAGCGAACCCACTAACTATCGATAGATAGTAGCATCCACTACCTCTCCAGAAGTAGCATCCTCTTTCCTCCAGTTTCCTGGAAGAGGAGCATCCATGGGTTTGCAGCCCTCCATGTGAAACTTACCTAGTATCTCCTTTGCATACTTGCCTTGAGACACAAAAATTTCACCACCTCATTGCCATTGATCTGAATGGATTGTATTAGTTATGTTGTGCTAAGTATCCAAATAGTAATAATAATGTGTGGATAAGGTTCTCCTTAATTTGTAGGTTAAACAAATAGTTCTAGATTTGTTAAACAAATTTCTGTGTGAGGATTGATTAAGTATTTTAACTGTTTATCATTGTACAATAGTAAATAACATAGAAATAAACTTCACAAAGCACATTACTCAACAAATTTTTGAAGCAGTTCACCCCTCCTGGGCTACATTTGTTGGTCCAACTCCCAATGGCATTTCCCTCATGTATTAATTTGCTCAAAATGTAAGTACAAGTGAAAATAAGCCTCAATAGGAAAAAATTTATGTAAAATCAGCTTCAGAAGGTATGAATTAGCCAGAGATGACTATTAATTTACATAAAACAGATAAAGAAAGCCCAATACACTGCCTTCTCCATGATGGCCTTGATGGCTCCTTGATCTTCCTCGAAGATAAAACTGCTGAAGATGACCTCTGTTCGACATGAAACCTATGCCAAACTGCTCAAAATGTTGAGAATACCAAAAATTAACTATTTTTTCACCCAATTTGATTGAATATTGAGGGCATTATGGCAAAAAAAAAAAAAATCCCAATATCCCTAAAAAAACTCCTCCAAAACTAGAGGAACTCCAATTAAGAGCGCCAATTTGGGGATAACTCTGAAATTTTCAGATCCACTCCAAATCTGGCGGATGGTTAGTACTATTGGGATTTAATATTAAGTTAAATGTTGAGTGGTGGTCACATGGCTTCCTTTTGAACCACCGACGGAATTAATGTTAACCACATCTGGTTAAATTCGTGGCATTAATTATAACACATGTGCTGGACACATGGTCTCCGTCGCCATAGCCTTAACCAACAACACGTTGTAACCGCTAGTCTTGGGCTCTGGTCACGAGCTCCGGTCATGTGAAGCGGGGTTAGTCTTAAGGGTCTAGCCCTTTAACTTTTCTGCCCATTATAATTTAACCCTTCAAATACGATTTGACGACTATGGTTTATAAGAACCACCCCTATCGCACGATGGTAGAACGCTGCGCTGTCCGCCATGAGGTCCGGGGTTCAACTCCCGTGGACTCATAAATTTTTTTGAAATGCCAATATTCCTCGACCTGGGGCCACATGGCGGCCTCTGGGCTTGCCATGTGGCACCCTTTGATTTGCCAAAAACAAATAAAGTCAAACCAACTTTGAATCCCAAGTTGCCACTTGTCAACTTCCTATTCGACCATACAGAATCTTTCGAGGAATATTCCTTCTTCTTTTTTTAAAATTTGAAAATTCAAACTTGGTCAACTCATTTTTGGAGTTTACTAGACGATTTCAAACCTCAATAAATTCTGCATACGACCTTGATTTTGAGAACTGTTTGCGGTGCCAGAATCATAGTGATGAGACCTTTCCATTCATTCAGATTGCAACTACTTCTTAGCACTTTCATTTTTGAGCAATTTCCATAACTTGGACATGATCTCCTGATCACACCTCCCCACTGGGAAGATTTTGGACCCCAAAAGCTCTCTGGACTACTAAAACTGAAGATGAGGAGACTGAATCTCCACTCTTCCAATCTTAATCCACTAAAATTCCCCTGATTTCATTAATTGGAGCTTCTCATGAAACGACAAATTCTTCCTTCAATCTATTGACCAACTGCTGTTGACTTTGACCTTGTCATGCTGCAAATTTTCGAAAATTGCAGAACATAAACTTAAATTTGCAGTAAACATATTGTTCCTACATTGGTCTACCTTCAAAGGAAACTTAAAATTTCATTCACCTTGCATCCTGTCCTTATAGCTATTTTTTGCTAAATTAGCCTTGTACTTGTGTCGAATCCTGACCAAGTTTTCTTGCCATAGTACCCTGCCATTATAAAACCAACAATGATCATTACTGAACTTTGTACCCTCTCTGCTTGGATGCTTTACCCTCTCTTGGATTTTTGCACTACTTTGCACTGACACTTTGTTTTCTGCACCGATCGACACCAAAGATGATTTCTGCAACTTCTTGTCATATTCTTTCAAATACAACTTGCTTTCAGACTGAAACAACTCATTATTTACATCATCATTAAAATGAAAAGTATTACGTATAACTTCTCTTTTTTTAATCATCAATAAAGTCAATTTTTTACTTGCGTTGACCAGCCTTTTCATCTGCCCTGCATTCACTAAAGACGAGTCTAGATTTTTGCGATGTGCTCTCTCAATAAACTCCTTTCCATCCTTGAATAAATGGTACTTTTTCTCATGGAGATGGAAGATAGCTTTCCTGTCATACAAGTAAGGACTACCCAACACCACACTTGTAATATCAAGCGGTACAACATCTAATTCAACTGTGTCAATAAAATGTGATGTTATTGCAAAGCGCAACATGCACTTTTTTGAAACCTGTAAATTTGCATCCTTACAAATCCAACCAAGAGGATATGGTTTAGGATGTGGAACAGTCTCAAGATTTAGTTTCTTGACTAAGTCTTCAGAAATAAGGTTCGCTTGTGACCCACTGTCAAATAGTGTGTCAACCTTCGTATGTTTGGAAATGATCCTCACATGAAACAGTTCAATTCTCCTCTCTTCACTTGGAGCTTCTATGTGACAGTTAGAAATACTAGAACTGGGTTTAGTTTCATTCTCTTTCCCCTTCAAGTTCTTTAGTGCCATAGCTATGATTTTAGTTTCAACTCCTGAATTTGATCCTAGATCTTGTTCAACTATTTCAACTGTCTTGCCTTTATCTTTGGCTTTAAAACTTTTTGGTTTCATCTTTGGATGAAGTTTCCAACAATGGTCCTCATCATGGCTTGTTTTAGAACAGTGTTTGCAGAAAAAATTTCCCTTCTCTTTCCTAGAATTTGCATTTCTCTTTTTCTTCCATTTGCCTTTAAAATCACTTTCCTCATTCCCTTCTAAATTTTGTTTACCCCTTGCCTCTAAATGTGTGGCTTGAACACAAACCTCATCTAAGATTCTAGGGTTAAACATCAGAATGGTATGTCTTAGGTAAGTATGCAAACCTCTTATATACTTGAGTAAAGTGTCTTGGCCATGCAAATCAATTCCTAGTAAAAGAGCTCTTCTTCTAAATTCTTGGGTATAAACTTGAACATTTTTTCCTTTCAATTGTTTAAAATTTTTCCAATCCATTATGGCTTTTTGCATGTGAGCTAATGGATAAAATTGTTGCTTTATTTCAGAAATTAAATTAGACCATGATAAGATAATCTTACCATATTTTTTGATCTCCTCCTTTGTCTTGGCTTCCCACCAAACAAGAGTTGCACCTTCGATTCTCAATGAAGCTAGATGAATTTTAGTTTCGTCATCATGAAAATTTTGAATTCTCAAGTAGACCTCTAATTTCCTAATCCAATTATCTAGCTTTTCTGCATTTACTTCACCATCAAAATTTGGCAATTCAAACTTAACATTAAGTTTAAGAAAAAGACTTTTACCCGTGTTCTTGACTTTTTGAGTATGATGTATTGAAGATGATGTAGAGGTAGACAATGATGAAGATGAATATGAGGGTGATGATGGCGACTTTCCACTGTCTCCATTTCCTCCATTACCCTTCTTGGATTTCTCTTCATCATTATGGCCTCCTGACGATCCTTCTCCTTCCTTGTGAAGTTTTGACCCTTCTCCTTCAAGTCTCTCATTCCTTTCTTGATAAAGGACTCTCACCGTTTCTATCAAATCAAGGAATGCTTTTCTAGACACCCTTTCCTCCTCTTTGGGATCAACTTCTTCATGGATTTCTCCTTCCCTTGAAGACATACTTATGGCTTCTTCTGCTTCTCTTGGAGGTGAAATTGAAGGTGGAGATACTGGCATTCTTGCCCTCCTTGGCTGAGGATTACTATAAGTCCTTGCCAATTGACCTTCTCCTCTCTTAATCTTCATCCTAGTAAGCATGAAAAACCTTGCAAACAATTGAACAAACCTTGCACAATAACAATACAGAGAGAAACACTAGCTCTCATAATGATCAACCTGAGCTCCGATACCAACTTGATCTGAATGGATTGTATTAGTTATGCTGTGCTAAGTATCCAAATAGTAATAATAATGTGTGCATAAGGTTCTCCTTAATTTGCAGGTTAAAAAAATAGGTCTGGCTTTGTTAAATAGATTTATGTGTGAGGATTGATTAAGTATTTTAACTATTTATCATTGTACAATAGTAAAGAATATAGAAATAAACTTCACAAAGCACATTACTCAGCAAATTGTTGAAGCAGTTCACCCCTCCTGGGCTACATCTGCTGGTCCAACTCCCAATGGCATGTCCCTCATGTATTAATTTGCTCAAAATGTAAGTACAAGTGAAAATAAGCCTCAATAGGACAAAATCTCTATAAAATCAGCTTCAAAAGATATGAATTAGCCAGAGATGACTATTCATTTAAATAAAACAGATAAAGAAATCCCAATACACTACCTTCTCCATGATCGCCCTGATGGCTCCTTGATCTTCCTCGAAGCTAAAACTATTGAAGATGACCTCCGTTCGACCTGAAACCTATGCCAAACTTCTCAGAACGTCGAGAATTCCCAAAATTGACTATTTTTTCACCCAATTTGGTCGAATATTGAGGAAATTATGGAAAAAACAAAATTTTCCCTATATCCATAAAAAAACTCCTCCAAAACTAGAGGAACTCCAATTAAGAGCGCCAATTTGGGGATAACTCCAAAATTGTTGGACCCGCTCCAAATCTGGCGGATGGTTAGTATTGGCATTTAATATTAAGTTAAATGTTAAGTGGTGGTCACATGGCTTCCGTTTGAACCACAGGAGGAATTAACATTAACCACATCTGGTTAAAACCGTGGCATTAATTATAACACGTGCTGGCCACATGGTCTCCGTCGTCATAGCCTTAACCGCCAACATGTTGTAACCGTAAGTCTTGGGCTTTGGTCGTGAGCTCTGGTCATGTGAAGCGGGGCTATTCCTAAGGGGCTAGCCCTTTAACTTTTCTGCCCATTATAATTTAACCCTTCAAATACGATTTGATGACTGAGGTTTATAAGAACCACCCTCATGGCACGATGGTAGAACGTTGTGCTATCCACCATGAGGTCTGGGGTTCAACTCTCGTGGACTCATAATTTTTTTTGAAATTCCAATCTTCCTCGACTTAGGGCCATGTGGCGGCCTCCAGACTTACCACGTGGCACCCTTTGATTGGCCAAAAATAAATAAAGTCAAACCAAATTCGAATCCAAGCTTCCACTTGTCAACTTCCTATTCGAACATACAGAATATTCTGAGAATATTCTTTTTTTTCAAAATTTAAAAAGTCAAACTTGGTCAACTCATTTTTGGAGTTTACTAGACGATTTCAAACCTCAATAACTTTTGCATACGACCTCGATTTTGAGAACCGTTCGCGGCGCCAGAATCATAGTGACGAGACCTTTCCAATCATTCATATTACAACTACTTCTTCACTTTCATTTTTGAGCAATTTCCATAACTTGGACATGATCTCTTGATCAACCATATTTCCAATCCAAGGAAATAATGAAGGAGGACCATATCCTTCATCTCGAACTCCCTTGCAAGGTCCTCCTTGCATGAGTGTATTAGCTGCTCATCACCAGTCAAGATTAAATCATCAACATATTGAACAATGATTAAAATCTTACCCTCCACCACAATTTTCTATAGGTTTTCATCTGCTTCACTTTTTGTGAAGCCCAATCCGGTTAAATAGTTTTCTATCTAAGTGTACCAAGCACGGGGTGCTTGCTTCAGCCCATACAACTCTCTTTTGAGTCGGCACATATGTGACTCGTTGTTGAAGATATTGAAACCTTCATGCTTCTCTATGTACACCTCTTCCTCGATGATCCCATTGAGAAACGTAGTTTTCACATCCATCTGATGAATGTGTCAGCCCATCTGCGCAGAGAGAGAAAGGATGATACTTATGGAAGAATACCTTGCAACATGTGCAAAGGTCTCTTCATCATCTATCCCCTCGATCTGTGAGAAGACCCAGGCCACAAATCTGGCCTTGTATTTCTCAACACTCCCATCAGCAGCTTGCTTTACCTTGTAGATCCATCTCGAACCTACCACTGATTTATCAACCGGCCTTGGAACAATTTCTCAACCACTTTTTTTGACAATGGAGTCATACTCCTCCACCATTGCATCTACCCATGTGGGCTCCTACACTGCTTCCTGAAAGGAATATGGTCCAGTCACAATACATTTTCTCATGAGAGCCATGTATCCAGTAAATCGGTTAGGAGACTATCTTTTTTTGCGATGTGAAGTAGGGGCTCCTACATTCTGTGCAGCGTCAAGTCTCAGCCTATCAGCTTCTGTAGTATGCCTTCTGCCAGTTCTAATGGTTGACTCTATGTGAGTGGACTCCTCCACTACATGAACCTCCTCTTGTGTTTGATCCACATCTAGAGACTCATCTTTGGGAACCAACAATTCCTCCTCCACATGCAATTCTAGCTCCCTCTCAAGCGACAACCACATGGCTTTCCCCTCATCGAAGTTTATATCCTGTCACACCACAGTCATTTGATTTTTTGGAAAATACATATGATAATTATGGGGTGTTTCTGTGTACGCCACAAAAATCCCAAATTTAGCAGTCGGCTCCATCTTCTTCCTGGCTTCCTTAGTCACATGCACATAAAAAAATGAGCCAAAAATCTTAAAGTGTGAAACATCTGGTTTCTTACCAGTGAAAGCTTCTTCAAGTGTACTCATGCCAAGTACTCTATGAGGACAACGGTTTTGCACATAAATCGCAGGGTTGCATGCTTCTACCCACAAATGCATTAGTAGGCCCTAATCATGCAACATCACTCGTGTTGCACCCACGATCGTTCTGTTCTTCCTCTCCGCGACCCCATTTTGCTGTGGGTTATGAGGCGCTATGAGTTTTCTTCGAATTCCTTCTTTGCTACAAAATTTCTTGAATTCATTAGAGATGTATTCTCCACCATTATTTCTCCTAATATCCTTCACTTTCTTCCCCAAATCTTTCTCCACCAATGCCTTAAACTCACTGAACTTTGAGAATGTTTGATCCTTCTTCTGCATGAAGAAGATCCAGCATTTACGAGAAAATTCATCAATAAAAATAACATAGTACTTATGTTTTGTTGTTGAAGTAACCGAGAACGGTCCACACACGTCTGTGTGAACTCTCTCAAGGATCCCTGAAGCAAGATTCTCCTTCTCATGAAAGGTGGACTTTACATAATTCCCCATGGTGCAACCCTTGCACTGATCTAACTAAGCAAGTGTTCCCATTGGAAGTCCAGTAGATACTTGTTGCATGACTTTCAAGGCCCCGTGATGAAGATGACCCAATCGCCTATGCCATAATTCGCCCTCATCCCGGCTCACCACTTTTTCCACCTTGCCCATCATAGTACCGCAACCATCTACCTCTAGCTTGTAGAGATTCTTAACTTGAATCCCTATCCTCTTGGCTTGAACCGTTGTTTTATGTCGTAGGAAAGATTTTCCATCGCTAAAAACAACGTCATAGCCTCTGTCATCCAACATTGCGACTGAGACCAATTTTTTCTTCAGACCTGGAACATTCATAACATCTTTCAATTGAAATTATTTACCTGACTCCCTCTGAAAGGTAATGGTACCAATGTCGGTCGCACTTTATCATCCATCATCGTACATCTCTATATGCATTTGGAGATCTTTCTCCTCCAAGTCATTGTAAAGTTCCTTATCTCCCGTCGTGTGAAAGGAAGTGCCACTATCCAAATACCACACCAATCCCAATGCACTTGAAATCATGCATGAGATCAAGGAGAAGTCAAGCTCAAATTGCGAGGCAAGTGCCTCACCAACTACAACTCGAACAACCTTCTTGTTCTTATTCTTTTGCGGACAGTTAGTAGCAAGATGCCCATGTTCGTGACAATGAAAACACTTCACCTTGGACATATCCAACTTCTTGCCTTTAGACTCAGATTTAGAATGGAATTTCTTCCCCTTCCCCTTCTTCGCCTCTGTAGCTAAAGCACAATATTATTCATCATCTTGCTTTTATGAAGAGCCATCTCTGGTGTTCTGCCTGAACTCCTCCTGCACCAGATCTGACCACAGTCGTTCCCAATCTGACAATTTTTTCCCGTCTGTTGACAGAGTCTTCATAAGTTTTCCAACTCTTAGGAATTCCCAAGAGAGCCAAGCTCACCAAATCATCATTAGCAATAGTTATTCCCACACTCCCCAGTACATCCTGACATTGGACAAAGTTTGTGAGATACTTTGGAATGGTGTCACCCTTTTCCATCTTGATCTTTCTGAGTTTATCTTTGAGTGCCAATTTCCTATGGTTGCTGCTACTTTGGAAAAGATCCGTCAAAGCCTTCAACATAGCATATGGTGTGGCTTTCCCATGAAGGCTTGAGACAATGTGGCCTCATACTCCTTCCAACAAAATCCTCCTTGCCTTTTCCACTTTCTTTTTCCATGCATCAAGCAATGCAGCATCTGTCGAAGCAGGCTTAGGAAAATCATTGTCAATGAATTCCTTCAAGCCATTGTCTTCGAGTACTGCCTCCATCATGTCCCTCCAAGAAACGTAGTTTGAGCTCACCTCGAGTGCATACTCTAACCTCAAGACATTGAAATCCATTTTGATGCTAAATCAGTTGTAGCACCAAGAAAGTCTTTCTGCAAATTTGAATTCTTTCCACCAACATACTCAGCTCTTACTTCGAAATTGAAATTTTTTGTGCTCTCATACCATGTAGAAATTTTAATACAAAATATGTATTTTCTGGATTCTCCTTATCTAACAATGATATGATACTGTTAAATAGAGAATCACTTCTACAAAATCTTTGCGTAATTTGAACAATGATTGCCAATCACAATATCATGAAGAAAGATCATCACACATAACACAAATAATTATCGGGAAAGCATAAAGATAAAAACCCCACTATCTTCTATTATGAATTATATCATGGATCATGAAACAATTACATACAAATATCTATTCCAATATCTCTAAGTACATGAGCTAACTGTCTCACACTTTCATACAAAAATTGGCAATTTCCTTGGCCAATTTACTGCCTCTATTGTGAAATCCCTACTGATGGAAATCCCTGAAAGAATGGAATCATGCTTGCCTTGACTGCACAATCCTCATGGTCACATCCAATGTGTGTGTGGTCGCATGTGTGCAACTGCTAATGTCACAATTGATAGTCAACTATCCCTTTCACCTACATATCAACTGGGTCTCCATTGGATCTGACATGCATACAGTTAATAGTAGTAAATCTTCAATTGCATGTGAGGCCACTAATTGTGAATTAATTAATAATTAATTCACTTGATCTCTCACTAGTGTATCTTCAGTTACAACTAGCACAACTGAGTTTAACTCACTTAACTGAGTTAAACTACTTTACACATTTCATAACTGCACTTCCAACTCTGTTACAACTTCGAATCACTCAGTTACAACTAAGTCCACTTTTATGTCCCACCAACCAACCTCTTAACTCGAAATTCCTATAGTTAACTATTTTTCCACTTCATTTAACTATTCTCAAGTGCTCATTAAGAATAGATTATTTTTTATTGGCCAACTATTATTAAGGGATAATAATAGTCGACATGCATCTATAAATAGACATGGAATCTATAAATAGAAATTTCACATACATCTATAAATAGACCTCATCTATAAATATAATTTTCTCATGTATCTATAAATATACATCCACCTAAAAATAGCCCGAGGCTCCATCCTAGTGTAGGTGCTTGATTTTCACTAGGATATTTCTTGTTGAATCTCAACAATGACAGTGAAAATATTTTACCTTTGATAAGTCTCACTTATTTCCCGCCTAACTGGAATCTAATTTAGAATGGGATGTCATCCATTTCCCGTTCTTTGCCTTTCCAACCAAGGCACAATTCTCCTCATCATTTGTCTTTCATGAGCATCCATCTCTGGTGTTCCGCCAAATCTCTTCTTGTACCAAGTCGGGCCACAATCACTCCCAATCTAGTAGCTTCTCCCTCCCATCCACCAAGTACTGGTAGCTATTCCAACTCTTGGGAAGGCCTATAAGTTCTAGGCTCTCCAAATCATTGTGGGAAAATTTCACACCAACACTTCCAAGCTCATCTCGACATTGAGTGAACTTCGTCAAGTATTTTGGTATCGTGTCGCCCTTCTCCATCTTGATCTTTTTGAGCTTTTCCTTTAGCGTCAGCTTCCTGTGGTCATTGTTATTTTGAAATGGACCTATTAAGGCCTTCCACATAGCATATGGATTTTCCTTTCCATGGATGTTCAAGACAATATGGTCTCGAACTCCTTCTAATAGAATCCTTTTCCTATATGCTACATTCTTCTTCCATGCATCAATAAGTTGAGCATTTGTCTTTACGGGCTGGGGAATATCGTTGTCTATGAATTCCTTCAGTCTGTTTTCCTCCAGCACTGCTGTAGGTTTTAACCCTGAACAGAAATTATCTACACACGAATCTTATAACAGAAAATAAACAATAGCGAGATCATAAAACATAAAACAGATAAACACAGAGATTTTCCCTTGGATCCCAAATCAGGACAACCAGCTTGATTTTCCATTATATTCCTTTTAGTGTTACAACACATATATATACATTCCGAAGCATACATAAACCCCAATCCATAAACCCTGGATTAGAACAATATCGTAGTTCCCTTGACCGGATCTACAAAAATACCAGGGGCCGAAAACCATCGTACCCCAAAACCATGTGCAAAACCATGCACAAAACCATGGACGCGGACTACCCACCGGAAATTAAGGACCAAAAATTTTCATGGAAAGAATATAACACATACCCAACATTCTCCCACTTGTTGTTTTCTTTCCACAGGGGGTCACAAGAGAGCTTAGTCATTGGCCCAATTCTTCAACACCCATTGTTTCTCTACACCAAGAGAACTTCTGAGTGCTCACAGACTTTGTTAATGCATCTGCAACATTCTTCAAAGTTTCCACCTTTACCAGCAACACCCTTTTAGCCTCAACCATATCTCTAACAAAGTGATATTGAACATCAATGTGCTTTGTCTTTGAATGATAAGCAGGGTTCTTAGCCAAGAAAATTGCACTTTGGCTATCACGGTCTATCCTTATAGCTTGCTGTACCAACCCCATACTTGAACACAATCTCTGCAACCAAACTGCTTCCTTGCTTGCATGAGTGGTTGCTATGTATTCTGCCTCTGTAGTTGAAAGAGCCACTACAGACTGTCTTTTACTCATCCAACTGACTGCGCCTCCAAATAAGCTAAACACATACCCACTTGTAGATCTTCTTTGGTCCAGATCTCCAGCCCAGTCTGCATCAACAAAACCACGAATGTCCAACATTCTTTCCAATCTTGGTCTTCCCTGGTAGCACAAGCCATAATCACTAGTGCCACGTAAATATCTGAAAACCCGCTTCACTATTGTCCAATGCTCCTTCCCTGGGTTTGACATAAACCTGCTCAATACTCCCACTGCATGTGCAATGTCTGGTCTAGTATAGACCATTGCATACATCAGGCTACCCACTGCACTTGCATATGGAACACGGGACATATACTCCTCTTCTGCTTGTGTCTTGGGACACTGTTCAGCAGACAGCTTTACACCTACAGGAATAGGAACATTCACCGGTTTACTATCCTGCATATTGAACCTCCGCAATATAGTCTCGACATACTTCCTCTGGTTTAACCAGAGCTTCCTCTTTGCCCGATCTCTCTTAATTTCCATGCCCAAAATATAGTTTGCAGCACCGAGATCCTTCATGTCGAATTTGGAGAACAGTTGGGTCTTCAAATCTTGGATAATTTCTTTGTCATTTCCAATCAACAACATATCATCCACATACAAGACCAAATAAATAACACAGTCACCAATTAATTTAAAATAAACACAGTGATCCTCCTTGCTTCTGGTGAAGCCAAGTCCCCGTATATAGGTATCGAATTTCTGATACCACATCCTTGGTGACTGTTTTAACCCATACAGAGACTTCTTCAACCTGCATACTAGTTCTTTCTTACCCTTCACCATAAAGCCTTAAGGTTGCTTCATGTAGATCTCCTCTTCTAGATCCCCGTGAAGAAATGTTGTCTTCACATCCATCTGTTCTATCTCAAAATCAAATGCAGCAGCAACAGATAAAAGTAATCTAATAGAAGTAACTTTGGCAACAAGAGAAAAAATATCACCAAAATCAATTCCCGACACCTGGGAATAACCTTTCGCTACTAACCGAGCTTTGTATTTCTCCACCTTGCCTTCTACATTCATCTTCTTCTTAAACACCCATTTGCTCCCAATGGGCTTCCTTCCAGCCGGCAACTCCACCAGATCCCATGCATTTTTTTTGTGCAAGGATGCCATTTCATCAACCATGGCCTCCTTCCAGAGTTTTCCATCCTCTCAATCTACTGCCTCCCTCATAGTTCTGGGTTCATCATTAGTTATAGTTAAGGCAAAACCTAAACAGAAAGCAGATGGACTATACCTTTCTGGTTGCCTTCTTTCCCGAACTGATCTTCTCAAAGCTGGAGTTTGTGGCTCTTCATCTTCTGAGTCTTCTTCTATTGTAGAGTCTGATTCATCCTCCTTTAGCTCAAACTCTATCTTCTCGGGTTCCTTTGGTAGGACTTCATGTTTAGCAACATCTTTCACTTCTCTAAACACCACATCTTTGCTGCACACAACCTTCCTTGTTTTTGGGTTCCAAAGCTTGTAACCCTTTAAACCATCCTTATACCCAATAAAGATGCACCTTTCAGATTTATTATCCAACTTGGTCCTTTTCTCCTTTGGAACATGTACATATGCATCACATCCAAATACCCTTAGATGTGAAATAGAGGGTTTATTACCAGTCCATACCTCATGTGGGGTCTTATCCTCCAACGCTGATGAAGGTGATCTATTAACTAAGTAACATGCAGTCTCCACTGCCTATGCCCAGAATTCTTGTCCTAACCCGGTACCACTGAGCATGCTTCTTGCCTTTTCCATCAATGTTATATTCATTATTTCTGCAACTCCATTTTTCTGATGTGTGTATGGAGTAGTCTTCTGCCGTGCTATACCACACTTCTTACAGAACTCTTCAAATTCCTTCTTGCAGAACTCCCCACCATTATCTGTCCTCAACGCCTTTATCTTCTTCTCTGTCTGGTTTTCCACCAGAGCCTTAAATTCTTTAAATTTGTCAAAGACTTCAGATTTCTTCCTTAAGAAATATATCCATGTATTCCTTGAGAAGTCATCTATGAATGAAACATAGTACATAGACTTTCCCAGTGATGGAACTGACACAGGCCCAAACACATCACTGTGCACAAGTTCTAATATCTTGTTTGCCCTCTTAGCACCGAAGGAAAACTCACCCGATTCTACTTCCCATATACAAAATGTTCATAGAAATCAAAATCCAGAGAAAAATTAGACATACCTTCTACCATACCATCTCTATGCAGTATCTGAAGGCCCTTCTCTTCAATATGTCCAAGCCTTTGATGCCATAGCATGGTCTTTTCTCCAGAGACAGCTAGACTTTCCGTCCCACTTTTAGGAACCACAGAACTGTTACACCCATCAATAACAGTGCTACCTTGTAGCTTGTACAGAGTTCCAATCCGAACTCCCCGCATTAATACCAGTGCTCCCCGAACCATCTTGCAGGCATATTTCTCGAACACTGTTTTTACACCTGCATCATCCATCTTGCTTACAGAAATCAGATTTCTGGCCAATGCAGGAATATGCAGAACACCAGGAAGTGTTCTAATCCTCCCACCTTGCAGCTTCAGCTTGACCTTTCCACGTCCGACGATTATGGCCTTCCTATCATCCCCTAGGAAGACATCACCACCATCATATTTCTCATACTCGCAGAACCACTCCCTATGGGAAGTGAAGTGAAAGGATGCACCTGAGTCAATCAACCATGACTCATGATCTACATGTGTATTTGAAGAAGAAGCCAAATACACATCCCCACCTTCATCCGAGGTGGTTTTTGCCTCTGCAGAAAGAGCTTCATCAGATCCCTTTCCTTTCTCAGGAGCTTTAGATCTACATTCCTTTTTGTAGTGTCCTTCCTTTCCACATTTCCAACACACCTTTACAAACTTTCCAGGAGATTTAGATCTCCCTCTAGATTTAGATCTCCCACTCGAAACCTTATTCTTGTTTCTATTCTGGGACCTTCCTCGTACAGATAAGGCATCTCCATTCTGACCCTCCATATTTCTCCATCTCATTTCCTCCGACGGCAAGGCTGAGACAATGTCATCAAAATTCAAGGTAGTTGTATTGCTACCTATTGCAATAACCAGACTGTCCCACGAGTCTGGTAGAGAGCACAACAAACTGATGCACTTATCTTCATCTGAGATTTTAATATCAACAGACAACAACTGACTTACCACAGTATTGAAGGCGTTCAGATGCTCTGTCACGGAGTCTCCATCCTTCATCCTCAGGTTATACAGCTTTTTCTGCAGGAACAACTTATTCACCAAAGACTTAGATTGATACAAAGTCCCTAGCTTTTCCCACAAGGTCTTCACCGTAGCTTCCCCAGATACATTCAACAATACTGAATCTGAGACACACAACCGTATTGTGCTCTTAGCCTTTCGATCCAGTTTCTTCCAGTCTTCATCTGACATTGCCGTTGGTTTAGTACCTGGATCTACCGTGATCCACTGATCTTTATCCACCAGCAGATCCTCCATCTTGAGCTTCCACAACTCAAAACTCTGACCATTAAATTTCTCGATCTCTATCTTTCCGCTGCTCGCCATCTTCTCTCACCGCAAGAATCGATCCCGCAGATCTCCCACTGAACAGGGTCTACCTCAGGCCCGAACTAAAAAACCCTCAGCAGCAAAGGCATCCCCTTGAAGCTGAAACAGCTCTGATACCAAATGTAGGTTTTAACCCTGAACAGAAATTATCTACACACGAATCTTATAACAGAAAATAAACAATAGCGAGAGCATAAAACATAAAACAGATAAACACAGAGATTTTCCCCTGGATCCCAAATCGGGACGACCAGCTTGATTTTTCATTATATTCCTTTTAGTGTTACAACACATATATATACATGCCGAAGCATACATAAACCCCAATCCATAAACCCTGGATTAGAACATAATCGTAGTTCCCTTGACCGGATCTACAAAAATACCAGGGGCCGAAAACCATCATACCCCAAAACCATGTGCAAAACCATGCACAAAACCATGGACGCGTGCTTAGTCGTGGAAAGAATATAACACATACCCAACAACTTCCTCCATTGTGTCTTTCCATGCTATGTAATTTGAGTTACCCTTAAGGGCATATTCGAGTCTCAATCCAGAGAAATACATCCTAATCTATTGTTGGTCCTTAAAAATAAATCTGCAAATTTGATTCACCAACTCAAAAGAAAATTTGGTTCTCCTCTTCTATAGTTATTCCTACTCTGATACCATGTATAAAATCTAAATAGATTCAAATTATCTTGTAATATGCTAAAAAAAAATATTGAATCAATTCTACAAATTGCATAAACCAATTACGATCGTACAATCACATGAACAAGAAAAATAAATAATTTCAATCACACAACACAAAGATGTCTCTAGGGAAACCCTTAGCTAAAAGCCCCGTTATCTGTGTATTTCATTAAGTAAATAATATGAAACAATGAAATTTTATTTCCCTTCCTGAGAAAACTCTACACTATCTCTGACTGTCTCACTCTAGTCCCAGCCAGTTTGGTCCAATACTTAACGAAATACTTGTCTCTGGGTTGCTCAATCTTACTTATGAATTCATGGAGGAATTGAGCCCCTATTAATTAGTAAATTCCCAAGAATTGATTGCACAATTCATCTAAGGTGTCATGTTGACCTCATGCATGACCTGTACAATTTTCAAATTATACAACTGATAGTTCTCTTCCCTTTAACTCCAATCTCAACTGGGTCACTCTTAGAACTGACATTGTAGTATACTTAGGGGGGATAATATAGGGTATTCATAGGGGGATAATATGGGGTACAAAGGAATGTACCCAACGAAATAATGTAATGTAAGTATAATAAATACATGGGCCTGTTGTAGCCTCTACAACACCCTCCAAAAAAATTCACACTTTAAAATTTTTCCTGGAGCCCCTTGAGCATAAAGAAAAGTTAAGATCCGGGAGGGTTAAGTCATTGAGTCGCAGATTTTTGAATTTTTGGAAAATCGCGACCCCGCTACCCTAGTCGCAAGGTCACAAAGTCGCACTTCCTTCATTTTCCCACGACTAGCGACCCAACGACCTCGCGACCAGGTTGCAAAGTCGCAAAGTCGCAAATTCTTTAAGAATATCAACATCACGACCTTTGCGACCCTACAACCCAGTCGCAGGTCGCTGATTCAGCTCTGCCTGTGTCCCCTATTGAAATAATTAATAGTTGTACCTAGTTTTGTATCATCATGGCATCTTTCTTATCCTGGGATTCTTTCATGAACATGACAGGTGAATTCGAAGTAGACTTAGAGTGTATCCCTGTCCCCTCAGATTCAAGCGACATGGGACCTCCAGTGTCTCGAAAAAAGGGCAAGAGCCTAGAAGTAGAGGACATAGAGATGGACATACCAATGTCCCCGCCCCCGATCTACAGAGATACCTTGTGCACATTTACCAAAGGGGACAGTATGCATTGGTACTAGGTGTACCAGGAGTTTGCTCGACAGGAATTCCCAGAGGACCTCCCTGATCGGGAAGTATACATACAGGTCAAAAGGTCAAAGCTCCATCTTGCAGGTGCCCATCTGGCTATATTCCCATGAGCAGAGGTTATATATTGGATTATACAGAACACTGACCCCAAGAAGTTCGTAATCAGGGACAACGAAGGCAAGGCTTTCATGACTCTGAAAGGCTCAGATGCTCACGTTTACTACTCATTGCCTGAAAGAGAGGAGGACTTCACAGAATATTGGGCCATCTCCCATGCAGTCCCCATAGTAGACACTCTAAAAAAGTGGTGGGAGGAGCCTGAGAAATTCAAGGTCAAGAAGGATCAAGAATATCCAGTGGCAGGTCTTAGGAAAGTATATAAATTGGTGGTTGTTATGCTTTGCAGATTGTACCGGCGCCCCGAGGCCACCACCTTCAGCGGCACATGGTCAACCCTCATGGACTCGTATGTCACGGTGCACGACATCCATTTCAACTGGGCCAGCATACTGGTGGCCTCCCTTCATACAAACATATCCTCGGCATTGGTACCAGATGAAGGATTACCTTCTGAATTCTACATGGCCTCTTATTTGTTGGATGTTGTTTGTTCAAGATGCCACTTTGAGGGATGGGTGCACAACTGGGATCCAAAACAAACCCGTGCGATCCACTTACAAACCAAATTATTTTGGGATTCCAGATATAAGCAGGACATAGAGCCAATCTCTCAAGTTTTCATCCCAGCTCTTTACAGAAAATGGTTCGGCCAAGACACTCCTTGCATGTCTTGGCAAGCCATGGAGACGCTAGGCAAGGTGGCGCATTAGTTCCCATTTTCCGAGTACACATTCATTCGAGTTTTTGGCTCGTACAAGGCTCCCCATGCTTTGCCTCGATATGTCACAGAAAAAATGCTCATGCAAGAGGTCTGTTTCCAGATGTCTTCCGGTTTCTCTAGGGTCCTGACCAAGGGTAAGAAGAAGCCGTGGCCTACGCTACCCCTCACTATCGGTACTTACACAGTCAAATATTTCAGGGAGGTAGAGGCAGAAGCGGAAGAGATGAAATGTTATCACCTTGGGGCATTAGACCACCGGACATATGACCCAGAAGTCTTTCGGTTTCTCTAAGGTCCTGACCAAGGGTAAGAAGAAGTCGTGGCCTACGCTACCCCTCACTATCAGTACTTACATAGTCAAAGATTTCAGGGAGGTAGAGGCAGAAGCGGAAGAGATGAAAAGTTATCACCTTAGGGCATTAGACCACCAGACATATGACCCAGAAAGGATAGTCCCTGATCACTGCAAGCGGGCTAAGTTCAAATGGAACTACCAGCACACAGAATGCCCCGACGAAGATGAAAGAAGAAATTGGTATAATGCAAACCAGCAACTTGCTCCTGGGGCGTACTCCGATCAAGAAGACCCAGATGACCAAACATTGGAAGATAGGAGCCGTGAATTGGGAGGCGCTTCTTCTTCTCTGGCTAAAAAGCCTCGAACTAGTACAGGGCACAACACTTCTACTCAGCAGAAAGAACTAGAATCCAAAGCCCAGTAAGAAAGGGAGAAGAAGATGAAGGAAGATGAAGATAAGCGCAAGAGGAGTCTAAGGTCAGAGCAGAAGAAGAAGCAGGCCGAAGAGGCTAAGAAAAAAAAGGAGGAACAGGAGGCAGAGGCTACGGCGAAACATGAACTCAAGAAAGAATTAGATCAAGTGGAAGCCGAACGCCAGAAGAAAGCGGAGCAAGAAACAACAGCTGAGAATAAAAGGAAAGCCTAACTAGAAGCAACGGCAGAAGCAGAGCGCAAACAGAAGAGAGAATGTGAAAAGGCAAAATCCGAACGCCTTCGAAAAGAAGAGGAAGAAAATAAAAAGAAAGAAGAGGAGGATCAAATGCTAGAGAACATCAAGGCATCTCCTCAGGGCGCAATATCACAAACTGAGCTACCTCCCCTCGAGGTACCTGTAGTCATTACATGCGCTACACTCTCTGATCTGAGTTCTTACAAAGGGAAGGAGGAGAAGGTATTTAATCTTACCAAGCTCACATACGATCATTTCTCCTTAAAGATCCGACGGGAGAAAAGAAGATGCCTAGCACGAAATCCTTCTGCCTCATCCACGGTCGCAACGGAGAAATACATAGTCTTAGACACTAGGACTAACCCGGTGATGATAGCATCGTCCGGCACAAATTTCGCTGCGGCCACGGAGGAAAATGTAAACAGAATGAGCAGAGAGATCCTCTCTCTACAAAATAAGTTACAAGAAGCAGAGCAGAGGGAGGCAAGGGCAGAGCAGGAAAACATAGCATTAAGAGAAGAGATTCAACAACTACAAAAAAAAACTGCCCCTATCAATGAAGTACCGCTCGCCGTCCAAAGGGAGTTAGATATATTAGAGGCCACCATGAGATAGGTCTATGGGGAAATTTTTACTATAAAACAAACAGTTGCCCCTTTGGTGAGAGCCCAAACAGAAACCAAGCGGAGGAACGAGCAGCTGAAGGAAGCCTCAGCTGCCTTGGACAGAATGATAGATTGGACAGTCCGGTACCCCCAGGCTCTCGAAAACCTACCAAATAAAGACTGGATCCACACACAAGATGCCAAGGTCCAGATCCAGATTAAAATGCAATCTAAAGATAAGCTATCCAAGGACCTAGATAAGGTGATGTCCGCATATGAGCATCTGATCAACCGCAGAGATTCAATGCACATACTACATCAAATTCCATCGCTGGGCGTATTGGATGAAGAGAAGACATGGGCACAGGTGGATCAAGAAATCCAGGAATTTTTGCAGCCCATTAAGCAAGCCTCTGCCACTTCCGATCTTGCAACATCACAGGAGAACCTGGGCAAGTTTCTTGTCACACCAGTCTGGATCTACACCAAGCTCACCTCCCTGTCCAAACAGGTCACACAGAAAAGAGAGACTCTAATTCCAAACGCCTTAGAGTGTCTCCATCGGTTAAGAGAAGAATTTCCTTTGATTTCCCCCATAGCAGCAGATTATCACGCTTGGAAAAACTTCCTCAAAGAACAACAAGTTGATGCTCCTGACCTCATGATCACACGCACATCCTCATGATCAAGTGGCAACAGGTCGCAGGACGCATTTCCCAGTTGGGTCGCAGGTCACATTCCCCAGCTTGGTTGCAGGTCGTAGCTCTCAATTCAAGTCACAGGGCAGCTCAACAGTTGGGCAGGCGAAAAGTCAGGAAGCCCAAAGGGCAAATTTTGGTCTATAAAACTCCCTCTGGGAAGATTGTAAAGGATATTTTTTGGGACTCAAAAGTGAGAGAGCATTGTATAGAAGGATAACACTCTTTTGCACATGAATACGATATTTGTCAAAATTCCTTTTGGATCTTATGTGTTTTGTTGTGCGAACACTATGAGTATTTCTTATACAGTTTCAAACATCTTTTGATTATTTAAGTTGCACTTTTAATGGCATCATTTATGCATTATAGCCCTCTGTACTTGTGTTAATGATGTTCAGTTCATTTCACTTTCTTAATGCATGTTAATGACTTTGTTTATTAGCATTTGTATTATCATTTAATCTTTCAGGAATTGAAGGGTGTTTTTCGCCATAAAGAATTGTTTCTTCTGTGGTCATAACAACCTACAAGCATGAATCCAATGGGGTGTTGTTAATGACATTTCCTTCGGCATTTGTGCTTTATTTTTTCCTTGCTACGCATAGTGTTACATATGTGTTTAACTCATCAATCATGTATCTTGTATCATTTGAATAAGTGTGTGTCTGCAGGTTCATTGAGTTCTTTTGAGACCAAAGGAAAGGAGACCTAAGTGGTAGCCGGACCCACACCCTGGACGGGATCCCTATTCCAAACAGTTTAGAGTCTAATTGGGAATTTTAACTAGGGAGATCCCCTGCTGTTGGCCGGACAAATTTTCCCGTCAACAGAATTGGCATTAGAAGGAGGGCCTTAAATGGCATCCTCCCAACACACAAGCAACATTCCATCACAAACTCCCCATGGGGAGGTCATAAATGATGATACTCTCCCTCCTCCTTTGGAAGATGTTGAAGGGGAGGAGGCTCCATATTATGAAATCACCAGAGAGCAGTTGAGAGCCCTGCGCCCGGTTGCCTGCAATCTCATCAGGGATTTGCGATACGCCCCAATCATGAATTTCTTGACCCATATTAGGACCCATGTTGATAACCTCACTGGCAACGGTGATCTGGTGAGTTCCATACCTCAGTTGGTAAATTTGATGGTTGAAGACCTCGCCATCGCTGTCCAGAATAATGAACCGATTCCTGAGCTCCAAGGGGGTGAAGAGGAGGAACCTGGCATGAGTGAACCCCATCCTGACCCTCAGCCTAACCAAACCCAACATAACAACAACCAAGTCCGCTCCCCATCTGGGGGAGGCAAGGGAAATAGATCCGGCCGAGGAAATGAAGGCGAGGGAAATAGAGCCCATAGAAATGAAGGCGAGGGAAATAGAGCTCGCAGAAATAAAAGTGAGGGGAACAGAGGCCGAGGGAATGGAGCTAGGGGAGATAGAGGCCGTGGTCAAGGACACCATGCCGCCCACCACCGTCAAAACAAAAATAGGCCACCTGTATACAATTGGGGATATCTCAGAAATATGGCCAACCGTGAGGGATATCAAGATGAACACTCTCACCATGGGGGAGAAGCATCTGCGTCAGGCGCGGGGAGTGAATATGAATCTGAGGTCATGCACCACGAGCATGCCAGGAGGGTGCAACCACTTTCTTGGATGGCCCAGTCCCCATTAGATCTTTTGGGCCCCCTCCATGACATGCCTAGGCACCCGGAGAGGCATCTCCCCAAGTTTGACCCCGAGAAAGGCACATTGGCCGAGGACCATATAAGCAGCTTCTATATTTCTCTGCAAATTATGAGAGTTCAAATGGATGACGTTGCTTTTCACCTTTTTCCGCACACTCTTGAAAACAAAGCGACCACCTAGTACCAATCCCTCCCAAGTGCCTCCATAACGTCATGGGACCAAATCCGTCGCGTGTTCTTGCAGAAATTTTCAGAGGACAAAATCCCTTCCATGCTCCTCACGGAGTTAAGCACCATTAAATGCCATAAGAAAGAAAAGGTCAGGGATTTCAATCAACTTTTTGCTACCATTCTGCAAAATTTCCCCCCCAACTTGGCGTTAGACGACTCCATTACCATAGACTACTATACAAAAGCTCTCCCCAGGGATATTTCCGTCTTCGTAAAACGTGAAGCTAGGGCCACCCTTGTGGAAAATTACGTGGCCGCCCTCGCTATAGAAAAGGACATGCTTTCTATAAGAGCCATCGATCATGAAGGGAGAGATGATCACAAAACAATCGCGAAGAAAGGATAAGGATTCTTTTGACTTCGAGAGTATAGAAAATACCCTTAAGCTATTGAAAAATGAAGTCTCTGGCTTGAAGAGAAAGGTTATAGAATCTACGACTAGCACTAAGGCCCCAAAGCCCTTTTTCAGAAAGAGTAACCCCAACACCAGCTGACCTCCGTCTAACCCAAACACTGTTCTCAACGTGGAAGAAATAGGAAAAGATAATTTTTGTTCTTTCCACTAGGCTGCCCACTCTAAAAAAACATGCCCACAATGGATTGGCAGCATGACTGCAGTAGTAAATCAGCTTCTGGACAATCAAACCCCAGGGAATGCAGGGGAAGATGATGTTTCTGACCATGAAGAAGATTTTCCCCCTGATGAAGAACCGGGGTCCTCTATTCTTTCGTTCGACATAATCCGTGGGGAGAACAATCATACCATCACTGATATCAATATGGCAGACGATCCTAAGGTCAAACCTGTACGAAATTATAGCCTTAGAAGCAAAGGACCGGTCCCCGAACAGTCCTTTGAAGAGAATAAAAGGGATTTCTTAAGGAAAATTCTTCCCCCTGGAAATGAACAACAAGTTGTTCCTGAGAATCCCACGAACAACAACACCCGAGTAAATCAAAAGAGCAAGCTCCCGGTGGGGTCCCCCAAAGCCACTCCCGAGCCTAGTCCTCAATCTGATTCCAGTTATAACATTGTTTAGGACATGAAAAAAACCAGAGCCAACATCTTCCTCTACGAGCTTTCCCGCATCACTAATCAATGAGAGCTCATTCTCAAAGCCTTCGCCAATACCTCAACTACTAAGCCTGTGAGCAATACATCCACGCAAGCTGGTCCGAGTGTTCAGTCTATTGTAAACACTATAAATGAAAATTCCAGGGGATCCACTCCTCCCTTCCTCTTATCATTTGAGATTTTTAACTTCAACGTCCATAACTGTCTAGTTGACTCCGCCGCGTCTACAAACGCCATGCCCCTGTCTGTTTGTAAGAAGCTGAACATCCGTCCAGAGAAACTTGACACGAGAATCATCCAACTTGACAGATCGTAGGTGCCGGCTGTAAGAGAGCTGAATAATGTCATCATCTGCCTTTCGTCCGACTCCAGAGTCCACCAATGTATAGACATTGTAGTTGTAGACATCCCTGAAGCCTATGGCCTATTACTTAGCAGAGACTGGTCCAGCAAGCTGCAAGGGTATTTTTCCACCGACTGGTCCCACCTGTGGCTTCTTTACAAGGGCCGGAACAACCAAATCAGGGTCGAAAGTGAACCTTATATGAAATATACTGTGACTGATTTGGATGCTACTAACGACCCTATCAGCTTTGCCTAAGAGGAGCTTGGCATGTGTTTCTTGGAGGCCATTTTTGGATGTTAGCATCCTCCTCAGTCTCCAGCAGGCCCCGAGATCCATTCTGAACTAACACTCGTCACAGAAGACCAAGCCACCCCCATCTCACACCAAGACGAAATCCCTCCCCAACCTACAACCCTTAAGGAGCCAGAAAACGACATGTGGACCCTGAATTATGACGGTTCCAAGACCCATGACGGAGCTACAGCGGGCTGCATTTTGCTGGACCCTCAGAAGAACAAGTTCTTGATTTCATGTCAGCTAGAGTTCCAGTGCACCAACAATACTGCTGAATATGAAGCTTTAGTCCTCGGACTCAAGAAGGCACTGGATTTAAAGGTAAGATGTTTACAGGTCATTGGAGACTCTAATATTATCACTCAGCAGGTACGCAATACCATTCATTGTTTGTCTCCGCACTTAAAATCTTATCAACAAGAGGTATGGCGTCTTATTTCTGCTTTTGATGCGTTTGGAATCAAATCTGTTCTTAGAATGCATAATGCAGCAACTGATACTTTGGCTATTGCTGCTGCTAGATTTACCCCTTTGAGGGATGGCTTTTCTATTGAATTTATGTATAGACCCTCTGTGCCAGATAATATTACTAATTTACGCGTTTTTGATGATGACCAACAGATATTGGAATTCATGCTCAACACTGAAGTATTCAAAGACACGGTAATAGATGAGGCGGATCACGATCAAGCTTTGCAGGAAGAGCATGATAAACGCAAGGAGAACCCCATGCCCAAGGGGATAGTGTCACTTGAAAAGCTCTTTGATCTGCAAAGCCGTTTCCATGGGCCCCCAAATACCAAAGTACAAAGTTCCACCTTGGCACATCAACAGGTGAACTTAGGATCAGATGAGAACCTGAAGTTCATCAACCTTGGGAAAGACTGTTCCGACCAGGAGACACAGGCTTTCACCCAATTATTCTGAAAGTATCGAGACGTATTTTCTTGGACGTACGTTACTCGGATTATTTAGCACGTGATACCCATGAAGGAAGGAGTGAAGCCTTTCCAACAAAAGCTCAGAAAAGTGCATCCTACTTTGGAACCGATGATTCATAAATAACTTAAGAAGCTTTTGGATGCGCACATCATCTTCAAAGTTCGCCACTCCACTTGGGTGTCAAATTTGGTCCCGGTATGGAAGAAGTCTGGCGAGATCCGCTTGTGCGTGGATTTCCGGAATTTAAATCGGGCCTCAGACAAAGAAAATTACCCGGTACCTCCTATGGAACAAATATTGCAAGCTGTGTCCGGACCCGAGATGTTCTCCTTATTGGATGGGTTCTCCGGCTACAACCAAGTGCTGGTAGCTGAGCCAGACAGATTGAAAACTACTTTTTGGACTAAATGGGGAACGTTCGCTTTCAGACGCATGCCATTCAGATTAATAAACGCGGGGGAAACTTTCCAATGGGCCATGGATAAAGCTTTCCCTGGTTTGATAGGGCGGAGCGTGGTAGTCTATTTGGACGACGTCACTGTGTTTTCGAAACATCGGGGCGATCATTTACGCCACCTCAAGCAAATTTTTGAAAGGTGCAGGAAGTACGAGATATCACTCAACCCAAAGAAGAGTGTTTTCACCGTGGCAAAAGGGAATTTGTTGGGCCACATTATAACTAAGCAAGGCATTGTTGTAGATCCCAAGCGGCAAAAGCCATTGCCCAGATTCCACCCCCTAACAGTAAAAAGGCTACGCAATCTTTCCTTGGGAAAATCAATTTTGTACGTAAATTCATATCTGATTTCGCCCAAATAGTTAGGCCTTTGCAGGGGATGATCAAGAAGAATGCGATTTTCAAATGGAATCTGCCAGAGAAGGAAAGTTTTAACAAAATCAAGCAGGCTATAGCTGAAGCACCATCCCTCTAAAGTCCAAATTTTAGCAAAAGCTTTATCCTGTACACTTTCGCTTCAGATTTGTCACTTGCAGCTGTCCTCACGCAAAAAGACAACAACAATGATGAACGGCCTATATCCTTCATGAGTACTAGTTTACAGGGAGCTGAATTGAACTACCCTGAAATAGAGAAGCAGGCTTACGCATTCTACAAAGTAGTCAAGCATTTCAGGCCATACATCTTGAAAAACCATGTTACAGTTTTCGTCCCCCACCCAGCTGTCTGCTCACTGTTTGGGTAGCAGGAGCTAGGTGAGAGACGAGGCAACTGGGTGGCATGCCTGCAAGAGTATGACTTAGAGTTTAAACCAGCACACACTGTTAAAGGACAAGGACTCTGCCAAATGGCTGCAGAGGCTGCAAGCTCACATGGGGTCGAAGAAGAGCGTTGGGAACAGGAAATCGATATGTATCATAGTGACCATGCACCTCAGCAGAGAAGCCCTTCTTGGTACTCTGACATTTTGGGATATTTATCCCATGGCGTCTTGGACCCTGCTTTGAATGCCTGGCAGAAATGCGCAATAAGGCTCAAGGCTGCATCTTACCAGTTGATCCAGGGTAAGATTTTTAAGAAACATCATGATGGAGTTCTGTTACACTGCTTGGAACATGATGAAGCATAGAACATCTTGACCAAGATGCACGACGAACCAACTGGAGGGAATTTTGCAGGTGATACCGCTGCCCACAAGATAATGCGCGTAGGATACTATTGTCCAACCCTTTTCAGAGATGCGCATGCGTATGTCCGAAAGTGCACTCAATGCCAGAAGTTCGCAAATCGGGAAGCACGACTAGCCGCTCCCCTACAGTCAGTGGCAGTGGAGGAACCCTTTCAACAGTGGGGTTTGGATGCGATTGGTGAAATCCTACCTCACTCCTCCAAGCAACACCGGTACATTCTCACTACTATCGATTATTTCACCAGGTGGGTCGAAGCATTACCTTGATGCCAAATCAATGATCAAGAGGTAATATAATTTTTCACTCATTCTATCATCACCAGGTTTGGCATTCCAACTTCCTTATTTTTCGATAATGCAACTTACTTTTCATCTTTTAAATTGTATGATTTTGCTCTGGAAAATGGTATTGTGCTTAAACATTCTGCAAATTATTATCCCCAAGGAAACAGGTTAGCTGAGTCAACTAATAAAAATCTTATCTGCATCATTAAGAAGACTTTGTTGTCCCACCAGCGAAACTGGAATAACGCCCTTCACAACGCTCTTTGGGTTGACCGTGTCACGCCCAAATCCTCACTTGGAACCTCCCCGTATTTTCTTGTGTATGGAAAAGAAGCAATTCTTCCTCCCCATGTATCTCTCCTTGCCCTTCAGTTGTCCCAAGAAAGCCATGGTACCCCATGCCCCACCTTGCAGACCCGGATCGACACACTACTGAAGTTGGAGGAGGAAAGGAAAAAAACTCGGGAAAAGTTCACCATCCACCAAAGTCGGATCAAGAGATGGTTTGATAAGAAATCTACATGGAGTAAAAATTTTGAAGTAGGAGACCTAGTCCTTAAGTGGGATAAAGCTCACGAACATAAGGGAAAACATTCCAAATTCCAAGCACTATGGACAGGTCCATTCTAGGTCAAGGAGAAATTGGGTTCCCACACGTTTAGACTGCAAACTCTTGAGGGAAGAGTCGAGGTCCTCCCGGTAAACGGGCATGACCTCAAACATTACTTCACTTAGTAGCCCTCAGAGGGCTGTCCTACCCCTGTACCATGATTTTTTTGCTTTCTTTTCATTTAAAAAATAATATATATATATATATATATATATATATATTAAAAGGATGGAAGGCCTTGTCGGAGGCACGCAATTGGCACACTGTACTAGGTTCTATGCTGATGGGAGGCCTTTCCTTAAAGACACAAAGGTGACGAAATATTGCTTGTAATTAGCACCCAAGGGTAGTACATGACCTAGCTCAAGCCATCAAGCGTGGGGAGCTCACCTAGCAAGTTTGAAAGGGTATCTGCGAGAAGAAAGTTCGATACAACGACGACTAGATCGAAATGGAACAGAGTTAACTCCAGGTGACGTCAGGACATCCAAGAAAAACCAAGGTCCTCGTATTAGACTAGGAGCAATGCAAGTAAAATAAGTCGGGATCCCTCATCCGCCCAAGAAAAAAAAAAATTTCCCCTCTCAAATAAGTGCCATTACTATCACATCTAAATAAGTGCCTAGGCACATTCAAAATAAGTGCAATAGCACACCAATAAAGGGTAACGGACTGAGAAAGGCTTCCTGCGCAGAGAGGTGATGTAACGACTCCGCCGGGGTACTGACCAGGCTCGCTGGAAGTGGAGCAACGTTCATGACTCCTAGGCAGTGACTCCGCCAGTACCGAGAGGTTCGCAGGCATCGGAGCAACACGATGAGGACAAAATAATCGTACTGGACCCTGTGGCCGCCTGGAGTTCTCCAACCCTTTCAGTCCGAAAACTTGAAAAAATGAAATTCGGTTAACCAACACCCAAACAAGCTAGCAGGCCAAGCAACCTCACAAGGTGCTAAAGACAAGATAGTGTAGACCTTAAGGTGAAAAGAACAGCTAGTGAAAGCCCCTCCCTCCCCCACCAAGGAAAACCATCGACAGAGACTCTGAGTCTGACCAGTGAATCGCCATTTGTTGTAACCTCTACAACACCGTCCAAAAAAATTCACACTTTAAAAAAATTTCCTGGAACTCCTTGAGCATAAATAAAAGTTAAGATCCGGGAGGGTTAAGTCGTTGAATCGCAGATTTCTGAATTTTTGGAAAATCGCGACCCCTCGACCTTGCGACCCCGTGACCCTGAGATCGCAAGGTCGCAAGGTCGCTAGGTCGCATCTCTCTTAAATAAATGCGCGATGCGACCCCGCGACCTCATTAATGGCCCATACGTGCGACCTTTTTATATATATGAGGTCGCTAGCTCGCATTATGCACATTCAGCGGATAGAAAAAAACGCTTCTGACAGGTCGACTGGAGCGCGATTTTCCCGGGTAAGTTGCCATTTTCCTTCTGTTGTTTCCTTTTATGGTTTTTCTTGCCTAATCTTTCTTTCCTCAGCCTTTAAATTCTCCCCCTGTCTTGGCCATTTTTTTCATTTGACACTTAGGGCTCCCCCTTTCGGCTCTAACATTCATCCTGCTTGCCTAACCTTATCACAATTCCTCATCCAGACTCTCATGGCCTATACCCTACTCCAAAAGCTCTCCCCTTGCTCTGTCCGGGCCCATTTACTCTTGAGATTTTCAAGTTAGAGGAAAGAGACTTCACGCGGCACACACCAAAACCCTAGCAAGCCCTAGTGCGACTTGCGACCCGTGCGACCCTGCGACCCAGTCGCTAAGTTGCCAGGTCGCAAATCGCTCTTCAGTCTGTTTTATTGTGACTTCACAACTTAGAGACCGTGCGACCTGGTCACAGGTCACAGAGTCACTCTCCCATCGTTTTTCTAGCTTTTGCGACCCTGCAACCTAGTCGCAATGTCGCAAATTCTCACTTCCTTCATTTTCCCACGACTAGTGACCCAGCAACCTCGTGACCTGGTCGCAAAGTCGCAAATTCACAAATTCTTCAAGAATATCAACATCGCGAACTTTGCGACCCTGCGACCCAGTCGCAGGTCGTTGATTCAGCTCTGCATGTGTCCCCTGTTGAAATAATTAATAGTTGTACCTAGTTTTGTATCATCATGGCATCTTTCTTATCCTGGGATTCTTTCATGAACATGACAGGTGAATTCAAAGAAAACTTAGAGTGTATCCCTGTCCCCTCCGATTCAAGTGACATGGGACCTCCAGTGTCTTGGAAAAAGGGCAAGAGCATGGAAGCAGAAGACATAGAGATGGACATACCAATGTCCCCGCCCCCGATCTACAGAGATACCCTGTGCACATTTACCAAAGGGGACAGTATGCGTTGGTACCAGGTGTACCAGGAGTTCGCTCGACAGGAATTCCCAGAGGACCTCCCTGATCGGGAAGTATATATACGGGTCAAAAGGTCAAAGCTCCATCTTGTAGGTGCCCATCTGGCTATATTCCCATGCACAGAGGTTATAGATTGGATTATACAGAACACTGACCCCAAGAAGTTCGTAATCAGGGACAGCGGAGGCAAGGCTTTCGCGCCTCTCAAAGGCTCAGATGCTCACGTTTACTACTCATTGCCTGAAAGAGAGGAGGACTTCACAGAAGATTGGGCCATCGCCCATGCAGTCCCCATAGTAGACACTCTAAAAAAGTGGTGGGAGGAGCCTGAGAAATTCAAGGTCAAGAAGGATCAAGAATATCCAGTGGCAGGCCTTAGGAAAGTATATAAATTGGTGGTTGTTATGCTTTGCAGATTGTACGGGTGCCCCAATTCCACCACCTTCAGCAACACATGGGCAACCCTCATGGATTATGTCACGGTGCACGACATCCGTTTCAGCTAGGCCAGCATACTGGTGGCCTCCCTTCATACAAACATATCCTCAGCATTGGTACCAGATGAAGGATTGCCTTCTGAATTCTACATGGCCTCTTATTTGTTGGATGTTGTTTATTCAAGATGCCACTTTGAGGGATGGGTGCACAACTGGGATCCAAAACAAACCCGTGCGATCCACTTACAAACCAAAGTATTTTGGGATTCCAGATATAAGCAGGACATAGAGCCGATCTCTCAAGTTTTCATCCCATCTCTTTACAGAAAACTGTTCGGCCAAGACACTCCTTGCATGTCTTGGCGAGCCATGGAGACGTTAGGCAAGGTGGCGCATTGGTTCCCATTTTCCGAGTACACATTCATTCGAGTTTTTGCCTCGTACAAGGCTCCCCATGCTATGCCTCGATATTTCACAGACAAAATGCTCATGCAAGAGGTCTGTTTCCAGATGTCTTCCAGTTTCTCTAGGGTCTTGACCAAGGGTAAGAAGAAGCCGTGGCCTACGCTACCCCTCACTATCGGTACTTACACAGTCAAAGATTTCAGGGAGGTAGAGGCAGAAGTGGAAGAGATGAAAATTTATCACCTTGGGGCATTAGACCATCGGACATATGACCCAGAAACGATAGTCCCTGATCACTGCAAGCGGGCTAAGTTCAAATGGAACTACCAACACACGGAATGCCTGGGCGAAGATGAAAGAAGAAATTGGTATAATTTAGACCGGCAACTTGCTCCGGGGGCGTACTTTGATCAAGAAGACCCAGATGACCAAACATTGGAAGACAGGAGCCATGAATTGGGACTTCTTCTTCTCCGGCTAAAAAGCCTCGAACTAGTACAGGGCACAGCACTTCTACTCAGCAGAAAGAACTAGAAGCCAAAGCCCAGCAAGAAAGGGAGAAGAAGATGAAGTAATATCAAGATAAGTGCAAGAGGAGTCTAAGGTCAAAGCAGAAGAAGAAGCAGGTCGAAGAGGCCAAGAAAAAAAAGGAGGAACATGAGGCGGAGGCTGTGGCGGAACAGGAACTCAAGAAAGAACTAGATCAAGTGGAAGCCGAACGCCAGAAGAAAGCAAAGAAAGTAGCAGCAGCTGAGCATAAAAGGAAAGCCAAACTAGAAGCAACGAGAGAAGTAGAGCGTAGACATAAGAGAGAACGTGAAAAGGCAGAACCCGAACACCTTTGAAAAGAAGAGGAATAAAATAAAAAGAAAGAAGAGGAGGATCAAATGCTAGAGAACATCGAGGCATCTCCTCAGGGTGCAAGATCACAAACTGAGCTACCTCTCCTCAAGGTACCTGTAGTCAGTACATGCGCTACACTCTCCAATCTGAGTTCTTACGAAGGGCAGGAGGAGGAGGTATTCAATCTTACCAAGCTCACATACAATCGATTCTCCTTAAAGATCCGACGTGAGAAAAGAAGATTCCTAGCATGAAATCCTTCTGCCTCATCCATGGTCGCAACGGAGAAATACATAGTCTTAGACAGTAGGACTAACCCGGTGATGATAGCATCGGCCGACACAGATTTCGCTGTGGCCACGGAGGAAAATTTAAACAGAATGAGCAGAGAGATCCTCTCTCTACAAAATAAGTTACAAGAAGCAGAGCAGAGGGAGGCAAGGGAAGAGCAGGAAAAGATAGCATTAAGAGAAGAGATTCATCAACTCCAAAACAAAATTTCCCCTATCAATGAAGTATCGCTCACCGTCCAAAGGGAGTTAGATATATTAGAGGCCACCATGAGACAGGCCTATGGGGAAATGTTTACTATAAAACAAACAGTTTCCCCTTTGGTGAGAGCCCAAACAGAAACCAAGCGGAGGAACGAGCAGTTGAAGGAAGCCTCAGCCGCCTTGGACAAAATGATAGATTGGACAGTCCAGTACCCCCATGCTCCTGAAAACATGCCAAAGAAATATTGGATCCACACACAAGATGCCAAGGTCCAGATCCGAATTAAAATGCAGTATAAAGATAAGCTATCCAAGGACCTAGATAAGGTGATGTTTGCATACGAGCATCTGATCAGCCGCATAGATTCAATGCACATCCTACATCACATTCCATCGCTGGGCGCATTGGATGAAGAGAAGATATGGGCATAGGTGGATCAGGAAATCCAGGCATTTTTGCAGCCCATTAAGCAAGCCGCTGCCACTTCCGATCTTGCAGCATCACAGGAGAACCTGGGCAAGTTTCTTGTCACACCAGTCTGGATCTACACCAAGCTCGCCTCCCTGTCCAACCAAGTCACACAGAAAAGAGAGACTCTAATCCCAAACGCCTTGGAGTGTCTCCATTAGTTAAGAGAATAAGTTCCTTTGATTTCCCCCATAGCGGCAGATTATCATGCTTGGCAGAACTTCCTCAAAGAACAACAAGTTGATGCTCTTGACCTCACGATCACACGCACATCCTCATGATCAAGTGGTAGCAGGTCACAGGTTGCATTTCCCAGTTGGGTCGCAGGTCATATTTCCCAGCTTGGTCGCAGGTCGCAGGGCAGCTCAACAGTTGGGCAGGCGAAAAGTCAGGAAGCCCAAAGGGAAAATTTTGGTCTATAAAACTCCCTTCGGGAAGATTGTAAAGGATCTTTTTTTTGGGACTCAAAAGTGAGAGAGCATTGTATAGAAGGATAACACTCTTTTGCACATGAATACGATACTTGTCAAAATTCCTTTTGGATCTAATGTGTTTTGCTATGCAAACACTATGAGTATTTCTTATACAGTTTCAAACATCTTTTGATTAATGAAGCTGCACTTTTAATGGCATCATTTATGCATTATAGTCCTCTGTAGTTGTGTTAATGATATTCAGTTCATTTCTCTTTCTTAATGAATGTTAATGACTTTGTTTATTAGCATTTGTATTATCATTTAATCTTTCAGGAAGTGAAGGGTGTTTTTCGCCATAAAGAATTGTTTCTTCTGTGGTCATAACAGCCTACAAGCATGACTCCAATGGGGTGTTGTTAACGACATTTCCTTTGGCATTTGTGCTTTATTTTTTCCTTGCTACGCATAGTGTTACATACGTGTTTAACTCATCAATCATGTATCTTGTATCATTTGAATAAGTGTGTGTATGCAGGTTCATTGAGTTCTTTTGAGACCAAAGGAAAGGAGACCTAAGCGGTAGCCAAACCCACACCCCGGACGGGATCCCTATTCCAAATGGTTTAGAGTCTAATTGGGACTTTTAACCAGGGAGATCCCCTGCTGTTGGCCGGACAAATTTTCCCGTCAATAGGGCCATAATTAATAAATAAAGTGGCTAACCACATTATGCAAGGGACCACAAGTAGTTAGGAAATAATGTGATAAACCCATGGTATTAGATGTATGACACATGGTAATTAACGATGGTATTGTATGTATGAATCATCTATAAATGTTGGAGACTCTCCATTAATGATGTCAAGGATTATTTTAATAACAAGTGTATGGCTTGTGGAGTGATCTCCTTCCTTAATCAGTAAATGTATGGTGTTACCCTACCTCAAGGGTTTGATATCAATAAAGAAGAATTTCTATTTTTGATATTCTTGGATTGATATTGAGATTTCTTGGGTGCATTTTCCATTTTATTATATCTACAAGTCAGATCTATTACAAGTGGTATAAGAGCGCTTTCTTGGGCAAGTGGGCATATTTTTTTTTTCATTTTTGTAGAAAATTTTTGGGTGACGAGTTTTCAAAAAAAAAATATAATGATAATAATAATAATAATAATTAATAAAAAATAAAAAAATATCTGGATTCCTAGCAAAAAAATATTCAATTTCAAAAAAAAAATCAATCGAATCAGAGTCCAGATGAGGGATATCGCTAATTTAAAATCAGCAGTGTTGCAGAAATTTTCTTATGGCAATTCGTGGGTGGCGGTTCTCCTGACATTTTTTGCAGTTTTTGGTGCAGAATTTCAGAAAAATAATTATATATCTAATCTCTTCTTGAAAATTAACCTGATTTTAAAAAATAAAAACATTGGTTGAATTGGAGTCTGGATGAGGTATTTATCGTTGATTTAAAATCAACCATTTTTTCAGAAATTTTGTGATGGCGAGATAGTTGCAGCGCAGATATGAGTTTCAAGAGTGCCCATATCAGGATTTAAAACACATGGGAAGATGTAGAATGGTCATTCCATTTTTTAAAACAAACTATAATGAATATTTGGAGCCATATTGACAAATTTGTCCCCGTTTTTAATTTTCTCTCAATAGTAAGTAATTTCTTCAAAACCCTTACTTTGTTTTAAGGGTTCTAGAAAGATGAAGTTTTCAGGACGTGCTAATGGTTCCACTGTTGAAGAATTTATACAATCTCTAAATATTGAAATCGCAGGGCTTTAGAACGCCTCCATAAAATATTATGTGGAAGATGAGGCTGCTATATGGTGAAATTCACTTGATGGCAAGTTTTTGACGTTGTGTCCTCATGAAGAAATTGAAAAACTCTTGTTGGACAAGTGGCCTCATGCCGGAAAGAAGGACACTAAAATCATGGACAAGTGGTCTCAATATGGAAAGAAGGACACTAAGATCATGGAAAAGTGGTCTCAGGCAGGAAATCAGGACACTAAGATCTTAGAGAAGTGGTCTCAATCTGGAAAGAAGGACACTAAGAGCCCTAAATGTTTATTTTCTAATAATCTTTCTATATTACAAGTTCATGGAAATATTCAGAAAGAGAACATTATTATCTCGATCAATCCCAGCTGCAAGCATAATTTTATCAATATTAATGTGGCAAGAAAATTACAAGTTTCAGCAAAGCATATTGCAAAAACGCAGGTTGATAATGAGGCGATGCAAATTTATAAAGATTTGAAGATTTCTATGGATACGAATGTGTTGCATTCTGATTTTGATACTTCAGATATGGATAATGTGGATGTCATTTTGGGATACCCTTGGATGGAATATGTTGGTACTATTAATATTAATGTACAAAAGAAATTCGTGAAGCTCTAGTATAAAAAGAAGAAAATTACATTACAGGATATTTCCATTAAGGGCCAAACCAAGATTGGGGAGGTAGAAGCACAAATCTCCTAAGACATTGACATATCAGATGATGATCCTTTGATGGTCGACAGCCAAACACAAACATCAAACTAGATACTATAAAAAACATCAGACACGACTGAGACACCAATATTGGAGGTACGAGAAAAAGCACCAGACACTACTCAAGCACCAATAGTAGAGGAATTAACAAAATATCCTCCATCAATTCAATCTTCAGCATATCACCACCTGCATCACCTAGCAAGAAAAAAACCAGAAATATGGCAAATAATTAGCAACAAGGACAACAACTAATGACCCACCCACAACACATCAATGCAGAGGAACCACCAGAACTAGCGTCCATCTCAAGCGAGAGAGGCACCAGCTAGATTGAGTGTTCACCTTTAGCTAGGATGGCTCAATGCACGTGCATGGTACCAGTCGACTACTCTTTTGAGTAGATATTATTATTAGTGTTCTTCTCATGTTTCGTGGACGAAATATGCTTAAGGGGGTTGGAATGTACGGGGGAATAATATGGGGTATTCCTAGGGGGGATCATATGGGGTACATAGGAAGGTAACCAAGGAAATAATATAATGTAAGAATAATAAATACCTGGGCCATAATTTATAAATAAAGTCGTTAATGCACATTATGCAAGGGACCACAAGTAGTTAGGAAATAATGTGATAAGCCCATGGTATTAGATGTATGACCCATGGTATTGTATGTATGAAGCCTATATAGAGGCTAGAGACTCTCCATTGAGGATGTCAAGGATTATTGTAATAACAAGTATATGGCTTGTGGAGTGATCTCCTTCCTTAAGGAGTAGTTGTATGGTGTTACCCTACCTCAAGGGTTTGATATCAATAAAGAAGCATTTCTATTTTTTATATTCTTGGATCAATCTTGGTATTTCTTGGCGTATTTTCCATTTTAATATATCTACAAGTCAGATCTATTACAAACATGCACAAACTATTTATAGTGAATTATTAGTTATCTGATTGATCATTGCATGTGAATTAAATCAGATTTAATTCATTGGACCTATCACTAGCTCATCCATCAGTTAGAACTAGTTAACCTGATTTTAAGTCAAGTAATTATGTTAAACAATTAAAACTCTAATAAATTGTAACTCGAGCCTCTAAAACTTAGAGTGAACTAAATAAATTGTAACTTCAATGAATCCAAACTAAAGTAAGGAGGGAGGTTCCATTTACTTCCAACAATGTAAGACTTCATAAATAAGAGAAAACATAACAAAATCTCTAATACTGTATTTCAGTGAGAAAATACTAATGCAAATCTATTCCAAGAAAGAAAAAAAATTGATGTTTAAAACAAGCATAAAAACATGCAAATTCAAATCAATATTGTCTTTTAATCAGAGACACTAGCTTTTCAATCGATGAAATAACTCTTTACAAGAGGCATAAATGAATATAAAATGAGATTCATTAAAAGAAAAGAGACTCACACAACCAATTTCAGAAGCAAAATACTCATTTTTGATAGATCAACAAACCAACAAAAACTCAAAGCGCTAAACTGTAAATATAAGTGATTTTCTCAAAACAAAAATCAAACACATTGATATAAATCTATGATTGAATTTTCTAGAATGTAAACTATGCAAAATAACTCTTCAAAACAAACACAAGATCATTCTAGATCATCCAAATAACAATATAACAAGAACACTTGTGCACAACAGTACCTTCTTTCACTAATACTATGAAAGAAATAATAAAGTAAGGGAAATTTAACAAAAATTTAAAAAACCCAAATGAAATCTAATGTAATCTGAGATTTCATTAACAAAGAACTCAAACTGAAATTTCGTGAAAATTCCGAATATCAAAAGAGATGACACCTAAATTTCCAAATGTTCAAATACTTGCGCAGGTAACCACTTAGGTTCAATTTGTAGACGCACTGTTGCTAACAAAAAGGTGTGCAACTCAAGAAAAACTAAGAAAAATAAAAAAAACAAAGCCACAAATCTAGAAATTTAAACTTTAAAGGTTCTTAACACAGTCAATCAATGCTACAAAAAGCCATCACAGGTCACAAGAAGACATAATTAAGAACAAATTTTTCCCCAGTGGCGTCGGCAAATTTTTATGGCTGATAATTCCCTCTTGTGAACAAGAGTGATCTCCCTAGATTCCTAAGAGATCTAGTAACATACAAAACAAGTGACTACTACCTTTCCTTATTTCATAATTGAAGTATGAAGTATGAGATATGCGGGAGCCTCTTACCTTTCTATCAAATTCCTGTGGAATTCCTTCTGATGCTTTCAAATTCCCTTTGTTGTTGCTTCGAAGTAAGATCTGCATGAACATAAACAAAAAAGGCATTAAAGCATAGTGCAGAAAAATATTAAACCCAAAACAAATGAAAATTGCAACATTGCATATATCATAAGATTAAAATCATATTCAGTTATAAATTATGCAAAAGATCAAGGAATTTTGAAAATATCACTAAGACAAGTGAAATTAGGAAAGAAACAGTTGCTTGTATTAATATTAGAATAAGAAGAAGCAATACAACCCCGCCTTGATGATGTAAGCTTCCTCCCAAAATTCTTCAATCCTCCCCTTAAGTGACAAGTTTTCCAGCCCTATTCCAACAGCATAAGTTTACATTCAGAAGTCCTCCTTAGTCCTCTGACATGTGTTGAATTGATAGGCCAAGAGGAGGAGGTTTGAGATCCTCTTCTCAAGGGATGAGATCCTCAAAAGCAGGGATTAGGGTTCCAAAAAGGGAGGAAGTTTGATCCATGAACAGAGGGATGAGGCCCAAGTATGTAGAGGCACGAGGCCTTTTGGTTTAGAAATATCCCTCCAACAAGGCTTCTAGAAATTACTTTTTAATTTTACTCACGTTAAGTCATTTGCGCAGTTTTTAGTGAAGACATGGCAGACATTTGCATAGGCATCAATGGTAAAAACTGCAATTACGCATATACTACCTAGGAAACCTTGCAAGTTCATAAAATTAGGTTTCTTTAGCAATGTAATACATGATTCTTATTGTCTTTGGGATTTTTTTTCTTCTGACATTGCAGGGAAATGCTTGGGACACTTTCATCAAATAGCAAGAGATCTGGATTGGCGGTCATTTTCCTAATGGTGAAAAATGGTGTGTAACATTAGTGCCAATGACACATTTAAAAAAGTATAAATTATTTAATAAATTAAAGAGAAAATTATGTCTAATAAATTGAAAAATATTTGGAAAACAATTCATATTTTCCATTGGATCTTGTATTAAACAAAAAATATTAGCATGGCTTGAAATCTCAACCATTCATTTTTTTTTTTTAATAGAAATTCCTCAAGCCCAATTATAATATAGACCATGCCTATGACGTAAATAAATAAATGTTGTATTAGTTGAAATATATATTTTGGAATTTAATTGGATAATTTAATTTCTTCCCATTGTAAATTTTTTTATTGAAATAAAAACAAATATTTAAAAATGATTCAAAAATTAATTAATTTACTTGAAAATCTTATTTAAGTGTTAAAATAATTTTAAGATATAGTTGCAATGAATTAAAATTAAGCATTCAGATCGCTCTTAAACTAAAACCATATCGAGGATATTGTTGCAAGCTTTCCAATGGCGCAGACGATGCCTCGATCTAAGTTCGTATGTAGGAAGTTGTGACTAGTCAAAGTTTTGGTCAAACTTGGACCAAGGGATAAATTTCGCAAGACACCAATTAAATTTGGAGCTTCAACAACTTTGGAAGTTTGTTCAAATTTGGCAGATTTCAGCTAAAATTAGTGAGACTCTAGCTAAATGTAGTGGCACACTAAATTTGGCAGAACCGTCAAATATGGCGGTATCCATTAAACTTGGGAGTAAACGGTAGCCCAATGGTATGGAACCATGTGGCCCAATCGGACTAGGGAAAATTTTAAGGATGGAAATTTATTTGAAGGATTAGAAACCTTGGTGAATCTTACTAATCCATAATATGAGAACTATAAAATGTTTGGTGATATTTTAGTAAAAATATTCAAACTTCTAATGATTTTGTATAGTCTCTATAAAATTTTGGTGATTTTTAAGGTAAAACATTTGTTTCTTATAAAATTTGGGCGAATCATTTTTAGGAAAAAATGGGAATTGGCGAATCTTTTTTTTTTTAACATGAAAAATTAGCCCATCTGTGAATATTAGCCCCTAAAATTTTCCCTGAATCGGATGCTGCCACGTGGCACCCAAAAAGTGGCCAAATATGCCCCATCTAAATCTGACAACATGGTTTGGTAGTCAACAAGTTTGAAACAACAGTTAAAAATGGCAACGAGTTCACAACGGATAATTATATATATATATATATATATATATATATATATATATATATATATATATATATATAAACATAATATGAAAATATTTTAAACAATGACAAATGGTTAACATATTCAACAGTCAAGGCATTCACCGATGGGTTCACATTAACAATTGTTAACTAATTTAAATGGTTAGTTTAAAATATATCGACGGTAACCAATGTTTTACAGAAATACAAACCTACGGATAAGTATGCTTTCCCTAAGTGGGTGGTTCAGTTAGAACAACAAAAAGAAAGATATCTGATCTTTTCCTTAACGTGAATAGATTAAGGGAGAGAAAACTACTTGTAATTTGTTCGCTTTCCCTCGCCTCCCTTTGTCACTTTCACCGCTCTCAATCCAACTTAACTTGCTTGATTGATAACTGCCATGGAAAATAGAAGACAAAAAACAACATAAAGGCAATGCGATCTATTCAAGTTAAACAAATTGAATCGATTAAACTCATTAATACACATATAACATCATTGACACGTGCATTAGGAAAGGAACAAATGTCTTTATTATGAAGTAGAAGGAAGAGTACAACCAATTGATCGATTCGTCGTCACCCATCAAGCTCGAGTCCCATATTCATCACATCCAACGTCAACAATCCAACAGCATCACAACACATGCACTACCTCCAAGAACTGATATCTCACCATCATAACTCTACTTAACACAAACTATTGCTCTCTTGTGCACTATGTTCAGTGCTCTATTTATAATTAGATGAAGGTATTTTGAAATAAATGAATCATTGAATGGCATTCCTAAAAATGGATGAAAAGGTTCCCTTTTTCATGGGGATAGGGGGATAAGAGGGTTAATGACTTCATGGGTTCCAAATTCGAGGCTATCAGATGAGGTGAGAGCTGGAACAACTTCACTAGAAGCCGGGGAGATTCCCAAAATAATATGAACAATTTTCCCCCAGTCGACCAACGCACTCCAAAGTGGGCCTAGATCCTCTTCAACGTAGCCTTGCATGGGAGTAGATTCTCTGCAAAGCAGTTATAGTTATCTAGGGGTGCGTTGATGGCTTGATAGGGCACTTCAACTGGCATCTAAGCGATGCAACTTTCATGAAGGTAGACCAACAATGTGATGACTTGTTTAGGGCACGTAGCATCCAATTTAGAGCATGATAGACCCTAATGAATATCAATCTATGCTTTGGGATGATGCTCAAATCCACCTGTAACAACAAAAACCAATAACCAACCTGCCAATTTAAAGCTAGGCCAGTGAGATTTGAACCCGCTAATGGTATAACCGCTTATACCAACCCAAAACGACAATCCAACCAATAGTATATGTGTGACAGTTATACCAAATTATTAGCAGACGGTTTATTCTAGGTGTGTTTAACATTGGAGGTTCCAAATCGTTCAACGATTTAACAAATTGACGGTGTGTTGTTATAAAATAAAACTATACATAGTAAGTCATGAGGTTTGAATCTGGGCCACCCACCAACAACCATTCCAAATTCAACCCGTCAATTTGTCCGCCCAGTTAGGCATCCTTGTATCATGGAAAATTTTAGGGGCTAATATTCGCAGGTGGGCTAATTTTCCATGGTTTTTCAAAAAAAAGATTCGCCAATTTCCTATTTTTATAAAAATGATTCACCCAAATTTTACAATACAAAATTATTTTACCTTAAAAATCGCCAAAATTGTATAGAGGGTATATATAAAATCATTATAAATTTGAATAATTTTACAAATGCATCGATAAATGTTTTACATTTTGCATATTAGGGACTAGTGATATTCGCTAATGTTTTTAAACTTCAAGATAATTTTCCATCCTTAAAATTTTCCCTACTTTGTATTCAATGCCAATGCACTACATATAGGTTATCCATTTCATTCAAACGGGTTCCCAACGGAGCTAAGGTCGAACGAGAGTCATGGGAACTATCACAAAAAAAAATTGTGAATGGCAGAACCCTAATCTCATATTACAAAATCTCGCATCGTAGAACCAGGAGGGCATGGTTCTAGATAGAATGTTCCATGGGAATATTTTCAGAGAATAATATTTTTGATGTTGTGAGAAATCTTGAAGATTCTGTGAGGGGTCGTAATTGATAATGTTAGAATGGGGTCAATTTTATACTCATTTTAACCAAAATTTTGCAAAAATCACAATAGTGAAGTCTGTTTATGTATTTTCGCAGCGAATCTTGGAGGGCGTGGTAGAAACTCACATTCCTCATTAATTGTTTGGCGTAAAGTTCAAGACAACTATACATCTTTCAGAAGTGGTTCATGTTTGCAGTCAAAAGTCTTAGGATGATGAGACGGACCCACTAGTGTTATGATTGATGTGATTTGAGTAGTCGAACTTCAAGTGACTCTCAAGATTGGAGGTATAATGATGTATTTTTCCATGTACTTTCCTTTATTTTTGATGAGATTAATGAAGCAGCCTCCCCATTATTGAAATAGGGTCCAGCGACATTCCACACTGGACAAACTCCGTTATCAAACTTTTGTGTGCATAGTCTTTATGGTCTCCTTTATGTTGCTTTTACTTAAGTATTTGCACATATGGTTTTCACATGCTCTTTCATGCAAGTATGCTAAAATCAATAAAAAAATATCTTGGATAATGTTGGTATCAAAAGAATACTGAATCAATTTAAGGTTTGAATTTAACTGGCACCCTGCTAAATTTATCCCTCAGGCCAAGTTTGACCAAAACTTTAACTAGCCATAACGTTTGCATACAAACTCAGATTGAGGCATCGTCTGCACTATTGGAAAGCTTGCCACGAGATCTTCAATCTGGTCTTAGTTTCATAGTGGTAAAAGGACTTCTATTTTCTGGTCATTAGGGATCCACCTAGATCACCATTATAATATTTATTTTATCTAGTGATAAGATGAGAGAACATAAATGAAAATGAAATTTAAAAACACAGTTTCACACGCATATCTATTTTTGGATGTCATGAAAATGACCTTGAAGATGACCTAGGAGATCCTGTTGGATAATATATCGTGGAAAACAGAGTTGAGAAAAAATGTAGCTTTTTTATGAATTTTAAGTTTGATGGTGCACATTTTGAAGACCTTTAAAAGGGTGGTCCCATGAATTCCCTGGAAATTAACATTTTTATCTGTTCACATCAAAGAGGGAAAATGGGATATGAGTAGTCATCATTTTGACAAGGATTTGATTTCTAACAATAACAATGATGGTAACAATGACCTTGTCCTCCATTTCACTTCATCTAATTATGAAGATATGATTGGTCATGTATTTGAACCATCCTTAGATCCTCTTGTTTTCGTCCCATAGTTGCATTCAGCTCGCATAAATTTTGAAAATGATGAGCCAACGTTAGACGTTGACCCTTTTGAATTTTATTGTTGTGATAAACATCTTGATTGTCGAGATCATGTCTTCCAACCATCTTATTCATCATACCACTCCTAGAATGTCCCTAAAGAAATCAATGTGTTGTATGCTTAAGATAACTATTTAGAAAGAGCCCTTGAAATTGGTCATCAATTACTTCATATTGAGGTTGTAAGAAAAGATGAGTAGGAGTAAGAAAAATTTGGATGCCTCTTTTTCATCCTCTACATCTTCTCATGGGAGTGAGACTGATCCATGGATATTTTATTTTCTCACCTCCCACCCATATGATTCAATATGTGCTATGATATAGATAATTGTGATTTTTTTTGTTCTATCTAAATGATTAATCATAGAGGTAAGTGTTGCTATTTCGTGTATTTGGGGTAGCATCAGTTTTTCTCTAGCTCCCAAATTTTGAGGAAGGACTAGAGTACACTTGATCTACAAGACCTAGAAATGGATTTGGGAAATTTCATCTGGTTTAGGAGATATTAAATTAATTAATTATGTTAATGTATTTCCTAAGTTAAAACTTAGGGAACTTAAATAATTAAAGTGAATTTAATTAAACATGTGATGAAATTGTCTTAAGTCACAGGGATCAAGATTTATTTTAATCTTAGCCATTGATTCAAGATTTGATCATGGTTGTTGGTTTCCCAGCGAGAAAAGTATAAAGGAAATGCTTGGGGTCATGTGTAATACACATAGAGGCAGAGCACTGAAGCTAAGATGAGATTCTAGGGTGGGTTTGCTAAGAATTCTCAGAAGTGTTTCAGGTGCAGAGAGGGGGATTTAGGCCAAGGGGATGATCTCCCAGGGTCTAGAATCAACAAGAGGCAGCAACTGCAACAACAGGAAGGGCAGCAACTGCGTTACGTAGGTGTTGCGCAGTCCCTCAAGGACAGCGTAATTGTTGCAGGAAACCGTCACGGGTTACACAGAGAGCCTAAGGAGCAGCGTAAGGCCTGCGTCACCCAGTTTGGGGTAACACATCCCTTTTCGGAGCAGCGCCGAGGGTCAGAGGGGCTTCAAAGGCTAAAGTAGAGGCTTCAGGGGCAGCGTTAGGGTTTCTAGGCCCTAATTTTGGCTGAGTTCTGTAAATCTCGTTTGAGGGTGTGGATCAGTCATTATTTTGGCCCTAGATCAGCCAGTGAGCTGTAGATATATTATTCTCTATCGGGTTTTCCAGATCTGGAACCCAGGCTTGTTGTATTCAAAAAATTCTTAATAATAAAACCCTCTAGCAGCCAGAAGATCGGTTTTCCCACTTGGGTTTTTCCGGGGACTATTTTTCCAGAAATAACTATGTCACTTTGTCTATATGTGCATGAGCTTGTTCTAGATCTCGATTGGCAGAGATTTGTCATGTGTTTTGCTTCGATTTTAACTTGAATTTTTTTAGTTAATAACTTGTCTAAATAGAGGAGCATAACCAAATTAACAATGAATAATTTCTGCATAAAGTGTAGAGATTAAGGAATTTCCACATCGTATCAGAGGAATTGCAGATCTAGGAGGGTCACCAGCAAGAATATGAAGGTTCTAGCTGCAGGAAGCAACTGGAAAAGCAGCAGAAACGCAAATATGAAGGGACAGCGCAGTTTTCAAAGGCAGATTCACGCAGAGGAAAAGGTGACGCAGTCTAACACTATCTCCTAGAAAGCCCACATAATTACTGCGCAGAGGAAACTCAGAAACAACACTAGATTAGTTTAAAGCCTTCCAGTGTGATGCATATTTGAATCTATCAAATGCAGAAAATACTAAAGAAAATATGCAGAAATTTAGAAGGTGTTGGTCGGGTTAAATTTCTGAAGTTTTCATATTTTTAGCCTAAGAACTAGTGACAAAGAGCGAGAGGAGATCAACTTCTCAGAGAGTTTCTATCCAAATAAACTTGTAGTTTGATAAGAGGATAAAAGAGAGCTGAATCATTATTTATTTGGCATATTGCCAAGGAAGGAAATCAGTTGTCAGAGGGAGAAGAAGGTGCATGTTTCACCAAGGGCCTTAGATCCATTTCTCTAGAAAAGAGAAAAGGAAGTTCTGACACATTCTGAGTAGATGGCTCCTCATGAATTGTGTGATCAGGACAGGCTCGATGGGCTCTCAAAATTTTCAGTTTGGAAAGAAAGGATCCTGATAATCCTTGAGGCATACAATCTTAAATACCACGCAGAGAAAACTCTGGCCACACCGATAGATCCAGATCTCCTTCGGAAGCATAAGGAGGATGTTGGGCATGCCAAGCGGCTGATTATGGATGGAATCAAGAACCATATTGTACCACACTTAGCTAAGAAGAATACAACTAATGAGATGTGGAAGGCCTTGATCTCCCTATATGAGGGAAAAATTTTCCAAAGGAATATGTTGTTGGAGACACATATGAGGTCATTCATGATGGCCAAGGGAGAAGACATGGAGCATTTCCTCTTTAGACTGCAGTCGATCAGAGATCAGTTGACTGCAATTAGTGCTAAGGCCGAAGATGATGTGATGGCTAGGACTGCCCTCAATGCAGTCACGGATGAGTGGGAAACCTTTGTCCAAAGTATCTTGGGCAGAGCCAACCTCCCAGATTGGGACAACTTGTGGTCATTTCTGTGTCAAGAAGAACTCCGCAGATTCACCAAGAAGCAGTATAGCTCTGGATTGAGAAAAGTAAAGAAGGAAGATGAGGAATATGTAGCCTTGGCATCGAATAAGAAGCCAAAGAAGAAGAAGGATCTTTCAAAGATCAAATGCTTCTAGTGTGGTGAAATGGGACATTTTTCTAGCAATTTTCCTCAGAAGAAAAAGGACAAGGAATATTCTTCTTCTAAAGCTGTTGTGGCAGATGATGGGTTGGAAGATGATGCAGCCATGAGTGCTCATGAACCATGAAGGTGGGGTGACATGGATATGTAGAGAAGATACATAGAAGTAGGGTGGGATCCTTGAGCAACTCATCTTTTGGATCAAATGAGAGCTATGACAGCCTTAAGACAGTAGTGGGACAAGTGGAGGAGGGTGTGCATAGATCGTAGATGATGGAGAGACAGATCTGAAGACTGGGAGGAGCAGCGTAGAGTACAGCCGCAACAGCACAGAGGCTGATGTGACTTCATCAGTGCAAATCAGAGCTGCTTACGCAGCACATAAGGCTTCGGAGGGACAGCGCAGTGCAGCAGCATTGTGAGAGATTTCAGCACAAGGGGTTGATGTGACTTCAGTAGTGCAGAGGGGAGTCTGATTACGCAGTGCAGAGCTATAGTTGTGCATTATCCTTCATATGCCAGCACAAATCTCAAGCCTATGGATCTTTAGTGATGAGGATGCAACCCATCTGACTTGTCTGTCAAATATTTGGCAGGAGATTCAGTTGTTTCTCTCAACAACTGAAGTTGCAATGCAACAGATCAACAGTGGAAGAGCATCATATTGAGAAGGAGTTGCAGTGGTAGTGGCAGAGTCATGGGAAGCAATGCAAAATGGCAGTAGAAGTGCATAGTTGAGTGGCAGCAGGCCAAGCATCAACAGCACAGAACCTGTGCCCAAAATCTTGTAATGCATAGTGTGGTGTATCGTTAGAGCACACCCTTGATGCTAAGAGGGAGTGTTGAGATTTTGTGTATTTGGGGTAGCATCAGTTGTGCTCTAGCTCCGAAATTTTGAGGAAGGACTAGAGTACACTTGATCTACAAGACCCAGAAATCGATTTGGGAAATTTCTACTGGTTTAGGAGATATTAAATTAATTAATTATTTTAATGTATTTCCTAAGTTAAAACTGAGGGAACTTAAATAATTAAAGTGAATTTAATTAAACATGTGATGAAATTGTCTTTAGTCACACAGATAAATATTTATTTTAATCTTAGCCATTGATTCAATATTTGATCATGGTCATTAGTTTCCCAATGAGAAAAGTATAAAGGAAAGGCTTGGGGTCATTTGTAAAGACACACAGAGGCAGAGCACTGAAGCTAAGCTGAGATTCTAGGGCACGTTTGCTAAGAATTCTCAGAAGTGTTTCAGCTGCAGAGAGGGGAATTTAGGCCAAGGGGATGATCTGATCCCAGGGTCTAGAATCAACAAGAGGCATAGATCATCTCAGAGAGGTAGCACAGAGAAGCAGGAGAGCAGCAGGAGGAAGGGCAACAACTGTGTTACACAGGTGTTGCGCAGTCTTTCAAGGACAGCGTAATTGTTGTAGGAAACCCTCAGGGGTTATGCAGATACCCTAAGGGGCAGCGTAAGGTCTGTGTCACCCAGTCTAGGGTAACACAACCCTTTTCGGAGTAGTGCTGAGGGTTAGAGGGGCTTCAGAGGCTGACACAGAGGCTTCAGGGGCAGTGCTGGGGTTTTTAGGCCCTAATTTTGGCTGAGTTCTGCAAATCCCACTTGAGAGTGTGGATCATTCATTATTTTGGCCCTAGATCAGCCAGTGAGTTGTAGATCTATTATTTCTCTATTGGGTTTTCCAGATCTAGAACCCAGGCTTGTTGTATTCAGAAAATTCTTAATAATAAAACCCTCCAGCAGCTAGAAGACCAATTTTCCCGCATTGGGTTTTTCTGGGGACTATTTGTCCAAAAATAAATGTGTCACTTTGTCTATGTGTGCATGGGCTTGTTCTAGATCTGGATCGGTGGAGATCTGTTATGTGTTTTGCTTCGATTTTAACTTGAATTTATTCAGTTAATAACTAATATAAGTAGGAGGAGCATAACCAGATTAACAGTAAATAATTTCTGCATAAACTGTAAAGATTCAGAAATTTTCACAATAAGAGGTGTAAAGTAGATATAATTATATGTTGGTTACATTGGTTATATAATTATACTTGGGAGATGTAGCATGTGCGAGCATAGATTAAGTAGTTTCATTGCATTCTAACATCTGGAATTTTCATATTTTTATGTTTCATTGTAGATTTATATGCATTTAGGTGTATTTTATTTTAAATATGGTTTTTCATCATTATATAAAACTAAGATACTAAACAACTTGACTTAGATGTGTATGTTACAAGAATTTTATCCCATTGATTGTTGGAGTTCTCATGGACTCCCCCTTCGAGCATGTGGATCATGCACTCTATGGTGAGCTCATGTCCCCCTGTTGGAGTCAGATGTTACCAAACAAATTAAGTAACCTTATAGGAGAAAAAATTTCTCTTACATTTTTCATCCAATAGCCTCAAATAACTACTATTTGACGATGATGTGAGATGTGCCTATGCCTCCTCCATTTTCATCAGCCATGTGCCTCTCACCATCCGACATTTCCACTTGGATGAAGGTGGGATTTTATTCAAAATGTGTTTTTATCATTTTTCAATCAGGTTTTATGCTTTTTTCTATTAGACATTTGGTATATGGATAAACGAGTGATTTATAATATTGGTTGATTTTAATTGTAAATGTGTTCTCTCACCTTACCAATGGGGTTAATATTTAGCCCTAAGCGAGTGGGAACTCCCTTGATGCCTTAGGGTTATAAGAGGGGCACTACTTTGAAACCTAAATTGAGATAGTGTGGTCTTTATCCCCTATACCATACTTGACACTTTTCATCACACATTAGAAGCCCCATATAACACATCCATTCTTCGAGCCCAACTTGTCATTGGATCTTTGGGATTTGGCATCCACATGTTCACAACCCTTGAGTAGGGATGGAAAACTACTACCCTAGAGATTGTTCCATCTAAAAGAATGGAAAAGAACACCATGGCCACAATAAAAGAAAAAGAATAAAAATCAAAATGTAAAATATGGTCAAGACATAAATTAATGTGTGGGAGAAATCATAGCATGAGATCTATGTAGAAAATCCACATAGATTCAACTCATCTTGTAATATAATAAAACAAAATACTTGAATCTATTCTACAAATTGTGGAAACCAATTACGATCACACAATCACATGAACAAGAAAGATAAATAATTTCAATCGCACAACACAAATATGTATCTAGGGAAAGTCTAAGCTAAAAACCTCGCTATCTTTATATTGCATTAAGTCAAGAATATGAAACCATACAATGTCTTTCTCAGGCTTGAGAGCTCTCTACACTATGATTCTCTGATCATCTTACACTTATACAAACAAGTTTTGTCCTATACTTAATAAATTTCTTGCCTCTATCTGACCAACCTTACTCACACATTCTTGAGGGAAATTGAGCTCCTATTAATTAGGAAATTCTCAATAATTGATTGTGAAATACTTCCAAGGCATCTTGCTGACCTCATGCATGACCTCTACAATTTTTTAATTATACAACTGATAGTATACTTCCCTTTAACTCCAATCTCAACCAGGTCTTCCTTAGAACTGACACGCAACAATTATTTATAGTGAATTATCAGTAAAATGATTTATCACTGCATGTGAATTAAATCATATTTAATTCACTGGACCTCTTACTAGCTCATCCATCAGTTAGAACGAGTTAAAATTATTTTAACTCAAATAATTAAGTCAAACGATTAAAACTCAAAATAAAGTGCAAGTGGACCCCCTAAAACTTAGAGTGAACTCTCCACACCTCCAGTTTGATGCCTCCAGTTAACTCAGTTAACTCACACAAGTTGTCATGTGATGTGGAATTACAATTTCCTTCTAATTTAATTAAGAGAAAGTTAAATTAGAATCCCTTTTGATGTCATTTTCAATATTTCTTGTTGCCATTCTCAACACTCCCTCTCAACAAGAAAGGAATTCAACTTTATCCTGATTTGGTACCTTTGGAATGTTTTTCATGCAACATTTCTCTCTAGTGTTGTAGATATTGTAACTTCTGAAACTAAAAAGCATCCAAATTGAATCAGTATGATGCATCTGTCACCAAAATCTCTGACTTCTACTAGCTACTGCAATGTCTAGTGAAAAATCTGCACTGTTGTTGACTCTGCATTATGCCATATGCATTGTTGTGAACTTTGATCTGTGCTCCCCAGTATCTGGCTGCTACTAGTCTCCGCATGTGGCACTCTAACATTTGACTACTTCAACAGCCACTTATCCATCTTCTATTTTGTACTATGGGTCCCCATAACAAGGTAATGATCCATGAGACAATACATCTCAATGGATGTTGCCCAAATTTATGCACTCTTGGGACTATGACTTCACATCGCCCCACCTCTCACCTGGAGGTATGGCTGCAAGTTGTCCCTCTGCCAACTTAGCTCGAAATTCCCCTCTACTAGAGGTCTTTGCTTGATTGTATGTCTCCACTCAGTCTCCTCTCTGCTTCTCCAATTGTGGCTGCTCCACAAATATTTGAGGTTTCTTCTAAGGCTGCATCTTGATAGGTAATCCATACTCCCTCTCAACCACCAAGTCTCTAACCTTTCCTTGCTAATAAAATCTTTGCATGCACCTTCGACCTCGAGAGCATAGGTTCTTGATTCTCACACTAATCTGCTTCACTCGTCTCATGGAAATGTGTCTAAGGAAAATTTTTCCTTTGGTAAATATCACATCATAGCCACGGTCTTCCAATACCACGATGGAAATAGGATTCTTCCTTAGTCCTTGAACAGACAACAAATCTATGAATCTGAGAGGGGAGTCAGAATCCCTCTGAAAAACAATTGTTCCAATTTCGGTCACACTATGCCTCCCATCATCTCCAAACTTTATGTTCTACTTGAGATCCTTCTCCTCCAATTCACTGAAGAGATCTTTATTCCCCGTCATATGGAACGAGACACCACTGTCGAGATACCACATGCATCCCATTACAATTGTAACATACACCGATAACTTCACACGGAAATGTAAGGAGTTAATTTTTTTTATACAAGTTACTCACTAGTAACTATCCATTCACTATTAAATATTCCTTACTCATCATTACATAGAATGTTTACCAATTCATATTGTAACTTTTAGAATAAGAATAGTGAGCTCCTTAACCATTAACAACCTCCATTATAGTACATTAACACAATTACTGTATGATGTAACCTTCCATTCATTTCATTACTCATATAGTCATCACATACTTGCCATTATGAACATCATAACAAGAAAGGAATCAACATCATCAACTTGACACAATAATCAATCACATCATTGAACACCAATATACCCTAGAAACCCCGTAGGGTGAAAACCAACAAACGTTTAATTTTATTATTAAACGCTCGTGAGGGTGATCAACCCTCACTCAATGGCTTATAAGGGAGACCATCCCTTAACCATCGTTTATAAATCTTACAAGGAAATATACAAATATCTAGCTTAAAGCCATTACAATAAATATGATACCATTTACCCTCTGGTCTTCATATCTTCATATCTTGATGGCATGGATGTACCTACAATGGTCCATCGTACACTAGATCATCCGGTAGTTCGTTCTCATCTGCATGAACCATAATCATTTACCTGCCACCAGGTTAAGCATAATATTTCCTTTATACATATCACCGTCATACCCTGCTAATGTTACCTTCAACATACATTGATGTCAAGATTCATAAAGTATAATAAATCATTTCACATATCTATACTATAGTAGTTTCTCCATCTACTCATGTATATTCATGACATGCAAGTAAATTACCTTGGCATTCTCCCATTAACAACACATACCTCATATGTGCTAGTTATAAGTCATAACATTAACTAATGTTTCCATCGCATGAGCACTGCAAGACAATAGCTACATCTCCCCAGCATACATTTAAAATAAACTGATACTTAGTTACGATACTCGTGCATGCAATTTACATAATTTAATCAAAATAGCTAACCCTTGGGCTATTACTTTTAGTACATGGAGTGCAATCTAACATATCAAATGTTGCTCCCATGCATGCAAAGGCATATAGATTCCAAAAGAGTCTCCA
>CM076578.1:448621560-448781918 GCA_034641835.2 Pinus albicaulis
GAAAAGAGGCAGCAAAGAAGCAAATGAAGGCAGAGGAAACGAATATAATAGAGGCAGAACCGTTATCTCAGCAATAGAGGCAGAGGCAGAGCGACAGGAGTAGCAGAGACAGAGTTAGAGATAGAAGCAGAGCCATTATAAAATTTCGGGAATCACTTCACTCCAGCGGCAAAGAATATATATAAACATATACAAAACTTATTCCGGGAATCGCTTAACTCCAGCAGCAATGTAATGCAAATAACACAGAAAATTCCGGGAATCGCATAACCCCAGGCGGAAGGATACATAAAACAAATCTCATTCCGGGAATTGCTACCCACGCAGGAGTATACATAGAGCGCATTACATATGTTCCAATGGTCCAAGGCATATACATTGATATATATTAAAGTGGAGCGTGTTATGATCAATGGAAAGGAAGTAATATAAAGTGGGACCCTCATCCAATCGCAATCGGAGATCGCAAGGGCAGCGGAACATCGCAACAGAAAGTTGCGATTGCGATTGAAGTGGCGGACCCGATCGAGTTATGCACCACAGTTAATTGCTAATCGCATCCGAGTTCCAATCGCACAACTTTGTAAAACGCTGCGATTGAAGTGGCGGACCCGATCGAGTTATGTACCACAGTTAATTGCTAATCGCATCCGAAATCTCAATCGCAATCGGAACTCTACGATTGATCGCACAACTTTGTAAAACACTGCGATTGAATGGCGGACCCGATCGTGTTATAAGCGGGAGTTGATATATGCAAATCGCATCCGAAATCTCAATCGTAATCGGAACTCTCCGATTGATCGCACGACTTTGTAAAACGTTGCGATTGAAGCCCGGACCCGATGGGCTTATTAACTATGATTAACAAGTGTTTTGAGTTCCAGTTCTAATCGCAAACGGAAATTTTTGAAGGCGCTGTTATCTATAAATATATATATATATATATATATATATATATATATATAAAGTGGTTGCGGTTGTATTAAAACATGCCGCGTGGTCTGTAGACCCACGGGCCTCAACTTAATGGGAGGGTAATTATTAATGTAATGCAATTGTAATATATGTATGTTCCGGCCTGCAGAACTCGCCACATCAACAAGACACTTGCTGCGTGAAAGGATTGAATTACAGTCAGCAGATTCATTTATATATAAAGCGCCGGTATAAAAATAAAATAAAAATGCAGTTCATAAATTCAGGAGTTACGCAGCAGCCATAAACAGAAAGGCATACAGAGAAGAGAAAGGGACAAAGAGACAGTTAGAGAAAAGACAAATGCGCAGCAAGCCAAGAGACAAAATGAGTGAGCTGGAGTTCACATTGTAATTCGAATGTAAATGTTTTAATTGTTTTTATTGTTTGTGATGCATTGGAAAGTCTCCGAGAGAAAACAAACTCCCACTGTAATGTTAAAATTGACACCTACAGTTATAATTTCTGAGTAAGATGATAAAAGGAGTGAGAAGGCAGAAGGCAAAGAGACATGACTTTCCATTTCGAATTCCAAGCAGAATACAAATAGTCATGTGAGGAAATCTATAAATAATATCATCTTGATATGTAGAGTGAGTTTTTTTTTTGTGAGCAGAAGAGAGAGTAAATAAAGAGAAGGCAGAATACAGAAGAGTGAAGAAGAGAAGATCAAGAAAAGAAGAGCAGAAAGAGAAGCTACAGAACAGAGCTAATATCAGAGGTAAATCAACAAACATTCAGTTTGTTAAATGGAGGAAGTTGGAGCTTCCCTATCAAGTTGAAGCTTGATAGCTGTCAGTTGTAGCTGACTGAGGTTGGAGCCTCCTGTAGGTTGGTGCCTGCAGAAAATTGAAGGGAGTTGGTGCTTCCTTGCAAGTTGTAGCTTGCAGAATTGAGGATAGAGCCTCCTGTAGGTTGGTGCCTACAGAAAACAGTGGTGAGAGGGAGTTGGAGCTTGCTTTTGCATCACAACAATAATAAGATGTGGTTTTCTCCCTTTATGGGTTTCCACTTACATCTGTTGTCTCTATGTGTGCTTCTTATGTGTTGATGTGATTATTTCAATCTACTTAATTTCTTGCTGCTTTCAACTTAAGTATGGTGTCACAATAAATTAATATTGGCTGCAAATAAGATTGTTCACATATTAAAGTTGTAAATAACTTTTGTGAAAATTTAAAAGGCTAATGCATGTATTAAACCGATTCACCCCCCCCTCTCAGTTTAATCAAAGATTCAACAATTGGTATCAGAGCAGGTTCCTTTGTACAAGTCTAACAACTGAAAGGAGATCCTAGGTTCCCAAGATGGCTAGTAAAGAAGGATGCTCAACCAATAAAGCCCCTTTCTTCACCGGTGAAAATTATGCTTTCTGGAAAATCAGAATGAAGACATACATAATGTCTCTAGGAATAGAAGTCTGGGCTGCTGTGGAATTAGGATATGCCCCGAAATCAACTGATACAGAAAAAGAAGCTAAAGAAAGTTTTGTAGCTAATGCAAAAGCCATGAATGCCATCCTGAATGGATTATGTGAAGCCGAGTTTATTAAAGTAATGCACAAAGACACTGCCAAGAAAATTTGGGATACTCTTGAAGGCATACATGAGGGAGACCAGAAAGTAAAGACTGCCAAACTTCAAGTATATAGAGCCCAGTTTGAAAACTTAAAAATGAATGATGATGAAGATGTTGGCAACTTCTTCTTAAAAGTTGCAGAAATTGTTAACAATGTGAAAGCTCTTGGAGAAACCATACCAGAAAGTATAGTTGTGCAAAAGATTCTAAGATCACTCCCATCCAGATTTAATCCCAAGGTATCTGCAATAGAAGAGACAACGAATTGGGAGACATTCACCATGAATCAGCTACTAGGAAATCTTACAGCATATGAGATGAGGCTCCCACAGAAGAAGTCAAGCACAAGGGAGGCAGCATTCAAAACAGAAAAGAAGAAAGAAGAAAAGGAAGACATATGCTCCTGCTCTGATGAAGAAGAGGCTAAATTTTTCAAGAAATTGGATAGAGGCTCAGGTAGATACAAAGGTAAACTTCCCTTCAAATGCTTTAACTGTGGAAGAGTTGAACATTATGCTGCTAAATGTCCTCACAAGAAAGTAAGAAATCAAGCTCAAGAATCAGAGAAAGACACATCAAAGAACTGGCAGAAAGGAAAGAAATTCAGCAGAAAATCCTTTTATGCTCACCAAGACAGCAGTGCATCTGAAGACTCAGATGAAACCTCAAGTGAAGAAGGAACCTCAGAATTTATATTGATGGCCATAGAAGATCTTGAGGGACTCCTACTAGAAGATGAAGAAGAAGAAGGGGAAGTAGACCTTGAGGGGGAGCTAAGAAGTGCTCTGGAGGAGATTGACAAACTCAAACTAAAATGCAAAAAACAAAAAGAGATTCTCCTAAAATGTGTGAAAGAAGAACAAAATTCAGAAGTCCTCATGCAGCTGAAGGTAAAGCTTGAAGAAGCCAAGAAGATAGAAGATATGTTACTTCAGAAAATCAAAGATAAATCTCGAGAACAAGAGAAGCTGGAAGAAGAAATTCTGTGTCTGAGAAAGAAATTAGAAAATCCTCAACAGAAAGTTTCTATATACCCTTCTCAAACAACAAGCTCTATTAAGTTGAATGAAATTTTGGTTGCTCAAAGATTCCCTATGATAAAGACTGGAATAGTCTACGAAGGAGAATCAAGTAAAGGAAAAGAAAAGGTTGACAGAGAGATTATTTTTGTAAAAGCAAAGAAGGATGAGGAAGTAGCTCAAATAATTCCTACAAAAGAAGAAATCTGCAATAAGAGAGACAGAGAGTAGAAGAAACCTCTAGTAACAAAGAATGCAATAACTACTAAGATAACAGAAAAAGGATCATATGCTCCCGAGTATGTCAAATTTGGAAGCCATCAAAGGAGATTCTTCCCTCCTATGAAGAATGCCACCTGTTATGTCTGCCACAAGCAGGGACACATTGCTGCATATTGTCATGCAAGGAAGAATGATTCAAACCAGCAAAAGAGGCAAGCATGGAAGAGACAACCTTACATCAGGTATGCAAGTAATTTCTATGGTTATTGTTTTTATTGTAAGGAATTTGGCCATAGAATTATTGAATGTAGAAATTATGGACAAAGACTGATGTTCAATACCTCAAGGAGGTTTATGAGTCAAAGAAATTTTGTTCATGCTCACAATTCCGCAAAAACTATAATCAAATGTTGTATATGCAATCAAATTGGGCATATATCTTCCAAGTGTTCTATAAAGGGATATAATTCATCACCTCACAAAAGATACCAAACAAAAGGGGGCCTCCAGTGGATAAAGAAGGCGAATAAATGTGACTTGGCTTTAACTGCTCAAGATTTGAAGAGTCAATGGTATTTGGACAGTGGCTGCTCTAAACACATGACAAGAGATAAAAACAAGTTTTTAACTCTTGACGAAAGGAAATCGGGCAATGTCACTTTTGGAAATGACAAATCAGGAAAGATCAAGGGAAAAGGATCAGTCAGCATATACAATGGCAGAGGAAAGGCCCAAGATGTATTATATGTAGATGGGCTGAAAGCAAATTTACCGAGTGTCAGTCAGATGTGTGATAAAGGCTGTGAAGTTCTCTTTAGAGCACAAGATTGTGTAGTCAGATCAAGCACAACAGGAAAAACTCTACTCAAAGGTGTTCGAACAGAAAGTAATGTGTACATAGTGAAAGAGGAAGATGAAGCCTGCCATCTTAGCAAACTCGAGGAGTCATGGTTGTGGCATAGGAGATTGGGACATCTCAGCTTTGACCATATCATCAGACTGAGCAAGAAGAAAGCTGTAAGAGATATGCCAGAAATAAAAAGGCCTTCAAGTACTATATGCAAATCTTGTCAATTGGGGAAACAGACTCGCACATCCTTTAAATCTAAAGAGGAGCTGTCAACAAGAAAACCACTCCAGCTTGTGCACATGGACCTGTGTGGACCTGCTAGAACTCTGACACCAAGTGGAGAATCCTATTTCATGCTGATAATAGATGAATTTTCCAGAATGACATGGGTTGCTTTTCTCAAAAATAAATCAGAAGCATTGGAAAAATTTAAGATATTCAAAGCATTAGCAGAAAATCAAACTGGATGCAAGCTGAAATGTATCAGATCAGACAGATGAGGAGAATTCACAGATTATGACTTTGTAGACCTATGTAATGAACATGGAATAAAGCAACAATTTACTATTGCAGGGACACCTCAGCAGAATGGAGTAGCAGAGAGACAAAACAGGTTTGTACAACAAATAGCAAGAGCTATGATGCAAGAGAATAATATTGCTCAAACCTTCTGGGCAGAACCAGTGCACACAGCAGTACATATCCTTAATAAAGCTCACTTAAGGCCAAGCAGTGACAAGACTCCCTATGAACTATGGCATGGAAAGCCAGCCTCAATCAAACATTTTAGAATCTTTGGTAGCAAGTGTTACATAAAGAATAATGATGAAAACCTTGGGAAATTTGATGCAAGAGCAGATGAAGGAATATTCTTAGGATATGCATCCAAAAGTAAAGGGTACAAGTGCTACAACAAGACTCTTCGGAAAATAGTTGAATGTATTGATGTGAGATTTGATGAAGAACTTCCAAACAATACAAGAAATACAGACTGCTGCAGTCCATCAGACAACCATGAAGAGGAAGACAAGGATGATGATGAAACAAGCAAGACAACAGATAATGCAGAGCCGAGCTCGAAAACCCCCTCAAGATACACTCAGAAGAATCATCCTGAAGATCAGATCATAGGAGACAAGAAAGCAGGAGTCCAGACAAGAAGGCAGCTAACAGAACAAACAGAAGAAGTATACATAGCCATGTTATCACAAATAGAGCCAAAGAAATTTGAAGAAGCCAACAAGGACAAGTATTGGGTAAAAGCAATGAATGAAGAATTGGACCAAATTGAGAAGAACAATACCTGGGAACTAGTTCCTAGACCAATTGAGAAGAATATCATTGGTTCAAAATGGGTATTCAAAAACAAAATGAATGAGCAAGGACAAGTAACCAGGAATAAAGCCAGGCTGGTCTGCAAAGGATACTCACAAATTGAAGGACTTGACTATGATGAAACATTTGCACCTGTAGCCAGAATGGAAGCTATCAGAATGTTCCTGGCATTTGCATGCTATCAAGACTTCAAGGTATATCAAATGGATGTAAAGTCTGGTTTTCTTAATGGAGATCTAGAAGAAGAAGTGTACATGGAACAACCAGAAGGCTTCTCATTGACAGACAAAGAAGACTATGTGTGCAGACTGAAGAAGGCCCTATATGGACTGAAACAGGCTCCTCGTGCTTGGTACTCAAGACTGGACAAATATTTGCAAAAACAGGGCTTTAGGAGAGGTGGAGTAGACAAGAATCTATACATAAAAGCCCATGAATATGAACTCCTGATTGTTGTAGTATATGTTGATGACATTATGTTTGGAAGAAACAAAGATGAACTAGCAAAAGGGTTTGCTGATGAAATGAAAACAGAGTTTGAAATGTCTATGATTGGAGAGCTCAGTTTCTACTTGGGACTACAAATTCAACAAAAGAACACAGGTACATTTATTTCACAAGAAAAATACATAAAAGAAATGTTGAAAAAGTTCAAAATGGAGGACTGCAAACCTGTGTCAACTCCCATGACCACAGGTTGCAAGCTGTGTGCTAATGATGGGTCTGCTGACATAGATCAAAGACTTTACATATCAATGATTGGAAGTCTATTGTATCTGACTGCATCAAGACCAGACATCATGCTAGCAGTAGGATTAGTGGCTAGATATCAAGCAGCACCTAAACAAAACCATCTTCTGGCAGTCAAAAGAATATTCAGATATCTACAAGGAACAATACAGTATGGACTTTGGTTTCCTAAAAGCAAAAACTTCACTTTATCAGCATACACAGATGCAGATTGGGCCAGCTGTATGGATGATAGGAAGAGTACAAGTGGAGGTGCATTCTATCTAGGAGAAAGCCTAGTTGCATGGCTAAGCAAGAAACAAACATCCATCTCTCTGTCTACAGCTGAAGCCGAATATATAGTAGCAGCAGCATGTTGTACACAAGTCATGTGGATGAAGGAAACTCTTCAAGACATGAAGGTAAGCATTGATGAACCTATTCCAATCAAATGTGACAATACAAGTGCTATAAGTATATCTAAAAATCCCGTGCTTCATTCAAAAACCAAACATATACCAATCAAGTATCATTTCCTCCGAGAACAAGTGGCTCTAAAAATAGTAAAGCTGGAATATGTACCAACGAAAGAACAAACAACTGATATATTTACCAAACCTCTTGCTAGAGAACCATTTCAATACTTGAGAGATAAACTAGGGGTAGTATCAGCAGATGCTACTCTCTAATATGAAGAGAATGCACAACTTCAGGGGGAGAACAAAACGAAGATATCATTCCAGGGGGAGACCAGCCAGCAAGATAAGCATAAAACAAGTCCACAGGATCAGCATTAACAGTATTATCGGCACTCAGAAGCAACAAATTCTAGCACACATTCAACATTATAAGCTTTCGGCAGCATTAGCAGTATAAGCATTCAATATTCATTCAGAAGCAAGTTCTAGCACGCATTCAACACTATAAGCATTCAGCATTATCATAAAACAGAGCAATGGTATAGAGCAGCATATAAAACAGAGCAGCATGATATCGGCTCACTATATGGTATCGGCTTACAAGCACTACAAATATGAAACAGAGCAGCATGATACAGCTATTAAAACCAAAGCGTTCTCTCAACAAGTTTCATACATCACTCTGGAGCAGCATAGTACAATTTCAGCTGAAGAGGACCTAAACGTAACTTAGAAAAAGGAAGTACAACGATAGAGCCCATACGGAGAGATGAGGCGTCGTCCTTTGCCATTGATGTCAAAGGGGGAGGAAGAACAAACAACAGGAGGAAGAGCAGGCAAACAGAAAGAGCAAGCAACAAGAGAAAGAGAAAGCAAACAGAGAAAGTGGATTGCCATCAATGCCAAAGGGGGAGACTGTTGGAAATGTTGTCATTGATGGCAAAGGAGGCAGCGCTCAAGCAAAGGAGGCAACGCTGAAGCAAAGAGGCAGCAAAGAAGCAAATGAAGGCAGAGGAAACGAATATAATAGAGGCAGAACCGTTATCTCAGCAATAGAGGCAGAGGCAGAGCGACAGGAGCAGCAGAGACAGAGTTAGAGACAGAAGCAGAGCCGTTATAAAATTCCGGGAATCGCTTCACTCCAGCGGCAAAGAATATATATAAACATATAAAAAACTTATTCCGGGAATCGATTAACTCCAGCAGCAATGTAATGCAAATAACACAGAAAATTCCGGGAATCGCATAACCCCAGGCGGAAGGATACATAAAACAAACCTCATTCCGGGAATCGCTACCCATGCAGGAGTATACATAGAGCGCATTACATATGTTCCAATGGTCCAAGTCATATACATTGATATATATTAAAGTGGAGCGTGTTATGATCAATGGAAAGGAAGTAATATAAAGTGGGACCCTCATCCAATCGCAATCGGAGATCGCAAGGGCAGCGGAACATCGCAACAGAAAGTTGCGATTGCGATTGAAGTGGCGGACCCGATCGAGTTATGCACCACAGTTAATTGCTAATCGCATCCGAGTTCCAATCGCACGACTTTGTAAAACGCTGCGATTGAAGTGGCGGACCCGATCGAGTTATGTACCACAGTTAATTGCTAATCACATCCGAAATCTCAATCGCAATCGGAACTCTACGATTGATCGCACGACTTTGTAAAACGCTGCGATTGAAATGGCGGACCCGATCGTGTTATAAGCGGGAGTTGATATATGCAAATCGCATCCGGAATCTCAATCGTAATCGAAACTCTCCGATTGATCGCACGACTTTGTAAAACGTTGCGATTGAAGCCCGGACCCGATGGGCTTATTAACTATGATTAACAAGTGTTTTGAGTTCCAGTTCTAATCGCAAACGGAAATTTGTGAAGGCGTTGTTATATATAAATATATATATATATATAAAGTGGTTGCGGTTGTATTAAAACATGCCACGTGGTCTGTAGACCCACGGGCCTCAGCTTAACGGGAGGGCGATTATTAATGTAATGCAATTGTAATATATGTATGTTCCGGCCTACGGAACTCGCCACATCAACAAGACACTTGCTGCATGTAAAGGATTGAATTACAGTCAGCAGATTCATTTATATATAAAGCGCTGGTATAAAAATAAAATAAAAATGCAGTTCATAAATTCAGGAGTTACGCAGCAGCCATGAATAGAAAGGCTTACAGAGAAGAGAAAGGGACAAAGAGACAGTTAGAGAAAAGACAAATGCGCAGCAAGCCAAGAGACAAAATGAGTGAGCTGGAGTTCACATTGTAGTTTGAATGTAAATGTTTTAATCGTTTTTATTGTTTGTGATGCATTGGCAAGTCTCCGAGAGAAAACAAACTCCCACTGTAATGTTAAAATTGACACCTACAGTTATAATTTCTGAGTAAGCCGATAAAAGGAGTGAGAAGGCAGAAGGCAAAGAGACATGACTTTCCATTTCGAATTCCAAGCAGAATACAAACAGTCATGTGAGGAAATCTATAAATAATATCATCTTGATATGCAGAGTGAGTTTTTTTGAGAGCAGAGGTGAGAGTAAAGAAAGAGAAGGCAGAATACAGAAGAGTGAAGCAGAGAAGATCAAGAAAAGAAGAGCAGAAAGAGGAGCTACAGAACAGAGCTGATATCAGAGGTAAATTAGCAAACATTCAATTTGTTAAATTGAGGAAGTTGGAGGTTCCCTATCAAGTTGAAGCTTGATAGCTGTCAGTTGTAGCTGACTGAGGTTGGAGCCTCCTGTAGGTTGGTTCCTACAGAAAATTGAAGGGAGTTGGTGCTTCCTTGCAAGTTGTAGCTTGCAGAATTGAGGATAGAGCCTCCTATAGGTTGGTGCCTATAGAAAACAGTGGTGAGAGGGAGTTGGAGCTTGCCTTTGCATCACAACAATAATAAGATGTGGTTTTCTCCCTTTATGGGTTTCCACTTACATCTGCTGTCTCTATGTGTGCTTCTTATGTGTTGATGTGATTATTTCAATCTGCTTAATTTCTTGCCGCTTTCAACTTAAGTATGGTGTCACAATAAATTAGTATTGGCTGCAAATAAGATTGTTCACATATTAAAGCTGTAAATAACTCTGGTGAAAATTTAAAAGGCTAATGCATGTATTAAACTGACCAGTTTCCTGGAAGAGGAGCATCCATGGGTTTGCAGCCCTCCATGTGAAACTTACCTAGTATCTCCTTTGCATACTTGCCTTGAGACACAAAAATTTCACCACCTCATTGCCATTGATCTGAATGGATTGTATTAGTTATGTTGTGCTAAGTATCCAAATAGTAATAATAATGTGTGGATAAGGTTCTCCTTAATTTGTAGGTTAAACAAATAGTTCTAGATTTGTTAAACAAATTTCTGTGTGAGGATTGATTAAGTATTTTAACTGTTTATCATTGTACAATAGTAAATAACATAGAAATAAACTTCACAAAGCACATTACTCAACAAATTTTTGAAGCAGTTCACCCCTCCTGGGCTACATTTGTTGGTCCAACTCCCAATGGCATTTCCCTCATGTATTAATTTGCTCAAAATGTAAGTACAAGTGAAAATAAGCCTCAATAGGAAAAAATTTATGTAAAATCAGCTTCAGAAGGTATGAATTAGCCAGAGATGACTATTAATTTACATAAAACAGATAAAGAAAGCCCAATACACTGCCTTCTCCATGATGGCCTTGATGGCTCCTTGATCTTCCTCGAAGATAAAACTGCTGAAGATGACCTCTGTTCGACATGAAACCTATGCCAAACTGCTCAAAATGTTGAGAATACCAAAAATTAACTATTTTTTCACCCAATTTGATTGAATATTGAGGGCATTATGGCAAAAAAAAAAAAAATCCCAATATCCCTAAAAAAACTCCTCCAAAACTAGAGGAACTCCAATTAAGAGCGCCAATTTGGGGATAACTCTGAAATTTTCAGATCCACTCCAAATCTGGCGGATGGTTAGTACTATTGGGATTTAATATTAAGTTAAATGTTGAGTGGTGGTCACATGGCTTCCTTTTGAACCACCGACGGAATTAATGTTAACCACATCTGGTTAAATTCGTGGCATTAATTATAACACATGTGCTGGACACATGGTCTCCGTCGCCATAGCCTTAACCAACAACACGTTGTAACCGCTAGTCTTGGGCTCTGGTCACGAGCTCCGGTCATGTGAAGCGGGGTTAGTCTTAAGGGTCTAGCCCTTTAACTTTTCTGCCCATTATAATTTAACCCTTCAAATACGATTTGACGACTATGGTTTATAAGAACCACCCCTATCGCACGATGGTAGAACGCTGCGCTGTCCGCCATGAGGTCCGGGGTTCAACTCCCGTGGACTCATAAATTTTTTTGAAATGCCAATATTCCTCGACCTGGGGCCACATGGCGGCCTCTGGGCTTGCCATGTGGCACCCTTTGATTTGCCAAAAACAAATAAAGTCAAACCAACTTTGAATCCCAAGTTGCCACTTGTCAACTTCCTATTCGACCATACAGAATCTTTCGAGGAATATTCCTTCTTCTTTTTTTAAAATTTGAAAATTCAAACTTGGTCAACTCATTTTTGGAGTTTACTAGACGATTTCAAACCTCAATAAATTCTGCATACGACCTTGATTTTGAGAACTGTTTGCGGTGCCAGAATCATAGTGATGAGACCTTTCCATTCATTCAGATTGCAACTACTTCTTAGCACTTTCATTTTTGAGCAATTTCCATAACTTGGACATGATCTCCTGATCACACCTCCCCACTGGGAAGATTTTGGACCCCAAAAGCTCTCTGGACTACTAAAACTGAAGATGAGGAGACTGAATCTCCACTCTTCCAATCTTAATCCACTAAAATTCCCCTGATTTCATTAATTGGAGCTTCTCATGAAACGACAAATTCTTCCTTCAATCTATTGACCAACTGCTGTTGACTTTGACCTTGTCATGCTGCAAATTTTCGAAAATTGCAGAACATAAACTTAAATTTGCAGTAAACATATTGTTCCTACATTGGTCTACCTTCAAAGGAAACTTAAAATTTCATTCACCTTGCATCCTGTCCTTATAGCTATTTTTTGCTAAATTAGCCTTGTACTTGTGTCGAATCCTGACCAAGTTTTCTTGCCATAGTACCCTGCCATTATAAAACCAACAATGATCATTACTGAACTTTGTACCCTCTCTGCTTGGATGCTTTACCCTCTCTTGGATTTTTGCACTACTTTGCACTGACACTTTGTTTTCTGCACCGATCGACACCAAAGATGATTTCTGCAACTTCTTGTCATATTCTTTCAAATACAACTTGCTTTCAGACTGAAACAACTCATTATTTACATCATCATTAAAATGAAAAGTATTACGTATAACTTCTCTTTTTTTAATCATCAATAAAGTCAATTTTTTACTTGCGTTGACCAGCCTTTTCATCTGCCCTGCATTCACTAAAGACGAGTCTAGATTTTTGCGATGTGCTCTCTCAATAAACTCCTTTCCATCCTTGAATAAATGGTACTTTTTCTCATGGAGATGGAAGATAGCTTTCCTGTCATACAAGTAAGGACTACCCAACACCACACTTGTAATATCAAGCGGTACAACATCTAATTCAACTGTGTCAATAAAATGTGATGTTATTGCAAAGCGCAACATGCACTTTTTTGAAACCTGTAAATTTGCATCCTTACAAATCCAACCAAGAGGATATGGTTTAGGATGTGGAACAGTCTCAAGATTTAGTTTCTTGACTAAGTCTTCAGAAATAAGGTTCGCTTGTGACCCACTGTCAAATAGTGTGTCAACCTTCGTATGTTTGGAAATGATCCTCACATGAAACAGTTCAATTCTCCTCTCTTCACTTGGAGCTTCTATGTGACAGTTAGAAATACTAGAACTGGGTTTAGTTTCATTCTCTTTCCCCTTCAAGTTCTTTAGTGCCATAGCTATGATTTTAGTTTCAACTCCTGAATTTGATCCTAGATCTTGTTCAACTATTTCAACTGTCTTGCCTTTATCTTTGGCTTTAAAACTTTTTGGTTTCATCTTTGGATGAAGTTTCCAACAATGGTCCTCATCATGGCTTGTTTTAGAACAGTGTTTGCAGAAAAAATTTCCCTTCTCTTTCCTAGAATTTGCATTTCTCTTTTTCTTCCATTTGCCTTTAAAATCACTTTCCTCATTCCCTTCTAAATTTTGTTTACCCCTTGCCTCTAAATGTGTGGCTTGAACACAAACCTCATCTAAGATTCTAGGGTTAAACATCAGAATGGTATGTCTTAGGTAAGTATGCAAACCTCTTATATACTTGAGTAAAGTGTCTTGGCCATGCAAATCAATTCCTAGTAAAAGAGCTCTTCTTCTAAATTCTTGGGTATAAACTTGAACATTTTTTCCTTTCAATTGTTTAAAATTTTTCCAATCCATTATGGCTTTTTGCATGTGAGCTAATGGATAAAATTGTTGCTTTATTTCAGAAATTAAATTAGACCATGATAAGATAATCTTACCATATTTTTTGATCTCCTCCTTTGTCTTGGCTTCCCACCAAACAAGAGTTGCACCTTCGATTCTCAATGAAGCTAGATGAATTTTAGTTTCGTCATCATGAAAATTTTGAATTCTCAAGTAGACCTCTAATTTCCTAATCCAATTATCTAGCTTTTCTGCATTTACTTCACCATCAAAATTTGGCAATTCAAACTTAACATTAAGTTTAAGAAAAAGACTTTTACCCGTGTTCTTGACTTTTTGAGTATGATGTATTGAAGATGATGTAGAGGTAGACAATGATGAAGATGAATATGAGGGTGATGATGGCGACTTTCCACTGTCTCCATTTCCTCCATTACCCTTCTTGGATTTCTCTTCATCATTATGGCCTCCTGACGATCCTTCTCCTTCCTTGTGAAGTTTTGACCCTTCTCCTTCAAGTCTCTCATTCCTTTCTTGATAAAGGACTCTCACCGTTTCTATCAAATCAAGGAATGCTTTTCTAGACACCCTTTCCTCCTCTTTGGGATCAACTTCTTCATGGATTTCTCCTTCCCTTGAAGACATACTTATGGCTTCTTCTGCTTCTCTTGGAGGTGAAATTGAAGGTGGAGATACTGGCATTCTTGCCCTCCTTGGCTGAGGATTACTATAAGTCCTTGCCAATTGACCTTCTCCTCTCTTAATCTTCATCCTAGTAAGCATGAAAAACCTTGCAAACAATTGAACAAACCTTGCACAATAACAATACAGAGAGAAACACTAGCTCTCATAATGATCAACCTGAGCTCCGATACCAACTTGATCTGAATGGATTGTATTAGTTATGCTGTGCTAAGTATCCAAATAGTAATAATAATGTGTGCATAAGGTTCTCCTTAATTTGCAGGTTAAAAAAATAGGTCTGGCTTTGTTAAATAGATTTATGTGTGAGGATTGATTAAGTATTTTAACTATTTATCATTGTACAATAGTAAAGAATATAGAAATAAACTTCACAAAGCACATTACTCAGCAAATTGTTGAAGCAGTTCACCCCTCCTGGGCTACATCTGCTGGTCCAACTCCCAATGGCATGTCCCTCATGTATTAATTTGCTCAAAATGTAAGTACAAGTGAAAATAAGCCTCAATAGGACAAAATCTCTATAAAATCAGCTTCAAAAGATATGAATTAGCCAGAGATGACTATTCATTTAAATAAAACAGATAAAGAAATCCCAATACACTACCTTCTCCATGATCGCCCTGATGGCTCCTTGATCTTCCTCGAAGCTAAAACTATTGAAGATGACCTCCGTTCGACCTGAAACCTATGCCAAACTTCTCAGAACGTCGAGAATTCCCAAAATTGACTATTTTTTCACCCAATTTGGTCGAATATTGAGGAAATTATGGAAAAAACAAAATTTTCCCTATATCCATAAAAAAACTCCTCCAAAACTAGAGGAACTCCAATTAAGAGCGCCAATTTGGGGATAACTCCAAAATTGTTGGACCCGCTCCAAATCTGGCGGATGGTTAGTATTGGCATTTAATATTAAGTTAAATGTTAAGTGGTGGTCACATGGCTTCCGTTTGAACCACAGGAGGAATTAACATTAACCACATCTGGTTAAAACCGTGGCATTAATTATAACACGTGCTGGCCACATGGTCTCCGTCGTCATAGCCTTAACCGCCAACATGTTGTAACCGTAAGTCTTGGGCTTTGGTCGTGAGCTCTGGTCATGTGAAGCGGGGCTATTCCTAAGGGGCTAGCCCTTTAACTTTTCTGCCCATTATAATTTAACCCTTCAAATACGATTTGATGACTGAGGTTTATAAGAACCACCCTCATGGCACGATGGTAGAACGTTGTGCTATCCACCATGAGGTCTGGGGTTCAACTCTCGTGGACTCATAATTTTTTTTGAAATTCCAATCTTCCTCGACTTAGGGCCATGTGGCGGCCTCCAGACTTACCACGTGGCACCCTTTGATTGGCCAAAAATAAATAAAGTCAAACCAAATTCGAATCCAAGCTTCCACTTGTCAACTTCCTATTCGAACATACAGAATATTCTGAGAATATTCTTTTTTTTCAAAATTTAAAAAGTCAAACTTGGTCAACTCATTTTTGGAGTTTACTAGACGATTTCAAACCTCAATAACTTTTGCATACGACCTCGATTTTGAGAACCGTTCGCGGCGCCAGAATCATAGTGACGAGACCTTTCCAATCATTCATATTACAACTACTTCTTCACTTTCATTTTTGAGCAATTTCCATAACTTGGACATGATCTCTTGATCAACCATATTTCCAATCCAAGGAAATAATGAAGGAGGACCATATCCTTCATCTCGAACTCCCTTGCAAGGTCCTCCTTGCATGAGTGTATTAGCTGCTCATCACCAGTCAAGATTAAATCATCAACATATTGAACAATGATTAAAATCTTACCCTCCACCACAATTTTCTATAGGTTTTCATCTGCTTCACTTTTTGTGAAGCCCAATCCGGTTAAATAGTTTTCTATCTAAGTGTACCAAGCACGGGGTGCTTGCTTCAGCCCATACAACTCTCTTTTGAGTCGGCACATATGTGACTCGTTGTTGAAGATATTGAAACCTTCATGCTTCTCTATGTACACCTCTTCCTCGATGATCCCATTGAGAAACGTAGTTTTCACATCCATCTGATGAATGTGTCAGCCCATCTGCGCAGAGAGAGAAAGGATGATACTTATGGAAGAATACCTTGCAACATGTGCAAAGGTCTCTTCATCATCTATCCCCTCGATCTGTGAGAAGACCCAGGCCACAAATCTGGCCTTGTATTTCTCAACACTCCCATCAGCAGCTTGCTTTACCTTGTAGATCCATCTCGAACCTACCACTGATTTATCAACCGGCCTTGGAACAATTTCTCAACCACTTTTTTTGACAATGGAGTCATACTCCTCCACCATTGCATCTACCCATGTGGGCTCCTACACTGCTTCCTGAAAGGAATATGGTCCAGTCACAATACATTTTCTCATGAGAGCCATGTATCCAGTAAATCGGTTAGGAGACTATCTTTTTTTGCGATGTGAAGTAGGGGCTCCTACATTCTGTGCAGCGTCAAGTCTCAGCCTATCAGCTTCTGTAGTATGCCTTCTGCCAGTTCTAATGGTTGACTCTATGTGAGTGGACTCCTCCACTACATGAACCTCCTCTTGTGTTTGATCCACATCTAGAGACTCATCTTTGGGAACCAACAATTCCTCCTCCACATGCAATTCTAGCTCCCTCTCAAGCGACAACCACATGGCTTTCCCCTCATCGAAGTTTATATCCTGTCACACCACAGTCATTTGATTTTTTGGAAAATACATATGATAATTATGGGGTGTTTCTGTGTACGCCACAAAAATCCCAAATTTAGCAGTCGGCTCCATCTTCTTCCTGGCTTCCTTAGTCACATGCACATAAAAAAATGAGCCAAAAATCTTAAAGTGTGAAACATCTGGTTTCTTACCAGTGAAAGCTTCTTCAAGTGTACTCATGCCAAGTACTCTATGAGGACAACGGTTTTGCACATAAATCGCAGGGTTGCATGCTTCTACCCACAAATGCATTAGTAGGCCCTAATCATGCAACATCACTCGTGTTGCACCCACGATCGTTCTGTTCTTCCTCTCCGCGACCCCATTTTGCTGTGGGTTATGAGGCGCTATGAGTTTTCTTCGAATTCCTTCTTTGCTACAAAATTTCTTGAATTCATTAGAGATGTATTCTCCACCATTATTTCTCCTAATATCCTTCACTTTCTTCCCCAAATCTTTCTCCACCAATGCCTTAAACTCACTGAACTTTGAGAATGTTTGATCCTTCTTCTGCATGAAGAAGATCCAGCATTTACGAGAAAATTCATCAATAAAAATAACATAGTACTTATGTTTTGTTGTTGAAGTAACCGAGAACGGTCCACACACGTCTGTGTGAACTCTCTCAAGGATCCCTGAAGCAAGATTCTCCTTCTCATGAAAGGTGGACTTTACATAATTCCCCATGGTGCAACCCTTGCACTGATCTAACTAAGCAAGTGTTCCCATTGGAAGTCCAGTAGATACTTGTTGCATGACTTTCAAGGCCCCGTGATGAAGATGACCCAATCGCCTATGCCATAATTCGCCCTCATCCCGGCTCACCACTTTTTCCACCTTGCCCATCATAGTACCGCAACCATCTACCTCTAGCTTGTAGAGATTCTTAACTTGAATCCCTATCCTCTTGGCTTGAACCGTTGTTTTATGTCGTAGGAAAGATTTTCCATCGCTAAAAACAACGTCATAGCCTCTGTCATCCAACATTGCGACTGAGACCAATTTTTTCTTCAGACCTGGAACATTCATAACATCTTTCAATTGAAATTATTTACCTGACTCCCTCTGAAAGGTAATGGTACCAATGTCGGTCGCACTTTATCATCCATCATCGTACATCTCTATATGCATTTGGAGATCTTTCTCCTCCAAGTCATTGTAAAGTTCCTTATCTCCCGTCGTGTGAAAGGAAGTGCCACTATCCAAATACCACACCAATCCCAATGCACTTGAAATCATGCATGAGATCAAGGAGAAGTCAAGCTCAAATTGCGAGGCAAGTGCCTCACCAACTACAACTCGAACAACCTTCTTGTTCTTATTCTTTTGCGGACAGTTAGTAGCAAGATGCCCATGTTCGTGACAATGAAAACACTTCACCTTGGACATATCCAACTTCTTGCCTTTAGACTCAGATTTAGAATGGAATTTCTTCCCCTTCCCCTTCTTCGCCTCTGTAGCTAAAGCACAATATTATTCATCATCTTGCTTTTATGAAGAGCCATCTCTGGTGTTCTGCCTGAACTCCTCCTGCACCAGATCTGACCACAGTCGTTCCCAATCTGACAATTTTTTCCCGTCTGTTGACAGAGTCTTCATAAGTTTTCCAACTCTTAGGAATTCCCAAGAGAGCCAAGCTCACCAAATCATCATTAGCAATAGTTATTCCCACACTCCCCAGTACATCCTGACATTGGACAAAGTTTGTGAGATACTTTGGAATGGTGTCACCCTTTTCCATCTTGATCTTTCTGAGTTTATCTTTGAGTGCCAATTTCCTATGGTTGCTGCTACTTTGGAAAAGATCCGTCAAAGCCTTCAACATAGCATATGGTGTGGCTTTCCCATGAAGGCTTGAGACAATGTGGCCTCATACTCCTTCCAACAAAATCCTCCTTGCCTTTTCCACTTTCTTTTTCCATGCATCAAGCAATGCAGCATCTGTCGAAGCAGGCTTAGGAAAATCATTGTCACGAATTTCAAGCCATTATGTTCTAGCACCCTCCATCATGTCCTTCCAAGAAATGTAGTTTGAGTCACTCAAAGTGCATACCCTAACCTCAAGCTATTGGAAAGCCATTTGAGCAAATCACAGCACCAAGAAATTTTCTCAGAAATTTGAATTTTTTCCACCAATACTTCCAAATTTCCTTTACCTAAAATGCAATTTTTTGGTGCTCTCCGATAATTGTAGAAATTTAATACAAAATATGTATTTCCTAGATTCTCCTTATCTAACAATAATATGCTACTATTAAATACAAAATCACTTCTGCAAAATATTTGTGAAATTTGAAACACAATCGCCAATCACAATATCATGAAGAAAGATCAATCACATAACAATGATGAATTACCTGGAAAGCATATAGATAAACCTCACTATTTCTATTATGTATTATATCATGGATCATGAAAAATTACATAAATAGCAGACCTAATATCTTGCTAGTGAGCTAACCGTCTCACACTTTTCATACAAAATTCATGTTCTTAGCCAATTTACTACCCTCCCAAGGCCAGTGGTCAGGCAACCTCTGCCTGATCACGTCATCCCACTATATCCCGAATCATGCTTGCCTTAGGACTTAACTCTCATGGTCACATTCAATGTGTGTGGTCGATGTGCAAACCCACACGTAACAATTGATAGTCAACTACCACCTACATATCAACCTGTCTCCCATTGGATCTGACATGCATATATAGTTAATAGTAGTAAATCTTCAATCGTATGTGAGGTTGTGAGGGAAGACTTAATGTGAACTAATTAATACCAATCAATGATCTCACTAGTGTATCTTCAGTTACAACTAGCACAACTGAGTTTAACTCACTTAACTGAGTTAAACTACTTTACACATTTCATAACTGCACTTCCAACTCTGTTACAACTTCGAATCACTCAGTTACAACTAAGTCCACTTTTATGTCCCACCAACCAACCTCTTAACTCGAAATTCCTATAGTTAACTATTTTTCCACTTCATTTAACTATTCTCAAGTGCTCATTAAGAATAGATTATTTTTTATTGGCCAACTATTATTAAGGGATAATAATAGTCGACATGCATCTATAAATAGACATGGAATCTATAAATAGAAATTTCACATACATCTATAAATAGACCTCATCTATAAATATAATTTTCTCATGTATCTATAAATATACATCCACCTAAAAATAGCCCGAGGCTCCATCCTAGTGTAGGTGCTTGATTTTCACTAGGATATTTCTTGTTGAATCTCAACAATGACAGTGAAAATATTTTACCTTTGATAAGTCTCACTTATTTCCCGCCTAACTGGAATCTAATTTAGAATGGGATGTCATCCATTTCCCGTTCTTTGCCTTTCCAACCAAGGCACAATTCTCCTCATCATTTGTCTTTCATGAGCATCCATCTCTGGTGTTCCGCCAAATCTCTTCTTGTACCAAGTCGGGCCACAATCACTCCCAATCTAGTAGCTTCTCCCTCCCATCCACCAAGTACTGGTAGCTATTCCAACTCTTGGGAAGGCCTATAAGTTCTAGGCTCTCCAAATCATTGTGGGAAAATTTCACACCAACACTTCCAAGCTCATCTCGACATTGAGTGAACTTCGTCAAGTATTTTGGTATCGTGTCGCCCTTCTCCATCTTGATCTTTTTGAGCTTTTCCTTTAGCGTCAGCTTCCTGTGGTCATTGTTATTTTGAAATGGACCTATTAAGGCCTTCCACATAGCATATGGATTTTCCTTTCCATGGATGTTCAAGACAATATGGTCTCGAACTCCTTCTAATAGAATCCTTTTCCTATATGCTACATTCTTCTTCCATGCATCAATAAGTTGAGCATTTGTCTTTACGGGCTGGGGAATATCGTTGTCTATGAATTCCTTCAGTCTGTTTTCCTCCAAAGACTACCTCCATCTTGTCCTTCCATGCTATGTAATTTGAATTTCCCTCAAGTGCATATTCGAGTCTCAAGCCATTGAAAGACATGTTGATATGTTGTTGGCTCCTGAAGAATAAATCTGAAAATTTGATTCACCAACTCAAAAGAAAATTTGGTTCTCCTCTTCTATAGTTATTCCTACTCTGATACCATGTATAAAATCTAAATAGATTCAAATTATCTTGTAATATGCTAAAAAAAAATATTGAATCAATTCTACAAATTGCATAAACCAATTACGATCGTACAATCACATGAACAAGAAAAATAAATAATTTCAATCACACAACACAAAGATGTCTCTAGGGAAACCCTTAGCTAAAAGCCCCGTTATCTGTGTATTTCATTAAGTAAATAATATGAAACAATGAAATTTTATTTCCCTTCCTGAGAAAACTCTACACTATCTCTGACTGTCTCACTCTAGTCCCAGCCAGTTTGGTCCAATACTTAACGAAATACTTGTCTCTGGGTTGCTCAATCTTACTTATGAATTCATGGAGGAATTGAGCCCCTATTAATTAGTAAATTCCCAAGAATTGATTGCACAATTCATCTAAGGTGTCATGTTGACCTCATGCATGACCTGTACAATTTTCAAATTATACAACTGATAGTTCTCTTCCCTTTAACTCCAATCTCAACTGGGTCACTCTTAGAACTGACATTGTAGTATACTTAGGGGGGATAATATAGGGTATTCATAGGGGGATAATATGGGGTACAAAGGAATGTACCCAACGAAATAATGTAATGTAAGTATAATAAATACATGCATAATTAATAAATAAAGTGGCTAACCACATTATGCAAGGGACCACAAGTAGTTAGGAAATAATGTGATAAACCCATGGTATTAGATGTATGACACATGGTAATTAACGATGGTATTGTATGTATGAATCATCTATAAATGTTGGAGACTCTCCATTAATGATGTCAAGGATTATTTTAATAACAAGTGTATGGCTTGTGGAGTGATCTCCTTCCTTAATCAGTAAATGTATGGTGTTACCCTACCTCAAGGGTTTGATATCAATAAAGAAGAATTTCTATTTTTGATATTCTTGGATTGATATTGAGATTTCTTGGGTGCATTTTCCATTTTATTATATCTACAAGTCAGATCTATTACAAGTGGTATAAGAGCGCTTTCTTGGGCAAGTGGGCATATTTTTTTTTTCATTTTTGTAGAAAATTTTTGGGTGACGAGTTTTCAAAAAAAAAATATAATGATAATAATAATAATAATAATTAATAAAAAATAAAAAAATATCTGGATTCCTAGCAAAAAAATATTCAATTTCAAAAAAAAAATCAATCGAATCAGAGTCCAGATGAGGGATATCGCTAATTTAAAATCAGCAGTGTTGCAGAAATTTTCTTATGGCAATTCGTGGGTGGCGGTTCTCCTGACATTTTTTGCAGTTTTTGGTGCAGAATTTCAGAAAAATAATTATATATCTAATCTCTTCTTGAAAATTAACCTGATTTTAAAAAATAAAAACATTGGTTGAATTGGAGTCTGGATGAGGTATTTATCGTTGATTTAAAATCAACCATTTTTTCAGAAATTTTGTGATGGCGAGATAGTTGCAGCGCAGATATGAGTTTCAAGAGTGCCCATATCAGGATTTAAAACACATGGGAAGATGTAGAATGGTCATTCCATTTTTTAAAACAAACTATAATGAATATTTGGAGCCATATTGACAAATTTGTCCCCGTTTTTAATTTTCTCTCAATAGTAAGTAATTTCTTCAAAACCCTTACTTTGTTTTAAGGGTTCTAGAAAGATGAAGTTTTCAGGACGTGCTAATGGTTCCACTGTTGAAGAATTTATACAATCTCTAAATATTGAAATCGCAGGGCTTTAGAACGCCTCCATAAAATATTATGTGGAAGATGAGGCTGCTATATGGTGAAATTCACTTGATGGCAAGTTTTTGACGTTGTGTCCTCATGAAGAAATTGAAAAACTCTTGTTGGACAAGTGGCCTCATGCCGGAAAGAAGGACACTAAAATCATGGACAAGTGGTCTCAATATGGAAAGAAGGACACTAAGATCATGGAAAAGTGGTCTCAGGCAGGAAATCAGGACACTAAGATCTTAGAGAAGTGGTCTCAATCTGGAAAGAAGGACACTAAGAGCCCTAAATGTTTATTTTCTAATAATCTTTCTATATTACAAGTTCATGGAAATATTCAGAAAGAGAACATTATTATCTCGATCAATCCCAGCTGCAAGCATAATTTTATCAATATTAATGTGGCAAGAAAATTACAAGTTTCAGCAAAGCATATTGCAAAAACGCAGGTTGATAATGAGGCGATGCAAATTTATAAAGATTTGAAGATTTCTATGGATACGAATGTGTTGCATTCTGATTTTGATACTTCAGATATGGATAATGTGGATGTCATTTTGGGATACCCTTGGATGGAATATGTTGGTACTATTAATATTAATGTACAAAAGAAATTCGTGAAGCTCTAGTATAAAAAGAAGAAAATTACATTACAGGATATTTCCATTAAGGGCCAAACCAAGATTGGGGAGGTAGAAGCACAAATCTCCTAAGACATTGACATATCAGATGATGATCCTTTGATGGTCGACAGCCAAACACAAACATCAAACTAGATACTATAAAAAACATCAGACACGACTGAGACACCAATATTGGAGGTACGAGAAAAAGCACCAGACACTACTCAAGCACCAATAGTAGAGGAATTAACAAAATATCCTCCATCAATTCAATCTTCAGCATATCACCACCTGCATCACCTAGCAAGAAAAAAACCAGAAATATGGCAAATAATTAGCAACAAGGACAACAACTAATGACCCACCCACAACACATCAATGCAGAGGAACCACCAGAACTAGCGTCCATCTCAAGCGAGAGAGGCACCAGCTAGATTGAGTGTTCACCTTTAGCTAGGATGGCTCAATGCACGTGCATGGTACCAGTCGACTACTCTTTTGAGTAGATATTATTATTAGTGTTCTTCTCATGTTTCGTGGACGAAATATGCTTAAGGGGGTTGGAATGTACGGGGGAATAATATGGGGTATTCCTAGGGGGGATCATATGGGGTACATAGGAAGGTAACCAAGGAAATAATATAATGTAAGAATAATAAATACCTGGGCCATAATTTATAAATAAAGTCGTTAATGCACATTATGCAAGGGACCACAAGTAGTTAGGAAATAATGTGATAAGCCCATGGTATTAGATGTATGACCCATGGTATTGTATGTATGAAGCCTATATAGAGGCTAGAGACTCTCCATTGAGGATGTCAAGGATTATTGTAATAACAAGTATATGGCTTGTGGAGTGATCTCCTTCCTTAAGGAGTAGTTGTATGGTGTTACCCTACCTCAAGGGTTTGATATCAATAAAGAAGCATTTCTATTTTTTATATTCTTGGATCAATCTTGGTATTTCTTGGCGTATTTTCCATTTTAATATATCTACAAGTCAGATCTATTACAAACATGCACAAACTATTTATAGTGAATTATTAGTTATCTGATTGATCATTGCATGTGAATTAAATCAGATTTAATTCATTGGACCTATCACTAGCTCATCCATCAGTTAGAACTAGTTAACCTGATTTTAAGTCAAGTAATTATGTTAAACAATTAAAACTCTAATAAATTGTAACTCGAGCCTCTAAAACTTAGAGTGAACTAAATAAATTGTAACTTCAATGAATCCAAACTAAAGTAAGGAGGGAGGTTCCATTTACTTCCAACAATGTAAGACTTCATAAATAAGAGAAAACATAACAAAATCTCTAATACTGTATTTCAGTGAGAAAATACTAATGCAAATCTATTCCAAGAAAGAAAAAAAATTGATGTTTAAAACAAGCATAAAAACATGCAAATTCAAATCAATATTGTCTTTTAATCAGAGACACTAGCTTTTCAATCGATGAAATAACTCTTTACAAGAGGCATAAATGAATATAAAATGAGATTCATTAAAAGAAAAGAGACTCACACAACCAATTTCAGAAGCAAAATACTCATTTTTGATAGATCAACAAACCAACAAAAACTCAAAGCGCTAAACTGTAAATATAAGTGATTTTCTCAAAACAAAAATCAAACACATTGATATAAATCTATGATTGAATTTTCTAGAATGTAAACTATGCAAAATAACTCTTCAAAACAAACACAAGATCATTCTAGATCATCCAAATAACAATATAACAAGAACACTTGTGCACAACAGTACCTTCTTTCACTAATACTATGAAAGAAATAATAAAGTAAGGGAAATTTAACAAAAATTTAAAAAACCCAAATGAAATCTAATGTAATCTGAGATTTCATTAACAAAGAACTCAAACTGAAATTTCGTGAAAATTCCGAATATCAAAAGAGATGACACCTAAATTTCCAAATGTTCAAATACTTGCGCAGGTAACCACTTAGGTTCAATTTGTAGACGCACTGTTGCTAACAAAAAGGTGTGCAACTCAAGAAAAACTAAGAAAAATAAAAAAAACAAAGCCACAAATCTAGAAATTTAAACTTTAAAGGTTCTTAACACAGTCAATCAATGCTACAAAAAGCCATCACAGGTCACAAGAAGACATAATTAAGAACAAATTTTTCCCCAGTGGCGTCGGCAAATTTTTATGGCTGATAATTCCCTCTTGTGAACAAGAGTGATCTCCCTAGATTCCTAAGAGATCTAGTAACATACAAAACAAGTGACTACTACCTTTCCTTATTTCATAATTGAAGTATGAAGTATGAGATATGCGGGAGCCTCTTACCTTTCTATCAAATTCCTGTGGAATTCCTTCTGATGCTTTCAAATTCCCTTTGTTGTTGCTTCGAAGTAAGATCTGCATGAACATAAACAAAAAAGGCATTAAAGCATAGTGCAGAAAAATATTAAACCCAAAACAAATGAAAATTGCAACATTGCATATATCATAAGATTAAAATCATATTCAGTTATAAATTATGCAAAAGATCAAGGAATTTTGAAAATATCACTAAGACAAGTGAAATTAGGAAAGAAACAGTTGCTTGTATTAATATTAGAATAAGAAGAAGCAATACAACCCCGCCTTGATGATGTAAGCTTCCTCCCAAAATTCTTCAATCCTCCCCTTAAGTGACAAGTTTTCCAGCCCTATTCCAACAGCATAAGTTTACATTCAGAAGTCCTCCTTAGTCCTCTGACATGTGTTGAATTGATAGGCCAAGAGGAGGAGGTTTGAGATCCTCTTCTCAAGGGATGAGATCCTCAAAAGCAGGGATTAGGGTTCCAAAAAGGGAGGAAGTTTGATCCATGAACAGAGGGATGAGGCCCAAGTATGTAGAGGCACGAGGCCTTTTGGTTTAGAAATATCCCTCCAACAAGGCTTCTAGAAATTACTTTTTAATTTTACTCACGTTAAGTCATTTGCGCAGTTTTTAGTGAAGACATGGCAGACATTTGCATAGGCATCAATGGTAAAAACTGCAATTACGCATATACTACCTAGGAAACCTTGCAAGTTCATAAAATTAGGTTTCTTTAGCAATGTAATACATGATTCTTATTGTCTTTGGGATTTTTTTTCTTCTGACATTGCAGGGAAATGCTTGGGACACTTTCATCAAATAGCAAGAGATCTGGATTGGCGGTCATTTTCCTAATGGTGAAAAATGGTGTGTAACATTAGTGCCAATGACACATTTAAAAAAGTATAAATTATTTAATAAATTAAAGAGAAAATTATGTCTAATAAATTGAAAAATATTTGGAAAACAATTCATATTTTCCATTGGATCTTGTATTAAACAAAAAATATTAGCATGGCTTGAAATCTCAACCATTCATTTTTTTTTTTTAATAGAAATTCCTCAAGCCCAATTATAATATAGACCATGCCTATGACGTAAATAAATAAATGTTGTATTAGTTGAAATATATATTTTGGAATTTAATTGGATAATTTAATTTCTTCCCATTGTAAATTTTTTTATTGAAATAAAAACAAATATTTAAAAATGATTCAAAAATTAATTAATTTACTTGAAAATCTTATTTAAGTGTTAAAATAATTTTAAGATATAGTTGCAATGAATTAAAATTAAGCATTCAGATCGCTCTTAAACTAAAACCATATCGAGGATATTGTTGCAAGCTTTCCAATGGCGCAGACGATGCCTCGATCTAAGTTCGTATGTAGGAAGTTGTGACTAGTCAAAGTTTTGGTCAAACTTGGACCAAGGGATAAATTTCGCAAGACACCAATTAAATTTGGAGCTTCAACAACTTTGGAAGTTTGTTCAAATTTGGCAGATTTCAGCTAAAATTAGTGAGACTCTAGCTAAATGTAGTGGCACACTAAATTTGGCAGAACCGTCAAATATGGCGGTATCCATTAAACTTGGGAGTAAACGGTAGCCCAATGGTATGGAACCATGTGGCCCAATCGGACTAGGGAAAATTTTAAGGATGGAAATTTATTTGAAGGATTAGAAACCTTGGTGAATCTTACTAATCCATAATATGAGAACTATAAAATGTTTGGTGATATTTTAGTAAAAATATTCAAACTTCTAATGATTTTGTATAGTCTCTATAAAATTTTGGTGATTTTTAAGGTAAAACATTTGTTTCTTATAAAATTTGGGCGAATCATTTTTAGGAAAAAATGGGAATTGGCGAATCTTTTTTTTTTTAACATGAAAAATTAGCCCATCTGTGAATATTAGCCCCTAAAATTTTCCCTGAATCGGATGCTGCCACGTGGCACCCAAAAAGCAATGATATCACCCCATGCAAATCCGTGACATGGTTTGGCGGGTCCATGAGTTTGAAACAGATTAAAAATGGAAACGGGTTCGATGGACAATTATATATATATATATATATATATATATATATATATATATAAACATAATATGAAAATATTTTAAACAATGACAAATGGTTAACATATTCAACAGTCAAGGCATTCACCGATGGGTTCACATTAACAATTGTTAACTAATTTAAATGGTTAGTTTAAAATATATCGACGGTAACCAATGTTTTACAGAAATACAAACCTACGGATAAGTATGCTTTCCCTAAGTGGGTGGTTCAGTTAGAACAACAAAAAGAAAGATATCTGATCTTTTCCTTAACGTGAATAGATTAAGGGAGAGAAAACTACTTGTAATTTGTTCGCTTTCCCTCGCCTCCCTTTGTCACTTTCACCGCTCTCAATCCAACTTAACTTGCTTGATTGATAACTGCCATGGAAAATAGAAGACAAAAAACAACATAAAGGCAATGCGATCTATTCAAGTTAAACAAATTGAATCGATTAAACTCATTAATACACATATAACATCATTGACACGTGCATTAGGAAAGGAACAAATGTCTTTATTATGAAGTAGAAGGAAGAGTACAACCAATTGATCGATTCGTCGTCACCCATCAAGCTCGAGTCCCATATTCATCACATCCAACGTCAACAATCCAACAGCATCACAACACATGCACTACCTCCAAGAACTGATATCTCACCATCATAACTCTACTTAACACAAACTATTGCTCTCTTGTGCACTATGTTCAGTGCTCTATTTATAATTAGATGAAGGTATTTTGAAATAAATGAATCATTGAATGGCATTCCTAAAAATGGATGAAAAGGTTCCCTTTTTCATGGGGATAGGGGGATAAGAGGGTTAATGACTTCATGGGTTCCAAATTCGAGGCTATCAGATGAGGTGAGAGCTGGAACAACTTCACTAGAAGCCGGGGAGATTCCCAAAATAATATGAACAATTTTCCCCCAGTCGACCAACGCACTCCAAAGTGGGCCTAGATCCTCTTCAACGTAGCCTTGCATGGGAGTAGATTCTCTGCAAAGCAGTTATAGTTATCTAGGGGTGCGTTGATGGCTTGATAGGGCACTTCAACTGGCATCTAAGCGATGCAACTTTCATGAAGGTAGACCAACAATGTGATGACTTGTTTAGGGCACGTAGCATCCAATTTAGAGCATGATAGACCCTAATGAATATCAATCTATGCTTTGGGATGATGCTCAAATCCACCTGTAACAACAAAAACCAATAACCAACCTGCCAATTTAAAGCTAGGCCAGTGAGATTTGAACCCGCTAATGGTATAACCGCTTATACCAACCCAAAACGACAATCCAACCAATAGTATATGTGTGACAGTTATACCAAATTATTAGCAGACGGTTTATTCTAGGTGTGTTTAACATTGGAGGTTCCAAATCGTTCAACGATTTAACAAATTGACGGTGTGTTGTTATAAAATAAAACTATACATAGTAAGTCATGAGGTTTGAATCTGGGCCACCCACCAACAACCATTCCAAATTCAACCCGTCAATTTGTCCGCCCAGTTAGGCATCCTTGTATCATGGAAAATTTTAGGGGCTAATATTCGCAGGTGGGCTAATTTTCCATGGTTTTTCAAAAAAAAGATTCGCCAATTTCCTATTTTTATAAAAATGATTCACCCAAATTTTACAATACAAAATTATTTTACCTTAAAAATCGCCAAAATTGTATAGAGGGTATATATAAAATCATTATAAATTTGAATAATTTTACAAATGCATCGATAAATGTTTTACATTTTGCATATTAGGGACTAGTGATATTCGCTAATGTTTTTAAACTTCAAGATAATTTTCCATCCTTAAAATTTTCCCTACTTTGTATTCAATGCCAATGCACTACATATAGGTTATCCATTTCATTCAAACGGGTTCCCAACGGAGCTAAGGTCGAACGAGAGTCATGGGAACTATCACAAAAAAAAATTGTGAATGGCAGAACCCTAATCTCATATTACAAAATCTCGCATCGTAGAACCAGGAGGGCATGGTTCTAGATAGAATGTTCCATGGGAATATTTTCAGAGAATAATATTTTTGATGTTGTGAGAAATCTTGAAGATTCTGTGAGGGGTCGTAATTGATAATGTTAGAATGGGGTCAATTTTATACTCATTTTAACCAAAATTTTGCAAAAATCACAATAGTGAAGTCTGTTTATGTATTTTCGCAGCGAATCTTGGAGGGCGTGGTAGAAACTCACATTCCTCATTAATTGTTTGGCGTAAAGTTCAAGACAACTATACATCTTTCAGAAGTGGTTCATGTTTGCAGTCAAAAGTCTTAGGATGATGAGACGGACCCACTAGTGTTATGATTGATGTGATTTGAGTAGTCGAACTTCAAGTGACTCTCAAGATTGGAGGTATAATGATGTATTTTTCCATGTACTTTCCTTTATTTTTGATGAGATTAATGAAGCAGCCTCCCCATTATTGAAATAGGGTCCAGCGACATTCCACACTGGACAAACTCCGTTATCAAACTTTTGTGTGCATAGTCTTTATGGTCTCCTTTATGTTGCTTTTACTTAAGTATTTGCACATATGGTTTTCACATGCTCTTTCATGCAAGTATGCTAAAATCAATAAAAAAATATCTTGGATAATGTTGGTATCAAAAGAATACTGAATCAATTTAAGGTTTGAATTTAACTGGCACCCTGCTAAATTTATCCCTCAGGCCAAGTTTGACCAAAACTTTAACTAGCCATAACGTTTGCATACAAACTCAGATTGAGGCATCGTCTGCACTATTGGAAAGCTTGCCACGAGATCTTCAATCTGGTCTTAGTTTCATAGTGGTAAAAGGACTTCTATTTTCTGGTCATTAGGGATCCACCTAGATCACCATTATAATATTTATTTTATCTAGTGATAAGATGAGAGAACATAAATGAAAATGAAATTTAAAAACACAGTTTCACACGCATATCTATTTTTGGATGTCATGAAAATGACCTTGAAGATGACCTAGGAGATCCTGTTGGATAATATATCGTGGAAAACAGAGTTGAGAAAAAATGTAGCTTTTTTATGAATTTTAAGTTTGATGGTGCACATTTTGAAGACCTTTAAAAGGGTGGTCCCATGAATTCCCTGGAAATTAACATTTTTATCTGTTCACATCAAAGAGGGAAAATGGGATATGAGTAGTCATCATTTTGACAAGGATTTGATTTCTAACAATAACAATGATGGTAACAATGACCTTGTCCTCCATTTCACTTCATCTAATTATGAAGATATGATTGGTCATGTATTTGAACCATCCTTAGATCCTCTTGTTTTCGTCCCATAGTTGCATTCAGCTCGCATAAATTTTGAAAATGATGAGCCAACGTTAGACGTTGACCCTTTTGAATTTTATTGTTGTGATAAACATCTTGATTGTCGAGATCATGTCTTCCAACCATCTTATTCATCATACCACTCCTAGAATGTCCCTAAAGAAATCAATGTGTTGTATGCTTAAGATAACTATTTAGAAAGAGCCCTTGAAATTGGTCATCAATTACTTCATATTGAGGTTGTAAGAAAAGATGAGTAGGAGTAAGAAAAATTTGGATGCCTCTTTTTCATCCTCTACATCTTCTCATGGGAGTGAGACTGATCCATGGATATTTTATTTTCTCACCTCCCACCCATATGATTCAATATGTGCTATGATATAGATAATTGTGATTTTTTTTGTTCTATCTAAATGATTAATCATAGAGGTAAGTGTTGCTATTTCGTGTATTTGGGGTAGCATCAGTTTTTCTCTAGCTCCCAAATTTTGAGGAAGGACTAGAGTACACTTGATCTACAAGACCTAGAAATGGATTTGGGAAATTTCATCTGGTTTAGGAGATATTAAATTAATTAATTATGTTAATGTATTTCCTAAGTTAAAACTTAGGGAACTTAAATAATTAAAGTGAATTTAATTAAACATGTGATGAAATTGTCTTAAGTCACAGGGATCAAGATTTATTTTAATCTTAGCCATTGATTCAAGATTTGATCATGGTTGTTGGTTTCCCAGCGAGAAAAGTATAAAGGAAATGCTTGGGGTCATGTGTAATACACATAGAGGCAGAGCACTGAAGCTAAGATGAGATTCTAGGGTGGGTTTGCTAAGAATTCTCAGAAGTGTTTCAGGTGCAGAGAGGGGGATTTAGGCCAAGGGGATGATCTCCCAGGGTCTAGAATCAACAAGAGCGGAATGTCGGCTCATAGGCGGCACGAGAGAAGCGGGGAGAGCGGCAATAGGAAGGGCGGCAAGCTGCGTTATGCGGTGTTGTCCCAATCCCTCAGGACAACGTAATTGTTGCAGGAAATCGAAGTCCTTAGGGGTTACACGAGACCCTAAGGGGACTGATGTAAGGCTGCATCACCAGGTTGGGTAGCATCCCTTTGACATAGCACCGGGGTCGGAGGGACCGGAGGCTCGCGAGCTTGGGGGCAGCGTTGGGGTTTCTGAGCTGGTACCGGCGAGTTATGTAAAGTCTCGTTTGAGGGTGTGGATCGGTCCTTATTTTGGCCTAGATCCTTCGAGTGAGTTGTGAATATATTATTTTCTCGGGTTTTCCGGATACGGAACCTGGAAGCATTGTATTCAAAAATTTATTAATAATAAAACCCTCTAGCATCCGGAAGACCGGATTTTCCCCCTTGGGTTTTCAGGGACATTGATAAAAATAACTATGTCACCTTTGTCTTCTAGATCTCGATTGGCAGAGATTTGTCATGTGTTTTGCTTCGATTTTAACTTGAATTTTTTTAGTTAATAACTTGTCTAAATAGAGGAGCATAACCAAATTAACAATGAATAATTTCTGCATAAAGTGTAGAGATTAAGGAATTTCCACATCGTATCAGAGGAATTGCAGATCTAGGAGGGTCACCAGCAAGAATATGAAGGTTCTAGCTGCAGGAAGCAACTGGAAAAGCAGCAGAAACGCAAATATGAAGGGACAGCGCAGTTTTCAAAGGCAGATTCACGCAGAGGAAAAGGTGACGCAGTCTAACACTATCTCCTAGAAAGCCCACATAATTACTGCGCAGAGGAAACTCAGAAACAACACTAGATTAGTTTAAAGCCTTCCAGTGTGATGCATATTTGAATCTATCAAATGCAGAAAATACTAAAGAAAATATGCAGAAATTTAGAAGGTGTTGGTCGGGTTAAATTTCTGAAGTTTTCATATTTTTAGCCTAAGAACTAGTGACAAAGAGCGAGAGGAGATCAACTTCTCAGAGAGTTTCTATCCAAATAAACTTGTAGTTTGATAAGAGGATAAAAGAGAGCTGAATCATTATTTATTTGGCATATTGCCAAGGAAGGAAATCAGTTGTCAGAGGGAGAAGAAGGTGCATGTTTCACCAAGGGCCTTAGATCCATTTCTCTAGAAAAGAGAAAAGGAAGTTCTGACACATTCTGAGTAGATGGCTCCTCATGAATTGTGTGATCAGGACAGGCTCGATGGGCTCTCAAAATTTTCAGTTTGGAAAGAAAGGATCCTGATAATCCTTGAGGCATACAATCTTAAATACCACGCAGAGAAAACTCTGGCCACACCGATAGATCCAGATCTCCTTCGGAAGCATAAGGAGGATGTTGGGCATGCCAAGCGGCTGATTATGGATGGAATCAAGAACCATATTGTACCACACTTAGCTAAGAAGAATACAACTAATGAGATGTGGAAGGCCTTGATCTCCCTATATGAGGGAAAAATTTTCCAAAGGAATATGTTGTTGGAGACACATATGAGGTCATTCATGATGGCCAAGGGAGAAGACATGGAGCATTTCCTCTTTAGACTGCAGTCGATCAGAGATCAGTTGACTGCAATTAGTGCTAAGGCCGAAGATGATGTGATGGCTAGGACTGCCCTCAATGCAGTCACGGATGAGTGGGAAACCTTTGTCCAAAGTATCTTGGGCAGAGCCAACCTCCCAGATTGGGACAACTTGTGGTCATTTCTGTGTCAAGAAGAACTCCGCAGATTCACCAAGAAGCAGTATAGCTCTGGATTGAGAAAAGTAAAGAAGGAAGATGAGGAATATGTAGCCTTGGCATCGAATAAGAAGCCAAAGAAGAAGAAGGATCTTTCAAAGATCAAATGCTTCTAGTGTGGTGAAATGGGACATTTTTCTAGCAATTTTCCTCAGAAGAAAAAGGACAAGGAATATTCTTCTTCTAAAGCTGTTGTGGCAGATGATGGGTTGGAAGATGATGCAGCCATGAGTGCTCATGAACCATGAAGGTGGGGTGACATGGATATGTAGAGAAGATACATAGAAGTAGGGTGGGATCCTTGAGCAACTCATCTTTTGGATCAAATGAGAGCTATGACAGCCTTAAGACAGTAGTGGGACAAGTGGAGGAGGGTGTGCATAGATCGTAGATGATGGAGAGACAGATCTGAAGACTGGGAGGAGCAGCGTAGAGTACAGCCGCAACAGCACAGAGGCTGATGTGACTTCATCAGTGCAAATCAGAGCTGCTTACGCAGCACATAAGGCTTCGGAGGGACAGCGCAGTGCAGCAGCATTGTGAGAGATTTCAGCACAAGGGGTTGATGTGACTTCAGTAGTGCAGAGGGGAGTCTGATTACGCAGTGCAGAGCTATAGTTGTGCATTATCCTTCATATGCCAGCACAAATCTCAAGCCTATGGATCTTTAGTGATGAGGATGCAACCCATCTGACTTGTCTGTCAAATATTTGGCAGGAGATTCAGTTGTTTCTCTCAACAACTGAAGTTGCAATGCAACAGATCAACAGTGGAAGAGCATCATATTGAGAAGGAGTTGCAGTGGTAGTGGCAGAGTCATGGGAAGCAATGCAAAATGGCAGTAGAAGTGCATAGTTGAGTGGCAGCAGGCCAAGCATCAACAGCACAGAACCTGTGCCCAAAATCTTGTAATGCATAGTGTGGTGTATCGTTAGAGCACACCCTTGATGCTAAGAGGGAGTGTTGAGATTTTGTGTATTTGGGGTAGCATCAGTTGTGCTCTAGCTCCGAAATTTTGAGGAAGGACTAGAGTACACTTGATCTACAAGACCCAGAAATCGATTTGGGAAATTTCTACTGGTTTAGGAGATATTAAATTAATTAATTATTTTAATGTATTTCCTAAGTTAAAACTGAGGGAACTTAAATAATTAAAGTGAATTTAATTAAACATGTGATGAAATTGTCTTTAGTCACACAGATAAATATTTATTTTAATCTTAGCCATTGATTCAATATTTGATCATGGTCATTAGTTTCCCAATGAGAAAAGTATAAAGGAAAGGCTTGGGGTCATTTGTAAAGACACACAGAGGCAGAGCACTGAAGCTAAGCTGAGATTCTAGGGCACGTTTGCTAAGAATTCTCAGAAGTGTTTCAGCTGCAGAGAGGGGAATTTAGGCCAAGGGGATGATCTGATCCCAGGGTCTAGAATCAACAAGAGGCATAGATCATCTCAGAGACGGAGGCGGGGAGAGTAGCGGCGGGAAGGGCAACAGCGTGCTCACCGCGGAGTGGTGTCACGGTCCCTCAAGGACAGCGTAATTGTTGTAGGAAACCCTCAGGGGTTATGCAGATACCCTAAGGGGCAGCGTAAGGTCTGTGTCACCCAGTCTAGGGTAACACAACCCTTTTCGGAGTAGTGCTGAGGGTTAGAGGGGCTTCAGAGGCTGACACAGAGGCTTCAGGGGCAGTGCTGGGGTTTTTAGGCCCTAATTTTGGCTGAGTTCTGCAAATCCCACTTGAGAGTGTGGATCATTCATTATTTTGGCCCTAGATCAGCCAGTGAGTTGTAGATCTATTATTTCTCTATTGGGTTTTCCAGATCTAGAACCCAGGCTTGTTGTATTCAGAAAATTCTTAATAATAAAACCCTCCAGCAGCTAGAAGACCAATTTTCCCGCATTGGGTTTTTCTGGGGACTATTTGTCCAAAAATAAATGTGTCACTTTGTCTATGTGTGCATGGGCTTGTTCTAGATCTGGATCGGTGGAGATCTGTTATGTGTTTTGCTTCGATTTTAACTTGAATTTATTCAGTTAATAACTAATATAAGTAGGAGGAGCATAACCAGATTAACAGTAAATAATTTCTGCATAAACTGTAAAGATTCAGAAATTTTCACAATAAGAGGTGTAAAGTAGATATAATTATATGTTGGTTACATTGGTTATATAATTATACTTGGGAGATGTAGCATGTGCGAGCATAGATTAAGTAGTTTCATTGCATTCTAACATCTGGAATTTTCATATTTTTATGTTTCATTGTAGATTTATATGCATTTAGGTGTATTTTATTTTAAATATGGTTTTTCATCATTATATAAAACTAAGATACTAAACAACTTGACTTAGATGTGTATGTTACAAGAATTTTATCCCATTGATTGTTGGAGTTCTCATGGACTCCCCCTTCGAGCATGTGGATCATGCACTCTATGGTGAGCTCATGTCCCCCTGTTGGAGTCAGATGTTACCAAACAAATTAAGTAACCTTATAGGAGAAAAAATTTCTCTTACATTTTTCATCCAATAGCCTCAAATAACTACTATTTGACGATGATGTGAGATGTGCCTATGCCTCCTCCATTTTCATCAGCCATGTGCCTCTCACCATCCGACATTTCCACTTGGATGAAGGTGGGATTTTATTCAAAATGTGTTTTTATCATTTTTCAATCAGGTTTTATGCTTTTTTCTATTAGACATTTGGTATATGGATAAACGAGTGATTTATAATATTGGTTGATTTTAATTGTAAATGTGTTCTCTCACCTTACCAATGGGGTTAATATTTAGCCCTAAGCGAGTGGGAACTCCCTTGATGCCTTAGGGTTATAAGAGGGGCACTACTTTGAAACCTAAATTGAGATAGTGTGGTCTTTATCCCCTATACCATACTTGACACTTTTCATCACACATTAGAAGCCCCATATAACACATCCATTCTTCGAGCCCAACTTGTCATTGGATCTTTGGGATTTGGCATCCACATGTTCACAACCCTTGAGTAGGGATGGAAAACTACTACCCTAGAGATTGTTCCATCTAAAAGAATGGAAAAGAACACCATGGCCACAATAAAAGAAAAAGAATAAAAATCAAAATGTAAAATATGGTCAAGACATAAATTAATGTGTGGGAGAAATCATAGCATGAGATCTATGTAGAAAATCCACATAGATTCAACTCATCTTGTAATATAATAAAACAAAATACTTGAATCTATTCTACAAATTGTGGAAACCAATTACGATCACACAATCACATGAACAAGAAAGATAAATAATTTCAATCGCACAACACAAATATGTATCTAGGGAAAGTCTAAGCTAAAAACCTCGCTATCTTTATATTGCATTAAGTCAAGAATATGAAACCATACAATGTCTTTCTCAGGCTTGAGAGCTCTCTACACTATGATTCTCTGATCATCTTACACTTATACAAACAAGTTTTGTCCTATACTTAATAAATTTCTTGCCTCTATCTGACCAACCTTACTCACACATTCTTGAGGGAAATTGAGCTCCTATTAATTAGGAAATTCTCAATAATTGATTGTGAAATACTTCCAAGGCATCTTGCTGACCTCATGCATGACCTCTACAATTTTTTAATTATACAACTGATAGTATACTTCCCTTTAACTCCAATCTCAACCAGGTCTTCCTTAGAACTGACACGCAACAATTATTTATAGTGAATTATCAGTAAAATGATTTATCACTGCATGTGAATTAAATCATATTTAATTCACTGGACCTCTTACTAGCTCATCCATCAGTTAGAACGAGTTAAAATTATTTTAACTCAAATAATTAAGTCAAACGATTAAAACTCAAAATAAAGTGCAAGTGGACCCCCTAAAACTTAGAGTGAACTCTCCACACCTCCAGTTTGATGCCTCCAGTTAACTCAGTTAACTCACACAAGTTGTCATGTGATGTGGAATTACAATTTCCTTCTAATTTAATTAAGAGAAAGTTAAATTAGAATCCCTTTTGATGTCATTTTCAATATTTCTTGTTGCCATTCTCAACACTCCCTCTCAACAAGAAAGGAATTCAACTTTATCCTGATTTGGTACCTTTGGAATGTTTTTCATGCAACATTTCTCTCTAGTGTTGTAGATATTGTAACTTCTGAAACTAAAAAGCATCCAAATTGAATCAGTATGATGCATCTGTCACCAAAATCTCTGACTTCTACTAGCTACTGCAATGTCTAGTGAAAAATCTGCACTGTTGTTGACTCTGCATTATGCCATATGCATTGTTGTGAACTTTGATCTGTGCTCCCCAGTATCTGGCTGCTACTAGTCTCCGCATGTGGCACTCTAACATTTGACTACTTCAACAGCCACTTATCCATCTTCTATTTTGTACTATGGGTCCCCATAACAAGGTAATGATCCATGAGACAATACATCTCAATGGATGTTGCCCAAATTTATGCACTCTTGGGACTATGACTTCACATCGCCCCACCTCTCACCTGGAGGTATGGCTGCAAGTTGTCCCTCTGCCAACTTAGCTCGAAATTCCCCTCTACTAGAGGTCTTTGCTTGATTGTATGTCTCCACTCAGTCTCCTCTCTGCTTCTCCAATTGTGGCTGCTCCACAAATATTTGAGGTTTCTTCTAAGGCTGCATCTTGATAGGTAATCCATACTCCCTCTCAACCACCAAGTCTCTAACCTTTCCTTGCTAATAAAATCTTTGCATGCACCTTCGACCTCGAGAGCATAGGTTCTTGATTCTCACACTAATCTGCTTCACTCGTCTCATGGAAATGTGTCTAAGGAAAATTTTTCCTTTGGTAAATATCACATCATAGCCACGGTCTTCCAATACCACGATGGAAATAGGATTCTTCCTTAGTCCTTGAACAGACAACAAATCTATGAATCTGAGAGGGGAGTCAGAATCCCTCTGAAAAACAATTGTTCCAATTTCGGTCACACTATGCCTCCCATCATCTCCAAACTTTATGTTCTACTTGAGATCCTTCTCCTCCAATTCACTGAAGAGATCTTTATTCCCCGTCATATGGAACGAGACACCACTGTCGAGATACCACATGCATCCCATTACAATTGTAACATACACCGATAACTTCACACGGAAATGTAAGGAGTTAATTTTTTTTATACAAGTTACTCACTAGTAACTATCCATTCACTATTAAATATTCCTTACTCATCATTACATAGAATGTTTACCAATTCATATTGTAACTTTTAGAATAAGAATAGTGAGCTCCTTAACCATTAACAACCTCCATTATAGTACATTAACACAATTACTGTATGATGTAACCTTCCATTCATTTCATTACTCATATAGTCATCACATACTTGCCATTATGAACATCATAACAAGAAAGGAATCAACATCATCAACTTGACACAATAATCAATCACATCATTGAACACCAATATACCCTGGAAACCCCATAGGGTGAAAACCAGCAAACGTTTAATTTTATTATTAAACGCCCGTGAGGGTGATCAGCCTTCACTCAATGGCTTATAAGGAAGACTATGCCTTAACCATCGTTTATAAATCTTACAAGGAAATATACAAATATCTAGCTTAAAGCCATTACAATAAATATGATACCATTTACCCTCTGGTCTTCATATCTTCATATCTTGATGGCATGGATGTACCTACAATGGTCCATCGTACACTGGATCATCCGGTAGTTCATACTCATCTGCATGAACCATAATAATTTACCTGCCACCAGGTTAAGCATAATATTTCCTTTATACATATCACCATCATACCCTGCTAATGTTACCTTCAACATACATTGATGTCAAGATTCATAAAGTATAATAAATCATTTCACATATCTATACTATAGTAGTTTCTTCATCTACTCATGTATATTCATGACATGCAAGTAAATTACCTTGGCATTCTCCCATTAACAACACATACCTCATATGTGCTGGTTATATGTCATCACATTAACTAATGTTTCCGTCGCATGAGCACTGCAAGACAATAGCTACATCTCCCCAGCATACATTTAAAATAAACTGATACTTAGTTATGATACTCATGCATGCAATTTACATAATTTAATCAAAATAGCTAACCCTTGAGCTATTACTTTTAGTACATGGAGTGCAATCTAACATATCAAATGTTGCTCCCATGCATGCAAAGGCATATAGATTCCAAAAGAGTCTCCAACGAAGCACGTAGCTTCCTTCATGAGTCTTCCCAAAGGAAATCTCAATGCTAGTGAGCATGTAAACATATGTTTTCTTTTTGTAAAACTATGCAATTAAGAATATAAATACATGTCTTCTTTTTCAAAGATTATACTAAACAATCATTTCCAATATAGTTTAGCACCACATGCTATCTTTCTCACCTACAAATATTTATATTCTTTCCAATGAAAGTTATTACTTATGTTGCATGGTCCGTGCATGATCTTCTTCCAAAAGGAATTAACATCATAATCATGATAAAAAGTAATCACTCAGTTTGTTCATCTAAAGAAATATAACTAAGTAGTTCATCTATCCGTGGGTTTATTAAATAACCATTCTTTACTAACAACATGGTAATATATTCATGGAATTAAGAATTAACTAATATTCACAAACACCATGGTAATCTACCCATGGTTTTATGAAATAATTAATCTCTATCAACACCATGGTAAACTACCCATGGATTTATTAATTCATTAATCTCTATCACTATCATGGTAAATATTATTGGATTTATGAAACTATCCATGGATTTATTAATTCATTACTATTTACAACATGGTTAATGAATATAAATCTGAGAAAAGTTCTCTCTTCTTCTTCATCGCACATGAAGATATTTCGAGAGTTACCCTCTTTAATCTATTCAAGAAGATACCTTGGATTTGTTCTCATTTCCTAAACTAAAAGAGTACAAAATCCTTTTTAAAATAAAGATCATGCATCTTCTATTTTCTTGGGTATACAATATTATATAAATATTTATATATTTCTTTCCATAATTTTAACATAATCATCTAATCTTTTTGCATGGACAAAGTATTTATTTTCCAAGAAATATAGCATAGTAGATTTTTTTTAAGTAAAATCTAGTTTTCCATATAAACATGGAAAATATTTTAAAAATAATCAAACACCATAAATAAACAAAAAAAACATTACTTATCTTTTTTTCACTTTCTCTGTTTTGAGTATGGCACCAATCTCCGTACTAACGATTCTTTAGTTAGAAGAAGATCCAACAAAGCATCTTCAAAAAGAAAGCATTGAAGAGAGCATCCTCTAAAAGTAATCATCCTCTATAACCATATATCGGTCTCCATGTGGGTCCGTAAAAAATAATATACTCGAAATGCAGATTCGTGAGAAAATTGTGTTGAGTCTGTGAGTACCTTCATTGCAAAAGCTCAATTGGTGCTATGCTCAATGGAAAGGAAAACTTAGCTCATATGGCCTTGCCGAAGCCTCTTCACAAGATCTGAAACCCTCTAATGGATTCAACCTCTTATTCCTCCTCGTCTCTTGGTGTTTCCATAATAAAATGTCCTCGGCTTTGTAGGAACCGCTAGCCTTTGCGAAAGAATATAATCTTGTGTATCCCATAATGCCATGAATGCGGACATTCTTTATACCGCACATTCATTCTTATGAATATTATTCCCTCCAATAATACGTGTACGGGAAAGATATTATGGGGTAGTTTTTAACTAACTAAAACCATACCGAATTCTTGATTACCACCTGATTCCAACGGTTTACAGGTGGATGTTACATACTCCCCCCTTAAGAGAACACCGTCCTCGGTGTGCTTTTCTCACCGAAATTTAAACTTATACTCATGATATAATAATATAAACAACCCAAGGGGGTTCCTTCCCCTTGGCAATGAAACACTTTCGTTTCCTTAATTGCCATTAATTGAAACAATAATGTTTTTATCCATATTCATAAGCATGTATAGCAGCAAAGAAAATTTCATTTCCATTTCTAACTCGCTTATCTCTTATTCAATTCATAAAAATATAAAAAAAATCTCTATACGAACTCACCATTACTTACCAATTACTATTGGAAGAATGATGGCTTTTACGCAAGCTCTCCAAGAATGGTTGAAAAACCCATCGACGACTTCATGGAAGAGCACGTAATGTATGACTAACAATTCAATCACATTAGTCACATAGTTTCAATCAAATGAAAATACTTGCAACTATCAAACATTCTTGCAATATAAAGAGATGTTTTAATCAAATTACTTCTATAAGTACTCAAAGAGCACTAACTCTCTAAACAATGCATCACGTTCACACCGTCTTAGCTCCCGCTAAAGACATCCACACGTACTCAGAGAGCACCTAGCCCTCTTCATCATACCAATGGTCAATCAATGCACCATAGGCATATCCTAGCATCTGCTAAGACATTCAAATAAATTAGTAATAATATAAATGAACTTATACATTCAGTATTTCATTTTCCGAGCGTTAAGCTCCTTTTTTCTTAATATCTACGTAGGATATTTACACAATCTTATAAAACTTCATTTTAATACAACACATAACTTTTTACTTAACTTGTTCCACTATGAGAACCACAATGGTAAACAAAATGCTCCTCCTAATCCATAGGAGTTGGTTTCCACAACCACATCGAGTCATTTTCACATCCGGACAGATCAATCTTTCCATATTAATTCAAAATAGCACAACACACTGAAAAAATTATTTATACTTATCTATAAATTTAGTCTTTCAAGTTGTGGTCCTTCCAACCATCAAGGGAGGCTATTACGTCCTCCACTTTCCCCTAGCTCCGAAACCCGGACGGTGCCACGGGTTAACAGTGGATCTTTATGCTATGACCTCTAGATGGCCAATCCAAATCACACTCGTAAATTATGGTTTTACAAGGTTGTTGTAAGCTATTTTCAACTCGGTCCCAACCAGACTCTAGAAAATACTCCCCCTTTACCAATTTCATAGAACACCTACTCCTCCTCCGGGATTCGACTTTATCCTCGAGAGGAGTAGGTAACTCGTTTTTCCAAACTGCCTCCAACCACCTCCTATTCTTGGAAACATTTTTACCATCAACTTAAAAAAAAATTCTTCTTATTAATTAATTTCAGCAAATTAAATAATTTGCTTTATCAATGCGATGACGATTTAAATTTTTCTTGCTAGATAAATGAAAATTAAACAAATTGTCTTTAACTAGTTAATAATAGTTAACTTTAATGAAGTTGTCACAACTTCCCCCTTGGAAGTAACATACATGTGTTGTACATTATTATTGCCCAAACAACAAAATCATGCACATTAAAACATGATACTTTAACATTTACTATTGCAATTCACATTGCAATGTTTGCGATGTTTTATTTTTTCACATGATTTTATGTTTCCATTAAGCTACCCATGCTTACTATAAGAAACAATGCTAATCGTAAATATGCATTTCTCAAGCACATATTATCTTATGCAATCATTTTAAGTTCCCGCATAAAATGTTGTTATGCATACAATGTCGTCATGCATAAAAGTATATACAAATATTCATTAATGCGTATGTGTCAATAACGATTAGGGTATGAGTGAAAACATTTCCAATTCCCATAATGTTTTTGTTCCAACAGACTAACACACGAAGTAATTATCATAATCACTTGTTCACAACTTTCAAATAGCTTTAGTCGAAATCGATTCATGCATATAACTTTCATTAGTTATTCATGCTATTAATAATTTTAATGTATTCATGACGACTCATGCAAAAAACTAGTCACTCAACTAGTCATCATAGTTAAGTCTCACAACTTGACCCATTAAGAGGCTTCATTTAATTTAATTTTAACACTCTATCATCTTATATAAGAATTTTCCTCATCTTTTTCATTCATGCATTAGTTTCACACACCATCACTATACACATTCATCTTTTTTAAAGTAGTGCATGGTAACTTTAGAAATTTTATTGCATGCAAAAAACAATTGCTTATATTCAAGCTCAAATGAAAATTAACTATTTTTTCTTTCATGTTTTTTTATACTTTCTTTCCTAAAGAAATAAAGCATAATACACATATTAATCTCATATGCATATTCTTATGCAAAAAAAGTATGTTATAATAGCATGTATTTTTTTTAAGAATTCTCTTAAATGGAAGCTAATCTCATGCAATGCCATGTATATAACAATTAATTTTTAAGGGAAATCAACATGCATATGCATAGACTTCTTAAAATAAAATAAAATACTTATCTTTATTTCATTTGAAGAACTTTTTCTCCCTACCGTAGTACCCATCCCCATCAGAAATTCACATTTCTCCTCTACAACAATGTTTTCTTTTTAGCAAACGATCGACAAGATTTTATAGCATGATTAGATAAAGCCTTAATCAATAAATAAGCAATCTTTGAGTGATCCTTTAACACATATTCATGTGCATATATGAGATGTGAATACAATTTCACAACATGCTTTCTTCTAACATCTCTACATTAGTGTGAGTAAGTAATTATCAATTCATGTCAAATAACTCCCACATTATTATGACATTTTTCACACACGAACACATTCGTACAAGACAAATCACTATATCTCGTTCGAAATTCCTTTAATGGAAAAATGGCACAATGTGCATTCACTTTACTTAAACTTTTACAAAAGACCCACCACTTTAGATTTTTCCTTTGAAGCATGCAAATATAATAAAACTAACACAATGGCTGATGTTCCTATGCATACAATGCGTAAAGATTCTAATCTTAATTTCCCAATAGAGTACTTAACATAATCGAGTAGGCAAACTCATGATTCCTCTTCGAGGACATATAACATAATAGGCATGCAAAACATGGTTTTCTTTTCCATAAAACTAATGGAATAAAACATAAGAATACATGCCTTATTCTTGAAGTATTATACCCACATTAGCCATGTATATATTTCAAGGAAACCAAAACATTACTTTAGTTTTTTTACATGTAATTCATCTTCTTTGCCAAAGAATCTTTTTCTAAAGTATGATAACAAAACATGTTATCATTTTCCACCATATAAACTTATGTTCTTTCCGATGAAATCTAATACAACTATTGCATGCCTATGCATGAACTTACTCCAAATGAAACTAACATAATAGTTGTGATAGCATAAAGTACTCACATACTCAATAGATCTTCTATCCATGCGAAGAACCTTGTTCATCTATGATTCTACATGCAATTTGCTCATGCTTTGCTTCCAAGAATTTACCATAGATAGCCTCTTTTATACATAAAAACTAGGCAACACTAACAAGGTTAACTTAACCTTTAATATACCTAAATCAAGAAGTTGACATAATCCATCTAGCAATGTAGTATATTCAAGGGGTTATTCTCTTTAGCCTATATTTATTTTCAAAAAAGAACTTGGATTCCTTATCATTTAACACACAAGTACGAAATCCTTTTTAAAAGAAATCAATCTTCCTATCATTTATTAAATAATATATACATAAAGGCAAACAAGTTTACTTATTTATGTTTTACTATTTCTCACACCTTTCAAGATACATACTAGTAATATTTGCAAGAACTCACATAGGTTCCTCTCAGAGAAACTAGCAGAGTAGTTTAGTATTTTACCATGGTATATCTCTAGGAATAATATATTTCTAAAACATTAACATAATAGAAATCTTTTCAAGAACTTACATAGTAATTTTGTCTTTATGTTCATGGAAAACATGTATCCCTTTTAAAGAAACTCTAACTTCATTGCTATTTACTTTGTATGCATCTTATTTTCCACAAATGCAATAACTATTGTTTCATGGAAAGAAAGATAATAATACTTATCTCTTGAAACTCTTTGTTCAACCTGGATTAGAGATGCGATGCCTTCCTTCACATACACGCTTTTCATCTTGGATCTCTCAATTTCTTTTCACTAAATCCCAAAGGTGCTAGTGCTGCAACCTTTAGCTCTGATACCACTTGTAACATACACCGTTAACTTCACATGGAAATGTAAGGAGTTAAAAATTCTTGTAACAAGTTACTCATGGGTAACTATCCATTCTCTATTAAATATTCCTTACTCATCATTGCATAGAATGTTTACCAGCCATAGTGTAACTTTAGAATAAAAATAATAAGCTCCTTAACCATTAACAACCTCTATTACAATACATTAACCTAATACTGTATGATGTAACCTTCCATTCATTTCATTACTCAAATAGTCACCACATACTTGCCCTTATGAACATCATAACAAGAAATAAATCAACATCATCAACTTGACACAATAATAAATCACATCATTGAACACCAATATACCCTGGAAACCTCGTAGGGTGAAAACCAGCAAATGTTTAATTTTATTATTAAACACTCATGAGGGTGATCAGACCTCACTCAATGGCTTATAAGGGAGACCATCCCTTAACCATCGTTTATAAATCTTACAAGGAAATATACAAATATCTAGCTTAAAGCCATTACAATAAATATGATACCATTTACCCTCTGGTCTTCATATCTTCATATCTTGATGGCATGGATGTACCTACAATGGTCCATCGTACACTGGATCATCCGGTAGTTCATACTCATCTGCATGAACCATAACCATTTACCTGCCACCAGGTTAAGCATAATATTTCCTTTATACATATCACCATCATACCCTGCTAATGTTACCTTCAACATACATTGATGTCAAGATTCATAAAGTATAATAAATCATTTCACATATCTATACTATAGTAGTTTCTTCATCTACTCATGTATATTCATGACATGCAAGTAAATTACCTTGGCATTCTCCCATTAACAACACATACCTCATATGTGCTGGTTATAAGTCATCACATTAACTAATGTTTCCGTCGCATGAGCACTACAAGACAATAGCTACATCTCCCCAGCATACATTTAAAATAAACTGATACTTAGTTATGAGACTCATGCATGCAATTTACATAATTTAATCAAAATAGCTAACCCTTGAGCTATTACTTTTAGTACATGGAGCGCAATATAACATATCAAATGTTGCTCCCATGCATGCAAAGGCATATAGATTCCAAAAGAGTCTCCAACGAAGCACGTAGCTTCCTTCACGAGTCTTCCAAAGGAAATTTCAATGCTAGTGAGCATGTAAACATATGTTTTCTTTTTGTAAAAATATGCAATTAAGAATATAAATACATGTCTTCTTTTTCAAAGATTATACTAAAAAATCATTTCCAATATAGTTTAGCACCACATGCTATCTTTCCCACCTACAAATATTTATATTCTTTCCAATGAAAGTTATTACTTATGTTGCATGCCTATGCATGATCTTCTTCCAAAAGGAATTAACATCATAATCATGATAAAAAGTAATCAGTTAGTTTGTTCATCTAAAGAAATATAACTGAGCAGTTCCTCTATCCATGGATTTATTAAATAACCATTCTTTACTAACAATATGGTAATCTATTCATGGAATTATGAATTAACTAATATTCACAAACACCATGGTAATCTACCCATAGTTTTATGAAATAATTAATCTCTATCAACACCCTGGTAAACTACCCATGGATTTATTAATTCATTAATCTCTACCACTATCATGGTAAACTATTCATGGATTTATGAAACTATCCATGGATTTATTAATTCATTACTATTTACAACATGGTTAGTGAATATAAATCTGAGAAAACTTCTATTTTCTTCTTTATCGCAAATGAAGATATTTCAAGAGTTACCCTCTTTAATATATTCAAGAAAATACCTTGGATTTGTTCTCATTTCCTAAACTAAAGAGTGGCTGTGTCCCTTAAAATAAAGATCATATCTTCTATTTCTGGTATACACATTATACTATTTATATATTTTCCATAATTTTAATCATCTAATCTTTATGCATGGAAAGTATATTCTGAGTATGCACAAAGCATTTATTTTCCAAGAAATATAAGCATAGTAGATTTTTTTGCAAAATCTGGCTTCATATAAACATGGAAAATATTTTAAAATAATCAAACACCAAATACAAAACATTACTTATCTTTAATTTTCTTCAACAGTGGCTGGCACCACCACTAACGATTCTTTAGTCAGAAGAAGATCCAGCAAATCATCTTCAAAAATAAATCATTAAAGAGAGCATCCTCTATAACCATATATCGGTCTCCATGTGGGTCTGCAAGAAATAATATACTCAGGGCAGATTCGGAGAAAATTTTGTTGGGCTGTGAGTAACTTCATTGAAAAAGCTCGATTGGTGTTGCACTCAATGGAAAGGAAAACTGAGCTCATATGGCCTTGCCCAAGCCTCTTCACAAGACTGAAACCCTCTAACGGATTCAACCTCTCATTCCTCCTCGTCTCTTGGTGTTTCCATATTAAAATGTCCTCGGCTTTGCAAGAACTGCTAGCCTTTGCAATAATATAATCTTGTGTATCCCATAACGCCATGAATGCAGACGTTATTTATACCACACATTCATTCTTATGAATATTATTCCCTCCAATAATACGTGTACGGGAAAGATATTATGGGATAGTTTCTAACTAACTAAAACCATACCGAATTCTTGATTACAACTGATTCCAATGGTTTACAGGGATGTTACATACTCCCCCCCTTAAGAGAACACCGTCCTCGGTGTGCTTTTCTCACCGAAATTTAAACTTATACTCATGATATAATAATATAAACAACCCAAAGGGGTTCCTTCCCCTTGGCAATGAAACACTTTTGTTTCCTTAATTTCCATTAATTGAAACAATAATGTTTTTATCCATATTCATAAGCATGTATAGTGCAAAGAAAATTTCATTTCCATTTCTAACTGCTTATCCCTTATTCAATTCATAAAAATATAGAAAAATATCTATACGAACTCACCATTACTTACCAATTACTATTGGAAGAATGATGGCTTTTACACAAGCTCTCCGAGAATGGTTGAACAACCCATCAACACTTCATGGAAGAGCCTGTAATGTATGACTAACAATTCAATCACATTAGTCACATAGTTTCAATCAAAGGAAAATACTTGCAACTATCAAACATTCTTGCAATATAAAGAGATGTATTAATCAAAGTACTTCCATAAGTACTCAGAGAGCATTAACTCTCTAAACAATGCATCACGTGCACACCGTCTTAGCTCCTGCTAAAGACATCCACACAGTACTTCAAAAAGTACTCAGAGAGCACCTAGCTCTCTGATTATACCAATGGTCAATCCATGCACCATAGGCATATCCTAGCATCTGCTAAGACATTCAAACAAATTATTAATAATATAAATGAACTTATACATTCAGTAATTCATTTTCCGAGCGCTAAGCTCCTTTTCTCTTAATATCTACATAAGATATTTACACAATCTCATAAAACTTCATTTTAATACAACACATAACTTTTACTTAACTTATTCCACTATGAGAACCACAATGGTAAACAAAATGCTCCTCCTAATCCATAGGAGTTGGTTTCCACAACCACATCGAGTCATTTTCACATCTAGACAGTCAATCTTTCCATATTAATTCAAAATAGCACAACACACTAAAAAGTCTTTGTACTTATCTGGAAATTTATTCTTTCAAGATGTGGTCCTTCCAACCATCAAGGGAGGCTATTACGTCCTCCACTTGCCCCTAGGTCCAGAATCTAGACGGTGCCACAGGTTAACAGTGGATCTTTCTGCTATGACCTCTGGATGGCCAATCCAGTCACACTCAGAAATTCTGGTTTTACAAGGGTTGTTGTAAGTTATTTTCAACTGGTCCCAACCAGCTCTATAAAATACTCCCCCTTTACCAATTTCACAGAACACCTACTCCTCCTCTGGGATTCAGCTTTATCCTCAGAGGAGTAGGTAACTGTCTTTCCAGTTGTCCCCAACCACCTCCTATTCTTGGAAACATTTTTACCATCAATTTAAAAATATTTTCTTTTCATTAATTAATTTCAGCAAATTAAATAATTTGCTTTATCAACAGTGATGATTTAAGTTTTTCTTGCCAGATAAAAGAAAATTAAACAAATTGTCTTTAACTAGTTAATACTAGTTAACTTTAATGAAGTTGTCACAACTTCCCCCCTGGAAGTAACATACATGTGTTGTACATTATTATTTTTGAAACAACAAAATCATGCACATTAAAACATGATACTTTAACATTTACTGTTGCAATTCACATTGCAATGTTTGCGATGTTTTATTTTTCACAGATTTTATGTTTCCATTAAGCTACCCATGCTTACTATAAGAAACAATGCTAATAATAAATATGCATTTCTCAAGCACATATTATCTTACGCAATCATTTTAAGTTCCTGCATAAAATGTTTTTATGCATACAATGTCGTCATGCATAAAAGTATATACAAATATTCATTAATGTGTATGTGTCAATAATGATTAGGGTATGACTGCAAACATTTCTAATTCCCATAATGTTCTGTTCCAACAGACTGACACACGAAGTAATTATCATAATCACTTGTTCACAAATTTCAAATAGCTTTAGTCAAAATCAATTCATGCATATAACTTTCATTAGTTATTCATGCTATTAATAATTGTAATGCATTCATGACGACTCATGCAAACACTAGTCAGTGAACTAGTCATCATAGTTAAGTCTCACAACTTGACCCATTAAGAGGCTTAATTCAATTTAATTTTAACACTCTATCATATTATATAAGGACTTTCCTCATCTTTTGCATTCATGCATTAGTTTCACACACCATCACTATACACATTCATCTTTTTAAAGTAGTGCATGGTAACTTTAGAAATTTTATTGCATGCAAAAACAATTGCTTCTTTTCAAGCTCAAATGAAAAGTAACTATTTTTCTTTCATGCTTTTTATATTTTCTTTCCTAAAGAAATAAAGCATAATACACATATTAATCTCATATGCATATTCTTATGCAGAAAAAGTATGTTATAATAGCATGTACTTTTTTAAGAATTCTCTTAAATGGAAGCTAATTTCATGCAATGCCATGTATATAACAATTCATTTTTAAAGGAAATCAACATGCATATGCATAGACTTCTTAAAATAAAATAAAATACTTATCATTATTTCATTTGAAGAACTTTTCTCCCTACTGCAGTACTCATCCCCATCAGGAAATTCACATTTCTCCTCTACAACAATGTTTTCTTTTAGCAGCATCGACAAGATTTTATAGCATGATTAGATAAAGCCTTAATCAATAAATAATCAATCTTTGATTGATCCTTTAACACCTATTCATGTGCATATATGAGATGTGAATACAATGTCACAACATGCTTTCTCCTAACATCTCTACATTAGTGTGAGTAAGTAATTATCAATTCATGTCAAATAACTCTCACATTATTATGACATTTTTCACACACGCACACATTCGTACAAGACAAATCACTATATCTGTTCAGAAATTTCTTTAATGGAAAATGGCACAATGTGCATTCGCTTTACTTAAAATTTTACAAAAGACCCACCACTTCAGATTTTGCCTTTGGAGCATGAAAATATAATAAAGCTAACACATTGGATGTTGTTCCTATGCATACAATGCGTAAAAATTCTAATCTTAATTTCCCAACAGAGTACTTAACATAATCGAGTAGGAAACTCATGATTCCTCTTCGAGGACATATAACATAATAGGCATGCAAAACATGGTTTTATTTTCCATAAAACTAATGGAATAAAACATAAGAATACATGCCTTATTCTTGAAATATTATACCCACATTAGCCATGTATATATTTCAAGGAAACCAAAACATTACTTTAGTTTTTGTACATGTAATTCATCTTCTTTTCCAAAGAATATTTTCTAAAGTATGATAACAAAACATGTTATCATTTTCCACATATAAACTTATGTTCTTTCCGATGAAATCTAATACAACTATTGGATGCCTATGCATGAACTTACTCCAAATGAAACTAACATAATAGTTATGATAGCATAAAGTACTCACATACTCAATAGATCTTCTATCCATGAAAAGAACCTTGTTCCTCTATGATTCTACATGCAAGTTTCTCATGCTTTGCTTCCAATAATTTACCATAGATAGCCTCTTTTATGCATAAAAAGTACGCAACACTAACAAGGTTAACTTAACCTTTAATATACTTAAATCAAGAAGTTGACATAATCCATCTAGCAATGTAGTATATTCAAGAGGTTATTCTCTTTAGCCTATATTTATTTTTCAAGAAAATAACTTGGATTCCTTATCATTTAACACACAAGTATGAAATCCCTTTTAAAAGAAATCAAGCTTCCTATCTTTTCTTAAATAAGAGATATATAAAGGCAAGCAAGTTTACTTATTTATGTTTTACTTCTGCTCACACCTTTCAAGATACATACTAGTAATCTTTGCAAGAACTCACATGGGTTCTTCTCAGCAAAACTAGCATAGTAGTTTTGTCTTTTACCATGGTATATCTCTAGGAATAATATATTTCTAAAACATTAACATAATAGAAATATTTTCAAGAACTTACATTGTAAGTTTGTCTTTACGTACATGGAAAAGATATATCCTTTTTAAAGAAACTTTCACTTCATTGCTGTTTACTTTGTACGCATTTTATTTCCCATAAATGCAATGACTATTGTTTCAAGAAAAGAAAGATAATAATACTTATCTCTTGAAGCTCTTTATTCAACCTGGATTAGAGATGCGATGCCTTCCTTCACATACGCGCATTTCATCTCCTATCTCTCAATTTCTTTTCACTAAATCCCAAAGGCGCCAGTGTTGCAACCTTTAGCTTTGATACCACTTGTAACATACACCGATAACTTCACATGGAAATGTAAGGAGTTAATTTTTTTTTATACAAGTTACTCACTAGTAACTATCCATTCACTATTAAATATTCCTTACTCATCATTACATAGAATGTTTACCAATTCATAGTGTAGCTTTTAGAATAAGAATAGTAGTCTTCTTAACCATTAACAACCTCCATTATAGTACATTAACACAATTACTGTATGATGTAACCTTCCATTCATTTCATTACTCATATAGTCATCACATACTTTCCATTATGAACATCATAACAAGAAAGGAATCAACATCATTAACTTGACACAATAATCAATCACATCATTGAACACCAATATACCCTGGAAACCCTGTAGGGTGAAAACCAGCAAACGTTTAATTTTATTATTAAACGCTCGTGAGGGCGATTAGCCCTCACTCAATGGATTATAATGGAGACCATCCCTTAACCATTGTTTATAAATCTTACAAGGAAATATACAAATATCTAGCTTAAATCCATTACAATAAATATGATACCATTTACGCTCTGGTCTTCATATCTTCATATCTTGATGGCATGGATGTACCTACAATGGTCCATTGTACATTGGATCATCCGATAGTTTGTTCTCATCTGCATGAACCATAATCATTTACCTGCCACCAGGTTAAGCATAATATTTCCTTTATACATATCACCATCATACCCTGCTAATGTTACCTTCAACATACATTGATGTCAAGATTCATAAAGTATAATAAATCATTTCACATATCTATATTATAGTAGTTTCTCCATCTACTCATGTATATTCATGACATGCAAGTAATTTACCTTGACATTCTCTCTTTAACAACACATACCTCATATGTGCTGGTTATAAGTCATCACATTAACTAATGTTTCCGTCGCATAAGTACTGCAAGACAATAGCTACATCTCCCTAGCATACATTTAAAATAAACTGATATTTAGTTATGATACTCGTGCATGCAATTTACATAATTTAATCAAAATAGCTAACCCTTGAGCTATTACTTTTAGTACATTGAGTGCAATCTAACATATCAAATGTTGCTCCCATGCATGCAAAGTCATATAGATTCCAAAAGAGTCTCCAACAAAGCATGTAGCTTCCTTCACGAGTCTTCCCAAAGGAAATCTCAATGCTAGTGAGCATGTAAACATATGTTTTATTTTTGTAAAACTATGCAATTAATAATATAAATACATGTCTTCTTTTTCAAAGATTATACTAAACAATCATTTCCAATATAGTTTAGCACTACATGCTATATTTCCCACCTACAAATATTTATATTCTTTCCAATGAAAGTTATTACTTATGTTGCATGCATGTGCATGATCTTATTCCAAAAGGAATTAACATCATAATCATGATAAAAAGTAATCAATCAGTTTGTTCATCTAAAGAAATATAACTGAGTAGTTCCTCTATTTGTGGGTTTATTAAATAACCATTCTTTACTAACAACATAGTAATCTATTCATGGAATTATGAATTAACTAATATTCACAAACACCATGGTAATCTACCCATGGTTTTATGAAATAATTATTCTCTATCAACACCATGGTAAACTACCCATGGATTTATTAATTCATTAATCTCTACCACTATCATGGTAAACTATTCATGGATTTATGAAACTATCCATGGATTTATTACTTCATTAATATTTACAACATGGTTAATGAATATAAATCTGAGAAAAATTCTCTCTTCTTCTTCATCGCACATGAAGATATTTCAAGAGTTACCCTCTTTAATCTATTCAAGAAAATACCTTGGATTTGTTCTCATTTCCTAAAATAAAAGAGTACAAAATCCCTTTTAAAATAAAGATCGTGCATCTTCTATTTTCTTGGGTATACAATATTATATAAATATTTATATATTTCTTTCCATAATTTTAACATAATCATCTAATATTTGTGCATGGACAAAGTATATTCTTTGTGCATGGACAAAGTATTTCTTTTCCAAGAAATATAGCATAGTAGATTTTTTTTAAGTAAAATCTAGTTTTCCATATAAACATGGAAAATATTTTTAAAATAATCAAACACCAGAAATAAACAAAAAAAATTACTTATCTTTTTCACTTTCTCTGTTCCAAGTATGGCACCAGTCTCCAAACTAACAATTCTTTAGTCAGAAGAAGATCTAGCAAAGCATCTTCAAAAAGCAATCATTGAAGAGAGCATAATCTAAAAGTAATCATCCTCTATAACCATATATCGGTCTCCATGTGGGTCTGCAAGAAATAATATACTCAGGACAGATTCGGAGAAAAATTTGTTGGGTTGTGAGTACCTTCATTGAAAAATCTCGATTGGTGTTGCGCTCAATGGCAAGGAAAATTGAGCTGATATGGCCTTGCCCAAGCCTCTTCACAAGACTGAAACCCTCTAACGGATTCAACCTCTCGTTCCTCCTCGTATCTTGGTGTTTCCATATTAAAATGTCCTCAACTTTGCAGGAACTGCTAGCCTTTACAGTAATATAATCTTGTGTATCCCATAACACCATGAATGCAGACGTTCTTTATACCACACATTCATTCTTATGAATATTATTCCCTCCAATAATACGTGTACGGGAAAGATATTATGGGGTAGTTTCTAACTAACTAAAACCATACCGAATTCTTGATTACAACTAATTCCAACGGTTTACAAGGATGTTACAACAGTGCTAGTCACACATGCAATGAGAGTGAAATCAAGTTTGAACTGTGAAGCTGAGCTTCACTTGTTGCTGCTATTGCAGGCTCCTTCTGGCTTGCTTTCTGTGGACATTTCGTGGCATAGTACCTGAACTCATGATAGTTAAAACACTCGATGTTGGATAATTCTTTCTTCTGGCCCTCTTTGCCTTGGAACTTCTTTCCCTTGGATTTCTTTACTTTTCTGACTAATGCAAAATCTTCTTCTTTGTCTTTGGAAGAGGTCTCGTCTTTGGTGTTTCGTCGAATATCTTCTTGCACCAAGTCGGACCATAATTTCTCCCACTCTGGTAACTTCACCCTCCCATTTACTGAATCTTGGTAGTTGTGCTAACACTTGTGAAGGCCTAGAAGTTCTAGGCTCACTAGATCGTCCTCAGAAATTGTCACACCAACACTTCCAAGCTCATCTTGACATTAAGTGAACTTCGTCAAATATTTTGGTATCGTGCCACCCTTCTCCATCTTGATCTTTTTGAGTTTGTCCTTCGATGCTAGCTTCTTGTGGTCCCTGTTATTCTGAAACAATTTTTTTAAGGTCTTCCACATAGCACATGGAGTTGTCTTTCCATGGAGGTTTGAGACAATATGATCTCGAACTCCCTCTAACAAAATCCTTCTTTTAATTGCTACATTCTTTTTTTGTGCATCAAGATGCATCTGCTGCTACGGGCCTATGAATATCATTGTCTATAAATTCCTTCAATATGTTGTCCTCCAACATTGCCTCCATCATGTCCTTCCAAGCTACGTAATTTGAACTACCCTCAAGGGCATGTTTGAGTCTCAATCCACAAAAAGACATCTAGATGTGCTACTGGTCTTGAAGAATGAATCTGTGAATTTGATTCATCTATTCAAAAGAAACTCCTATTCTTCTCCTCTATAATGATTCCTGCTTTGATACCATGTAGAAAATTCATGTAGATTCAACTGATATTGTAATGTACCAAAACAAAATACTTGAATCTATTCTACAAATTGTGGAAACCAATTACAATCGCACAATCACATCAATAAGAAAGAGAAAGAATTTCGATCGCACAACACAAAGATGTATCTAGGGAAATCCTCAACTAAAAAACCCGCTATATGTATATTGTATTAAGTCAATAATATGAAACAATACATTGCTTCTCTCAGGATTAAGAGCTTTCTACACTATCTTTGATTGTCTCACATTGATTCAAACAAGTTTGGTCCTATACTTAACCAATTTCTTACCTTTTTTTAACAAGCCTTACTCACACATTCTTGAGAGAAATTGAGCCCATATTAATTGGAAAATTATCAATAATTGATTGTGCAATACATCCAAGGCATCATGTTGACCTCATGTGTGACCTGTACAATTTTCTAATTATATAGTTGATAGTATACTTCCCTTTAACTCCAATCTCAATTGATTTAACAAAGTTACCGATCAAACGAGAAATATTACCTCAAAATGAAAACTCTAACAAAAAAAAAATGAAAAAGTAGTCTAAAACCGAAAAGTTGTATTTTGGAATAACCTTCTTTTTTTTTCGGGCTAAATTTTCAAAAAAATAAAACTCAAAGTAAAAGCCATTTTTTGTGCAAAAAAAACCCTGAAAACGAAAAGCATTGATGCTGGAATAACGTCGCCAAATTTTAGTGTGCAAAAAACACCCTGAAAATGAAAAGTGTTGATGTTGGAATAACATCGCCAAATTTTTGTGTGCAAAAAACACTTTGAAAGCGAAAAGATGTTGATGCTGGAATAACATATTTTAATTTTTTTCAGGGTAAATTGTCAACATCTTTTAATAGTGACATTAAATATAAAATATCACGACTCTGAAAAGCCTTAAAATTCCAACGATAGATATGACATTAAAGATAAAATATCAAAAGTATTAAGATTCCAACGATTTTTAGGCATGATATTAAAGATAAAATATCATGTCTCTGAAAAGCCTTAAAATTCCAAGGATGGCATTAAAGATAAAATATCACTTCTATGATAATCCTTAAAATTTCAACAATTTTCAACCACTATCTTAATATTTATTTTTTAAATTATTACCATTTAATGTATGTTCATTTATTTATATTTTAAGTTTATCATATTAATAATAGTTTATTAAAAATAATGTTTTTTTATATATAATGTATTGAATTCACTGAATAGGAAACACTTCACTTATGATGAATGAATAACTTTACAAAAAAAATGAATTTATATGTGATTTTGGATTTTTTGATAATCTGCATTAAAACATTTGTTTTTTTTGGAAATTTGTGTAAATATTTTATTTTTAAATAATTTTAAGATTTTGAAATTTGCAAATTGTTTTTAATGTTTTTATGTTTTTAACATGTTTTTAATGTTTTAATTATCATCTTTATTTTTATTTGTATGTTTTTCTTTGTTTTTTTTAATATTTTTTTTTTAATTTTAATTTTTGATACATTTAATAGTCTTTTCTTTTTCAATTTATTTATTTTTTGAGTTGATTTTTTTTACTTTTGCCAATTTTTTTCTAGGGTTTTTGCTATTCTTATAATTTGTTATTTTCAATTTTTTTAATTTAATTTTTTTTTTCTCTTTTTTTTTTTCTAATTTTCTTTTTAATTTTTTTTTTTAATATAATTTTTTGGTTTTTTAAAGTAGACGTTATATTTTCTTTAACATTTTATTTTTTATTATTTTTACTTTAAATCTTATTTGAATCATATTTTGGGGAAACCATACCTAAAATTTCATCATCTTTGAATATTAAATTCATATAATTTGTTATTTTTTGAATTTTTTTATTTAATTTTTTCATAACAAGTTTTTACTTGACATGTCGTTCTTAAATGAAAATGTCATGAAATACATATTTTTTAATTATATTTATATGCAAAATGTGTATTTATTGTCGATTGTTTAAAATTGTTATCTTTTAGTAACAAATATTTTATGTGTATTGAAGTATTAATTAATGATATATAAATATTTAGAATTCTTTCGGTCATAATCACATGACAGAGAACATTTTCGACGCGTTTCAAACCAACCAGTTTGGTTCATCATCATAACCTCAAAATATAAATGTTATTATTTTTTTCAAATTTTGCAATATAAATTAAAAAAATCATTATAAAAAAAATTGCAAATAAAAATAAGAAACGCGTGTTTGGGAAACCCTTAAAAATAATCTTAAGATGAAAAAAAAAATGATGAATAAGACAAAAATGGTAAAATAATCAACATTTAAAAAAATGTATTCACACTTAATATATTTGAAAATTTGAAGTGTCAAAAATGAGGCCTCTAAAAAAAGGAGGTTGATTCTGCATCAACGCTTTTTCAAAATCGGCTTGAAAATATGCTCCAAAAAACTTGATACATAAAAAAATTTAAAGTGTCAAAAATATGCTCAAATATATATATATATATATATATATATATATATAGCTAATTTCAAAATATATATAGCCACTTTTCAAAATCAGCATGAAAATATGCTCCAAAAAACTTGATACATAAGAAAATTTAAAGTGCCAAAAATATGCTAAAAAAAAGGTGATTCTGCATCACCACTTTTCAAAATCGGTTGTTTTTTTTTTCTACCTCAAAAAACTGGGTAATCGGTAACTTTGTTGTTCTTCCTTAGACTTGACATGCAACAACTATTTATAGCTAATTATCAGTTATCTGATTGATCACTACATGTGAATTAAATCAAATTTAATTCACAAGACTCTCACTAGCTCATCAATCATTTAGAACTAGTTAAATTGATTTTAACTCAAATAGTTAAGTTAAACAATTACAACTCAAAATAAACTGCAACTGGACCCCCTAAAACTTAGAGTGAACTCTACATGCCTCTAGTTTGACCCTCAACTCAAATTGACTAAGTTGACTAAGTCTTCCTAACTCAGTTAACTCGTACAAGTTGTCATGCGATGTGTAATTACAATTTGCTTTTAATTTAATTAAGGGAAAATTAAATTAGAATCTCTTTTGATGTCATTTTAAATATTTATTGTTTTCAATTTCAACACTCTACCCTCCTCATTAGCCATCATCCATCTCCTATGTACATGATGTGCCTTCACATTAAAAGGGGCCATTGCATGTATCAACCATAATGAGAAATAAATTATCTAATCTTAAGGGGTAATATAAATTCTGCATCACAAAGAACAAGATCAGTTCCCTAATGAGCAATAAATTATCTAATCTTAAGGGGTAATATAAATTCTACATCACAAAGAACAAGATCAACCCTTGAGCTATATGCGATAATGCAAAGCATTATCAAGAAGAAGTAAAGGGCACACAAAACAGGTGAAAAAAGCAAGTCGAGCATGGTAACTCATATGTCCACAATTTCTCCCTCCCGTACATTTGTACACTTAGAGTGTGGATCCCCCATCAGCTTTTCCATCTGACCATGACACTTTTCCATGAAGTCTTTTCCCCTCCATTATCATACATTTACAGTAACACATATTGGTTGAATGATTGACCTTGGAAATATCACTTCCCCTTGAGGTTTGGAAGTACCTAATAAGGTTGACCACTAACAACCTCTATCAAGGTAGGGAACACCTTTACGGGACTCGGTATAATTAAATATCATAAGGTGATACTTGTTTGAAGTGTTAATATGCTCTTAACATTCAAGTTTGGTCCACTTAGATGCATATATGATATGGTGTTTTCACTTGAATTCATGTTGTTTTTGGCAGGTGGTCCACAACAACATGCTAGGTCTTAGGTCTAAGAATTGATATCATTTTCACCACTATTTCCTTACATTTTTTACCACTTTCAACTTTACAACCACATCCTTTTTATTCAAATAATTATATTTGTGACTAAAGTATGCCATTCTTTCATGCCACCCTAACTTATGTATTTTTGCTTGCATTTGATGAGAGGATAACTATTTTTGGGTGACTTTACTGAAAAAATGACAAACAATGATGTTTATAAGATGAGTTGGTTAGGATGTTGATATTCCCTTTTTCTTAGATAACGCAATGTGCTCTTCCAAGATTTTACGATTAATCACACTAGGCCACTAGCTCTATTTTTATTTTGATGTCAATACTTTGATTCGTGATGATGTGTACTATGTTTTCTCAGTGCCATTTTCCGGAGCTGATATGTATGTTTCTACTCAACTAAGTCAACCAAGACCATTGTGCCAGTAAGGATTTGTCATCTCTTGAAAAAACAACCAACTCACTTGTAGAAATTATAATCCTCTATTTTAGCTACTCATTAAATGAGGCATTGTTATGGCATCACTTATTTTCAGTAATTTATTTAAGAAAGACTTCTAGTTTGAACATCATTATAATATCATGGTTGAAGTGATCTTGTTCTCAAGTGTTCCCTTATTGTGCTTCTAAGTCTCTTTTAAATAAACTTCAAGTATAACTATAGAAGCGAAGTTTCCTTTTAAATACCCATTAATCTCATTGATATCGTTTTATCTCAAAGATCAAAGTTGTTATGTGAGTCATTTTCTTATCATTCGTAATATTATATAATTCAATATACCACTCTATTTGGTGCACCCAGGTAAAGAAATTTCATTAAAATTCTTTAATTCAACCTTTGAAAGATTCACTCCCTTAGGAAACTATCCAAAAATAGTTCCACAACTAGAGTTAAATCCACTTGAAAATTTATTATTATTGGAAAAATTTTCAACTGGAATATGGCCTTTATTTTTATGAGTTCCTTCAGACACATTATCAATTTTAAGGAGCCTCCCATTTATGACTTCTATAATATTTTGTTCCATTATATCCTTTTTTGTTCCAATTGTTTGATCTTCTTATACCTTCTTTATTTTCATTCATATGTCATTTAATTGATTATTGCATCTGTAACAAATCAACATTTTATTTTTCAATAAGAAAGATATTTTATTCCATATAGTGAATATTCATGTTTCAATCCTCAAGGAATTACTAATACTCCACAACAAGGATTGAAGCTATTACAATAAAGTTCATCATGTCACTCGCAAGGATTGAACTTGGGTGGGGAGGATAACAATCATTCTTGTAGAAAGACTTCTAAATATTAACTATGTAAGTAGACTGGAACTTCTAATGTTTCAAACAAACACTTTGCCCATCCTTCAAGAAAAAATGAGCTATTTGAATAATGATGTGAGAGTGTTGAGGAAACTATATAACAAAGGGACATGATTAAGTCAAGAAATAAAATTCCTCGAATTAAGATCAAAATTAGCCACTAGTGATGATGATAATAAGGTCAAAATTAGTAGTTGGTATTATTGAAAAAATATATATATATTATAATGTAATATAAAAAAGATAAAAGGTGGAGTAAATAATAAGATGGTAAATTATAACTATTATTAAATTGGTTTAAATGAAAAAAAAAAAAAATAGAATAGACTAGACAAAGGGTGGATATTAAGTTTAAAAGGGGTTTGAAAAGTACAAAAATATTTAGGGTAAAAAAAAAAAATTGTAAAGAAAATAAAAAAGAATAATGAAAAGAAAGGAAGAGAAAAATATAAATAAATGGCATTGGAAAAGGAGATAAAGAGATATTTAAAAGGGGAGAAATGGTTGAAAAAATTTAGGGAGGGGGAAAGGTATTACCTGGTTTTAAAAAAAAAGTGTGTGTGTGTGTGTGTGTATATATTGGTTTTTGGAATAAAGAACCCAACACAGAAAACAAAAAAAATAAAGTGAAAATTTGAGGAAAGATGACGAGAGAGCCAGGGGATAGAGAAAAAAGAAATATTGATTTGAAAGAAAATGAAAATGAGAGAAATTATAGAGATTGGTTTAAAAGGAGGAAATGAATCACAAGAGGGAGGAGGACAGGGGAAAGGTATTAAACAATGGAAAGGAGGATGAGATAGAAGAGGAGTGTGAAGAGGATAAGGAGAAGCGCAGGGAGAGAAGGAGGATCAAGAAAAGAACCCTAGGAACAAGTTTGATGAATGGTAGTGTTCCACCACTAGCTTAACTTGAAATTGCCATTGTCTTGATCCCTATTAAACTTGTTCAAGGATTTCCAATTCCAATTACTTCCAAAATGATATAGCATTGAAAAAAAAGCATCGGGGGCCAAAATTTTGGCTTGCTAAAAAAAATTAGGTGTTTATAGTTACAAGAGTCGTCAACAATCATTAATTTTGAGTTAGAGTTATGAATTTAATATTAGCGATGTGTTTCTTGAGATGGGATTTGAAGGAATAACCTGTCTACTCAATGTAGGATTATCACAAGAGCAAGGAATTTGGTATACACTAAGGCCTTACAATGGCTCAGGCTTGTCCTTAACGGATTTGAATAGTTATTTTAGGGTTGTAAAGGGTTTAAACATGCTCCTTTCTTTTTGGAAATAACTTTAGAGATATGATTGGTGGTGTCTTCAATATAGAGAATATAAACCAGGGCTTAGGGAGGAGAGGAGTTGGAAGGAACATATTTAGGACTAGTCTAGGAGAGAAAAACTTAGAGGGTTTGGGTTTATGAATATCCATTAGCTTCAAATACTTTCTTAATGTGAGTTTTCTCCTAATCAAGGAATTAGGGAGTGGAGATATAAGATGCTTGAGTAGCTAGTGTTTTGAGGAAAATAACTTTCTACCCAGGGTAATGTTGGGATTGGGTGAGAAGGTATATGTATGTATGAATATTTTTCTATAAACTTGATGTGTAATGGTGTCATTTGGTTGATGGGAAAAAAGGACATCGAGGAAGGTAAGGGAATTTTTCTTTTAGATTTCCATGGTAAATTGGACGTGAGGGGATTATTTATTAAGATGGGCAAGGAAAGAGTCCAAAGAAAGGTGGCCATGAGGCCAAATTACAAAGTTGTCATCTACGAAAGGAATCCAAAATTTGGGTTTAAGGGGAGAGGAATTCAACGCAACACTTTCATATTGTTCCATAAATAGGTTCGCCATCACCAAGGATAGAGAGGATCCCATGAAAGTCACTTTAGTGTTTTCATAGAAACCTCCTTTAAAAGAGAAAAAAATGGAGGAAAGGCAAAGGTTGATGAGGTTAACAGTTTCTGATCACAAGATCATAAATAATTATAAGAGCCTTTGGGATAAGAATTTTGGTAAATAAAGATAATAAACATAATCATTAATACAAGAAGGCATGTGACCAACTATAGGTTGGAGTTCCTTGGCAAGGAACTTAAAGAGAGTGTGGGTGGGGGATCCAATAGTATTGACTATGGTTGATCTCAAGATATGCTTTTTTTGGATTTTAGGCTGCCTATATATTCTAGGGGTATGGGGATTGTGGGGGCTATGACATTTTTGGATAGAAGGGTCAATGGAGGAGGATTTGATGGTTTTAGTAACCATGGATATGATAGAGGTAATGGGGTATTTTGAGTGGGTTTTATCAGAGGATAATGAAAATAAGTTAAGAAATTTAAATTCATAGGTTGTCTTGTCCATAACAATGGAGACATTCCTTTCATATGCTTTTAGAACAATAATGTTGGGGTTGTCATTAATCCAGTGAATGGCTAGAAATTAATCCTTCAAGAGATTAGGCTTATAGATTTCTTAGAGCACATAAGGATCCAAGAGACTCATGCCTTATTTCTTCCACTTCATGGGAAAATATGAGAAATCGGTTCAATAGAAAACAAAATTTCCTTAGTAGGAGTGCAATGGGGAGCGATAGATAAACTAAAACCAATGGTTGATCACACCTTTCTAAAACATTCTTGTAACTCTTCCATTCTTCCCTTTCACTAAAATACATCATCACCATCCTCGAAAGAAGGATATTGTTCATATTGTTTAGTCAATTTAGTGTCCTAAATTGCTAACATAAATTATCAACCAGGGCTAGTAAACTGATGAAGTGTGATGCACTATATGTGCCTAAGTATCCCTTTTTCTTACTTCATTGTTTTTAGTGTTCTATTGATGTTTTGGGGTTTTTATGTTTAATTCTTAATATGCTACTCTATGCTAAAAAGATGAAGTTAGATTTATGTCAACAAGGGAGAAAATGAAATGTTAATAAATGAATTAAAACATAATTTATTTGCAATTTCTGTTCCTAATTAGAAAATGATGAAAAAGGAGAGTCCTAATCCATGGATATTACAACTTCTAAATGAACATTCATGAAATGAAAAGTAACTCAAAACACTACAACTTAATCTGATTCATTTAGTTAGAGATTTGTTGGAAAAGCTTGTGAAAAAGATTAATTCTAATGCAATGAGGATCTCCTAAAACATAAAAGGAAATGCTGAAACAACTTATAACATTACAACTAAATCTCATTCATGAGTTAGAAGTTTATTGGAAGAGCTTTTTGAAATAGATTAATCATAATGTGATAAGGATCTTCTATGAAGAAAAACAATCAATAACTCAAAATATTACAACTTAGTCTCATTCGTGAATTAGAGGTTTATTGGAAAAGCTTTTGAAAGAGACTAACTGCAGTATAATGAGGATCTTCTTTTTAATTAAATAACAGAAAATGAAATGCTAATAACTCAGAATATCACAATTGAATCCCATTCATTTAATAGAGATGTATTGGAAGAGCTTGAGAAAGAGACTAAATGCAATATCATGAGGATCCTTTATCTAAGAAAATGACATGAAAAATAATGTTAAAAGCTATGATTTCGGAAAGCAATCAAAGTATGGAAATATGACAAAACAAAATTGAAAATAACTTATCTAGAAAACATGTAAAACCTCCTTGAATAGCAGGGACCCTCTGCTACCAATTTGGTGAAATTCTTCAGCCCCTTAAAGTTGTAATCAAAACAGCATCAAAGAACTGAACTTCTTTATTGATAAACTCACAAATATACATCCCATTCCATCTTAATTTTTTTTACAAAACACTCTCTAATCCTTTCTCTTCTTCTCCTATTTTTCACTACTCTTGATAGGAAAAAGCTTCCCCTATTTATACAAAAATATGAGAAGTTATCTCATTAATGAGAGTCCATGAATCTCTCCCTCTATCTCTAGAGTTACAATCAAAATAGGAAATGATAAGACACGTGTCTTTTTAGAGTTTCAATACAAATAAGAAATGAGACACATATCTTCTTAGAGTTTCAATACAAAAATGAAATGAGACACATGTCCTCATGATCCCATGATCTTCTCCACTCAAATTCAAATTTGGTTTTGGGAGGCCACATAAAGGTCTTTTAGAAGCTTCCTTTTGACCTACACATGTCACAAAACTCATAACACATATATAGATATATGAAACTATGTTAATTTTCTAGTTTCTAATCATAAATTCACTTTAAACACATAAAATAAATAACTTTGGAAGACAAAGATCCTAACCCATATATTTATGAAAATGGTTACTTGATGTAGCGTTTTAGGTCAGATAGTTATGAAATGAGAGCTAAATGGTAATGACATAATGGAAATATGTATGAATATGAAAAACACTTTTGAGACTCAACATACCCCCCAACTGAAGTTGTTGAGATTTTATTTGCAAATTCTGTTCCTAACTAGAAAATGATGACAACAGAGAGTCCTAATCCATGGATATTACAGCTTCTAAATGAACATTCATGAAATGAAAAGTAACTCAAAACACTACAACTTAATCTGATTCATTTAGTTAAAGATTTGTTGGAAGAGCTTGTGAAAAAGATTAATTCTAATGCAATGAGGATCTCCTAAAACATAAAAGGAAATGTTGAAACAACTTATAACATTACAAATAAATCTCATTCAGGAGTTAGAAGTTTATTGGAAGAGCTTTTGAAAGAGATTAATCATAATGTGATAAGGATCTTCTATGAAGCAAAATAATCAATAACTCACAATATTACAACTTAGTCTCATTCATGAATTACAGGTTTATTGGAAAAGCTTTTTGAAAGAGACTAACTACAGTATAATGAGGATCTTCTTTTTAACTAAATAACAGAAAATGAAATGCTAATAACTCATAATATCACAATTGAATCCCATTCATTTAATAGAGATGTATTGGAAGAGCTTGAGAAAGAGACTAACTACAATATCATGAGGATCATTTATCTAAGAAAATGACATGAAACATCATGCTAAAATATATGATTTCAAAAAGCAATCTAAGTAAGGAAATATGACAAAACAGAATTGAAAATGACTTATCTAGAAAACATGTAAAACCTCCTTGAATAGCAGGGGCCCTCTACTATCAATTTGGTGAAATTCTTCAGCTCCTTAAAGTTGTAATCAAAACAGCATCAAAGAACTTCTTTATTGAAAAACTCACAAATCTACATCCCATTCCATCTTAAGCTTTGTTACAAAACACTCTCTATTCCTTTCTCTCCTTCTCCTATTTTTCACTACCTTTGATAGGAAAAAGCTTCCCCTATTTATACAATAATATGATAATTTATCTCATTAATGAGAGTCCATGAATCTCTCCCTCTATCTCTAGAGTTACAATCAAAATAGGAAATGATAAGACACATGTATTTTTAGAGTTTCAATACAAATAAGAAATGAGACACATATCTTCTTAGAGTTTCAATACAAAAAGGAAAAGAGACACATGTCCTCATGATCCCATGATCTTCTCCACTCAAATTCGAATTTGGTTTTGGGAGGCCACATAAAGGTCTTTTAGAAGCTTCCTTTTGACCTAAGCATGTCACAAAACTCATAACACATATATAAATATATGAAACTATGTTAATTTTCTAGTTTCTAATCATAAATTCACTTTAAACACATAAAACAAATAACTTTGGAAGACAAGGATCCTAACCCATATATTTATGAAAATTGTTACTTGATGTAGGGTTTTAGGTCAGATAGTTGTGAAATGAGAGCTAAATGGTAATGACATAATGGAAATATGTATGAATATGAAAAACACTTTTGAGACTCAACACATATCTTATCCAAAACCAACCAAACAATCCTTTGGGCTAATATCCATTTTACCAAGTTATTTATTTCTTGTTTATCTTTTAAATGTTTTCAACTTCAATTAAAATTAACTCAATTTTATACTTTGATTTATGGTCGATCCTTGATAATATATCCTTTATTGCATCCCAACATGTTTTTTAATCTTCAAAAACATTTAGTCCAAGGTAAATAAAAAAATTTAACAACCTTTAGTCCAAGATTTCCAATAATAATAATATGTCCTTGTCTTATCATTTTTTTCCAAAGTCACAGCCCCTTCCCAATCCTTTTATGTGAACCTTACAGTCCATTTAGTCCCCATGTTTCTCTCTTCATTATGATATCTCATATCGTACCCATCAATCTTGTCAATATAATCCCAATTCCAATTCTAATGTTTTTCCTTTTACCTCTTAGTGAATTATCAAGCCTGCTACTAAATAATTCCCCTGCTTTACTAATTCATTATTTGTTGCCATATCGACTCTATAATTAATACCGACTCTTCCCCTTTGAATCATAACCTTACTAATATTGATGATAATATAACACCTTTTATTTTTAATGATAATAATAATAATCTAGGACCTTCAAATTCCAATGATAATATTAAATGTCTAGTTAATAATAAAAATATTTTTCATTTATCTCTCCCTTTAGTGAAAATTTATCTAGCCTCCTTTCCTCTAAGGATCCATTTTCCAAACCTCCTCCACACCTCTCTCATTCAATTCCTCCCACCATCATAAATCTCTCATCTACCTCCCTTAGCTCTTCTATAATTCACATTTTGGAAAAAACTTTTAACTTTTCCATCACCTCCCATCATATTCCTAGTGAATAAATTATGTGCTATATTGAATTATTTTCTCATCTTCTCCCTTACCATAAAGCTAACAAAATAATGCAGTGGTGCATTATGATACTTACACACTCTAAACCACCTAAAGCATAAACTCCTTAAAGATGAGTTTTTGGCCATTCGTCGAATTAATAACAACCCCAAAATTGTTTCTCTAGAAGCACATAAAGGAAATGCCTCCATTTTCATGGACATGATAGGCCATGAATCTAAACTTTGTATCCTCTTTTAACCATCCTCTTATAAAACCATCTCCAAACCCCCATTACCTTTATCACCTCCATGCTTACTAAAACCATTAAATCCTCTTCTATTGAATATTCTTTCCAAAAATGTTGTGTCCCCCACAATCCCCAAATACCTATAATATATGGGAAGCCTAAAATACACAATAAATATATCCCTCTCTGGCCCACAATTAGCACTATTAGAGCCCCCACCCCGACTCTTTCTAAATTCCTTTCCAACAAACTCCAACCCTTTGTTGGTTGCACCCCTTCCTTTATTAAGGATTTCATTAATTTCATTCGAAAAAACAATCCTCTTCATCTCAATGATAATGACCTAATGGTTTTTTTTTGATGCAATATCTTTGTTTACTAAAATTCTCGCCCTTAAGGCCCTTAGCATTATATTTTTCTAGTGGATCAAGAAACTCGTTGTAGAAATTTATTAATACTGATATATTATCGGATTCTCTTAATCTAACAATATTTATCTTCTCGCTAAATACATATTCCTTCCACTGTTAAAATTGCGGAAATTTAAAAAACTCAATTGCAAACACATGTGAATAAATTCAATCACACATAACACAGTTGTTTAATGGGAAATCTTAAAGCTAAAAACCCTAACTATCATATATTATGTATATCAATGGAATCATGTGATAATCGCATACAAAGCTTAGTGCATCAAGCTCTTAGTACAATCAACAATCATTACACACTGTCATGCAAAAAATTGCATCTCTATGCACCAATTTCTTGCCTCCTGACAGCCTGTCTCCATTGCACAATCCCTACTGAAGAAAACCCCTGAATGAATTCGAATTGGCCTTGCCTTGACTGCGCAATCCTCACTGGCAACTAGACCAATGTGTGTTAGATACATTGAATGCATCACTATAGTCACAATAAATAGTCCATCTCACCCTTTCACCTATCTCTCCACTAGGTCCCCACTGGAACTGACATGCAAGTAGTTAACTGTTATATTTTTTCATTTTTTAGTGAGTTATTAGTTATGAATTAATTAGCTAATTAATTCACTTAACTCTCACTAGTGTATCTTTCAGTTAGACTAGATACAACTAGCTCAACTAAGTTTAACTCACTTAAGTGAGTTAAACTAAATAACAACTCCTGTAACTACTCTTCCAAATCTATCATAACTTTTCCACTTCAGTTCTAACTGAGTCTTTCATGCATGAACCACCAATAACCCTAGGAATTGCGTAATTCCTTCAACCCACTGATTTATCAAATCTGTTCACTGAAATAAAGTGCTCCAAGAGAATAAGTTGATGTTTATTGTCGGATTATTATTAAGGGTTAATAATAATCGACATGCACCTATTTTTAAAACGATGATCTATAAATAGACTTCTCCCAATATTCTAAAAATAGAATTTCATCTATTTTCCACATTTGACCAACCATCTACAAATAGCATCCTGCAACTTATAGAATATGCTCACCATGTCTAAAAATAGACATACACCCAAAAATAGCCTGCGGGGCCCACTTAGTGAAGGTGCTTACTTTTCACTAAGCTCATCATATTGTTGAATCTCAACACTCACTTTCAACAAGATATGGATTATCCTTCACCCCGATCCAGCCTCTATGGTATTCGAATTTGCTCCTGCTGAGCGCCTTTGTCAGAATATATGCATCTGATCTTTCGTAGGAATGTACTGAAGCAACGTGATCTTCCGCTGCACATAATCTCTGATATGATGATACCGGATATCAATATGTTTAGATCTATCATGAAACACTGGATTAATCGAGAGTTTAATGCAAGTCTGATTATCACAATGTATCATTGTAGGATCTAAATGTGAACCGAATAAACCGACCAGGATCTTCCTCATCCATATAGCCTCACATGCAGCTTGACTTGCTGCCATGTATTCTGCTTCCACTGAACTGAGTGCCACGGATCTTTGCTTCCTTCTGTACCAAGAAACTGTTGTAGATCCGATACTAAAAACCCCTCGTAATGTGCTCTTTCTATCCATTGTGCTGCCTGCCCAATCTGCATCCGTGAAGCCATGCAACTTCACCTCATCCGTCTGTCTGTACCATAATCCATACTCATATATGCCCCTGAGATACCTCAGGACATGCTTGCCTGCCTTCCAAAAGAGCTTGGTAGGCTTAACCATCGCTTGTGAAAGTTGGTTCACCGCATAGCATATGTCTGGTCTTGTATTAACTAAATACATGAGCGAACCCACCAATTTTCGATAAACAGTGGCATCCACTACCTTTTCCGATGTAGCATCCTCTTTCCTCCAATTTCCTGAAAGAGGAGTATCCATGGGCTTGCAGTATTCCATGTGAAACTTACCAAGTATCTTCCGAGCATACTTGCCTTGAGACACAAATAGTACACCTTCTCGCTGCCACATTTCCAATCCAAGGAAATAATGAAGGAGGCCCAAATCCTTCATCTCGAACTCCGTTGCAAGATCTGCCTTGCATGAGTGTATCAACTTATCATCACTAGTTAGTATTAAATCATCAACACAAAGAACAATGACTAAAAGCTTACCCTCCACCACAATTTGGTACAGGTTTGCATCCTCCTCACTCTTGGTGAAGCCAAGTCTCGTGAAATAGTTGTCGATCCGTGTGTACCAAGCATGTGGTGCTTGCTTTAGCCCATACAACGCTCTTCTTGAGTCTACACACATGCGACTCGCTGCTGAAGATCTCAAATCATTCAGGCTGCTCAATGTACACTTCTTCCTTAATGATCCCATTAAGGTACACAGTCTTCACATCCATCTGATGAATGTGCCAACCCATCTGCGCTGAAAGAGCAAGGATGGTCCTTATAGAAGAATATCGTGCGACAGGTGCAAAGGTTTCTTCATAATCAATCCCCTCGATCTGTGAGAAGCCTCGGGCAACAAATCTTGCCTTATAGTTCCCGACGCTCCCATCAGCATCTTGCTTTACCTTGTAGATCCATTTCAAATCTACCACTGATTTACCCACCAGCCTTGGAACAATCTCCCAAGCATTGTTTCTGACAATGGAGTCATACTCCTCCCCCATGGCATCTACCCATGTGGGTTCTTGCGTTGTGTATTCAAAAGAAGATGGCTCTGTCACAACACACTTGCTCATAAGAGCCATGTATCTAGTAAATCGGTCAGGTGACTGTCTCTGTCTGCGTTGTGACGTAGGGACTCCTACATTCTGTGCCGCATCAAGCTTCAGTCTCTTAGCTTCTATGGTACGCTTTCTCTCCGTTCTAATGTTAGGTTCTGCATGAATGGACTCCTCCTGTTAAGTCCCTATATTACTAGTATAGTCCCTTATTGTTGTTAATGTAACCCCCTTATTGTTATTATTGTACCCTTGTAACCCCCATATTGTTATTATTGTGCCCTTAAATTATTATTGTTAGGTCGGCTAGGATTACATTGTGGCCCCACTAGGATTACATTGGGCCCCATGGAGTCCTATATATAGAAAGGAGGTTTTTTCATTTGTATCATCCAAGAATTGTTCATTCATGTAATGTATTGGAGGTTTCCCCCTCGAAGTGGCTTATTTCTAAGGCGTTGATATCTCTTTTCTTCTCTTTTTGGAGCTAGTTTCACAACATTTGGTATCAGAGCTTTGAGATTCTAAGGTTTCGCTGCTCCAAATAGGTCATCGTGGAATTTTCACTATAACTTTATTTTCTACGAAGGTTCAGAATTTGAAATTTTTAGAGTACGAAGCCAAAATCCTGAGGAACATCGTCGCAAAATTTCAGAGCTTGGTTCGCAATATTTTCGGAGATATGATTTGTGCAAGTTAGGTCATTTTGCAGGCTCCTGAATTTAACCTAAACAGGTCATCGTCGTATTTTCGTAATAACTTTTTTCTACAAAGGTTCAGAAGCTGTAATTTTTGGAGTGCAAAGCCGCAATCCCGAGGAACATCTTCGAAAAGTTTCAGATATTGGTTCACAATATTTTCGGAGATATGATCTGTGGAAGTTAGGGCTTTTTGAGGCTTCTGAATTTCATCTCAAAGAGGTGATCGTGGGAAAATATTCATAGCTCTCTCTCTGAGCATCGGATTGGAATGTTGTAAAAAGTGGCCGCAAGTACACGAACTGTAGTTTTTTTCCTATCAATCTCAACCAAAGATATAAATAGGGCACGGGCAAGTCAGTGAGAAAATACTTCCACTGGAACCACAAAACTTGTCATTGTGGGAGATTGGACATATCTTTGCTTTGAAGAATCCAAATCGCATCAGCCATGTGCATTTGAAATAAGCTTCAGGCTACTACAATGCCAATTTCATAAGATGAGATCCGCAATTATAGAGATAATTCAATTTCAATATTGAGCTCCTCAAAAGCAAGTAAAAGGTGTGTATTTTTTTTTTTCCGAATTGCATAAGTCTTGTTTGAAGAATCAAGTTGAATTGATTCCAAGGGAATATTATAGAATAGATATCAGTATTGAATTCTCAAATGGCCCCTAAAAAGAATTCAACACCCATTAAGCCTTTATAAGGCTCTACTATGACTCATGAAGACGAAGAAAGTCAACATGACATATCAAAATTACAAGAGCAAGTGCAACAAATTTCGCTCTCGCAAAGAGAAACAAAAAATGACATGGAAGTTTTGAAGAAAGGTGTGGAAACTAAGATGGATGGTTTGAAAAAGGCATGGATGGTTTGAAGAATGGCATGGAAGCTAAGATGGAGGGCATGGAAGCTAGCATGGAATCTAAGATGGATGACATGGAAGCTAAGATGGAAAACATGAAGAATGATCTAAAAACAGACATGGAAGGTTTGACAAAGTTGATATAAGAAATGTTTCCTAATGGTGAAAAGATAGTAGAGAAAACTTACGATGAGAACAAAATAAATGTTAATCGTTGTTTCATAAACTCTAATGTTGGAGGGAAGAACCACCATATTCCAAAAATGGATATGAGAAAGTTTGAAGGAAATGATCCTGTAACATGGATACTACAGATGGAGCAATATTTTGATCTCCATAATGTGCAAAACACACAAAAGGTACGCATTGCAACTTTACATTTAGAACAAAATACATTTGTATGGTATCGATGGCTTTGCTCCCGTAAAAAAATTGTCACTTGGTCAATTTTTACGGAGGAAATGATAGCACATTATGAGGATATAAAGAGCAACACCTTCTTTAGCCAATTGATAAATCTCAAACAAAAGGGTTTAATGGGGGAGCACATTGAGGAATTCCAAAAATTAAATATAAGGGTAACTTATATTCCAGAGGAACACAAGATTGATCTCTTCATAGGTACTTTAAAGGATAACATCCAACATGAAGTTCGCGTTTTGGAACCTGATTCATTGGAGAAGGCATTCAGGTTGGCAAGAAAAATTGAATGTAAAATTATGGCGACAAGGAAGCCTACCACTCACTTCTATAAAGAGGGAAGTGTTGCTACTCCTAGATTTCCACAACCTACAAGGTTGACACCACAACGATTGGAAGAAAAAAGAGCAAAAGGGCTTTGCTACAGTTGTGATAGCAAATACACTAAAGGTCATAAGTGTGCTGAGAAGAAATTATTTTACATAGATTATGAAGAAGAAGAAGAAAATGAACAAGAAGAGGATATACACCAGGAACCACCCCTAGAAGAGGAAGAAATGAATCCGACCATATCGTGTAATGCACTGGCAGGAATTACCACTCCTCAAACTCTCAAGATAGAAGGACATATAAAGAAGAAAAGTGTAATAGTGTTGATTGATTCAGGTAGCACCCATAATTTTATTCATTATAAGGTAGCCAAGGAATTAAATTGTTTCCTATACCCAGCACCAGAATGTCAAGTGATGGTTGCAAATGGAGGAACTATAAATTGCTCTGGAAAATGCCATAATACCAAGCTAACCATGGGGGAATATGTATTGACTAGTCCAATGCTTTCCATTCCTATGGGAGGTGCTGATGTTGTACTAGGAGTACAATGGTTACAATCTTTGGGGACGGTAGCTTTTATTTTCAAGAACTTTTCTTGAAATTTTTTTCAGAAGGAAAGGAAGTCGAATTACGGGGTATTGAAGGGAAGCCGGGAAGGATAATAAGCTCTAATGTCATGACAAAGCTTCTAAAGAAAGAAAAACGAGGCATAATTGCACAATTATGCTCACTAGAAGTTCCGACATCAAAATCATCTATTTCTGCAGATCTCCAACAAGTCTTGGACAATCATTCCAAGGTGTTTGAAACTCCCAAAGGACCCCCACCTATTCGTGATCATGATCATGCTATTCATTTGATTCCAGGAAGTGTTCCTCCAAACATCAGGCCTTATAGATATCCTTACTTCCAAAAGAGCTAAATTGAACGTATGATTGCAGAAATGTTAGAGGCGGGTATAATTCAACCTAGTCAAAGTTCTTTCTCTGCTCCTGTAGTATTGGTACACAAGAAGGATGGATCATGGCGAATGTGTCCGGATTATAGGGAGCTCAATAAGCTCACCATTAAAGATAAATTTCACATTCCTGTGATTGATGAATTATTGGATGAATTACATGGAGAAATTTATTTTACCAAATTGGATCTTCGTTCAGGGTATCATCAAATTAGAATGAAGACTGAAGATATTCCGAAAACAAAATTTCGAACCCATGAGGGTCATTATGAATTTTTGTTTATGCCTTTTGGCCTTACCAATGCACTTTCTACATTTCAAGGGTTGATGAATTCCATTTTCAAACCCACCCTTAGAAAAATTGTGCTAGTATTTTTTGATGATATACTAATCTACAGTAGGTCTTGGAAGGATCATGTTCAACATGTTGACAGGGTGCTCAAACAATTGCAGGAGAAACAATTATATGCAAAAACATCCAAATGTTTCTTTAGAGTACAAGACATGGAATATTTGGGTCATATTGTGTCTCACGAGGGTGTTAAGGTATAACCTAACAAAATTAAAGCCATTAAGGAATAGAAAGTCCCCACAACCATAAAGGAATTGCGAGGATTTATCGGGTTAACAGGGTATTATCACAAGTTTGTTAAGAATTATGGGAGAATAGCAGCACCTCTAACAACATTATTGAATAAAGATGCATTTTCATGGACTCTTAAAGCAACTAAGGCCTTTGAACATCTTAAAGAGGCAATGTCCCTAGCACCAGTCTTAGCTACACCAGACTTCACAAAAACCTTTACTGTGGAATGTGATGCCTCAGGAAATGGAATTGGTGATGTTTTAATGCAAGAAGGAAGACCCATTGCTTTTGAATGTCTTCCAATCAAAGGAAAGTATTTACAGAAACCTATTTACGAAAAGGAAATGTTAGCAATACTGCATGGACTAAAGAAATGGAGAACTTACCTAATGAGAAGAAACTTCAAGGTAAAAACTAATCATGATAGTCTTAAAAACTTTTTGGAACAAAGACTATCTTCAGAAGAGCAGCAAAAATGGGTCACAAAGATGTTGGTTTATGACTTTGAAATAATATACAAAAAATGGAAGCTAAATGTTGTTGCAGATGCACTCTCAAGAAATAATGAAGTGCAGAAATTTGAATAATAGCTGAATTATTCACCGAGATTATCCTGATTACACACTATTTAAGCTTTATGCATAATACATAACCTCTTCTACAATTGATCATCAATATGCGGAAATAGAAAGCAGTCGCATGCGCTCATTAAAACATAATCAAGCACACATATCAACACAGGATGTAATGGGGAAAGCAATAGTTGAAAAACCCCCAACTATCTGTATATTATAATGATAGAGAACATGTAACAATAATTGTACAAACTCCTCACAAGCTCTCAGTACAATCTCCAATTGTTACACACTACACAAGCTCAGATCTAACAAAACACATGCTCCAATCTGCTCCACATGTTAGCCTGCCTCTACTGCGCAATCCAAGATGAATAATAGCCCAATCTGAGTTCAAATCCCTCTGGTATGCACTGCGCAATCCTCATTGGCATCTCCATCAATATGTGGTGCAAACTCATGCACCCGTATGGTCACAACTGATAGTCACACTTGCTCTTTCACCTACCTCTCCACTGGTCTCCACTGAAACTGTCCATGCACTGAAGTTAACTAATGTATTCTTTAGTTGATTTATGAGTTTATAATTAGTGAATTAATTAATAATTAATTCACACCACTCTCTCTAGTGTATGAATCAGTTAGACTAGATACAACTAGCTCAACTATGTTTAACTCAATTAAACTGAACACAACTCCACTAACTTCCTCAATCAACTCCACCAAACTCTGTCACATGAGTTCTAACTAAATTCAACCATGAAATAGCTCCATTAAACCCTCAGGAATAGCGTAATTCCTTCTGTCAGCTGCATGTGCCATTTCTAGGCATCAAACTGAAGTGCTCCAAGAGAATAAGATAATGTTTAGAGTCTAAATATTATTAAGAGTTAATAATATTTGACATATCTATTTTTAGACTGGCAATCTAAAAATAGATTCCGCCCAATATGTCTAAAAATAGAAGTCCATCTATTTTTCCAACTTGACCAACCCTCCACAAATAGCATCCTGCAACTCATAGAATCATGATCCACATGTCTAAAAATAGACATAGTCTAAAATATACTTCGCGCCAAAATACTCCCGTGGGCCCACTTAGTGAAGGCGACTCCTTTCCACTAAGCTCATCATCTTGTTGCAATCTCAACACTCCCTCTCAACAAGATATGGATTATTTGCAACCCCTATCCCCGCTCTCGTGGTATTCTAATTTTCTCTTGCGAGTGCCTTCGTCAAGATATCAAGATTCTAGCATTCCGATCCTCCGTGGGAATGTATGAAATTAACATGATCCTCTGCTGCACACAATCTCTGATATGATGATACTGGATGTCAATGTGTTTAGATATATCATGAAATACTAGATTAACCGAGAGTTTGATGCAACTCTGATTATCACAATATATCATAGTAGGATCTAAGTGTGAACAGAACAACTCGACCAGGATATTCCTCATCCATATAGCCTCGCATGCAACCAAACTCACTGCCATATACTCGGCCTCTGCTGAACTGAGTGCCACGGATCTCTGCTTCCTGCTATACCAAGAAACTGCTGTCGACCCGATACTGAAAATCCCTCCAGATGTTCTCTTTCTGTCCATTGGGCTCCCTGCCCAATCTGCATCCGTGAAGCCACACAAATTCACCTCATCCAATTGTCTATACCATAATCCATATCCCGATGTGCCTCTGAGATATCTCAATACATGTTTGCCTGCCTTCCAAAATAACTTGGTAGGCTTAACCATAGCTTGTGAAAGCCGGTTAACAACATAGCATATGTTGGGTCATGTATTGACCAGATACATAAGCGACCCCACCAACTGTCGGTAAATAGTGGCATCCACTACCTCTGCCGATGTAGCATCCTCTTTCCTCCAACCACCAGGAAGAGGAGTGTCGATAGGCTTGCAGCCATGCATGTTGAACTTCCGCAGCTCCCGGCATACTACTGAGAAACAACAAATTCACCACCGAAGCACACAAGCAAATTTCCAACCCCAGGAAATAATGAAGGAGGCCCAAGTCCTTCATCTCAAACTCCTTCGCAAGATCAGCTTTGCATGAGAGTATCAACTATTCATCACCCGTCAAAATCAAATCATCTACATAAAGTATAATGATCAGCAACTTGCCCTCCACCACAATCTGGTATAGGTTCGGATCCGCCTCACTCTTGGTGAATCCAAGACCGGTGAAATAACTGTCTATCCGTGTGTACCAAACACGAGGTGATTGTTTCAGCCCATACAGTGCTCTTTTGATACTGCACACATGCGACTCGGGCCGTCGAAGATTCGAAACCTTCGAGCTGTTCTATGTACACCTCCTCCTCAATCACCCATTGAGGAAAATAGTCTTCACATCCATCTAATGAATGTGCCACCCCATCCGCGCTCGAGAGAGCAAGAATCGTCCGTATGGAAGAATACTCGCGACAAATGAAAAGGTCTCTCATAATCGATCCTCTCATTCTGAAAAGCCTTGGGCAACAAATCTTTCCTTGTACTTCTCCCACTCCCGTCAGCCGTCCGCTTCACTTTGTAGATCCATCTCGAACCCACCACTGATTTCCCCTCCGGCCTTGGGACAATCTCCCATGCACTGTTTCTGACAATCAAATCATACTCTTCCACCATGGCATCTACCCATGCGGGTTCCTCCACAACTTCCTCGAAAGAGGATGGCTCTTTCACGATACACTTGCTCACAAGATCCATGTATCTAGTATACCGGTCAGGTGATTGTCTCTATCTGCGCTGTGCTATAGGTGCTCCTACAACCTTATTTGCATCTTGAGCCAGTCGCTCAGCTTCTATAGTGCGCTTCCGCCCTCTGATGGTTGGCACTGCTTGAGTGGTCTCTTCCACTCCATGAACCTCCTCTTGTGGCTGATCCACATCCTGAGGCTCATCCTTAGGAACTAATAGCTCCTCATCTGCATGTAAGTGTGGCTCCCTTTCAAGCGAACACTTCATGGCTTTCTCCTCCTGAAATTTTATATCCCGTCACACAACAGTCTTGCAACTGTCCGGCAAATACACATGATAGTTGTGGGGCGTATCAGTGTACCCCACAAATATCCCAACCTCCGCAGTCAGCTCCAGCTTCTTCTTAGAATCCTTCGTCACATGAATGTAAACAAGTGAACCAAAAATCCTTAAATGGGAAATATCAGGCCTCTTACCAGAAAATGCCTCCTCGGGTGTACTCATGCCAAGTATCTTGTGAGGACAATCTGCTTCTACATATACCGCATTGCATGCCTCCGCCCACAATTGTATGGGTAGGCTCCCGATCATGCAACATCGCTCGTGGGCAACACCCATGATCGTTCGTTTATGCTCGCCAACCCCGTTCGTCAGTTATGAGGTGCTATGAGCTCTCTTCGAATTCCTTCGCGCCGCAAAAGTCCTCGACTCCGCTGCAGATGAATTCACCACCATTGTCGCTCCTAAGAGCCTTCACCTGCTTCCCCGATTCTTTCTCAACCAGTCCCTTGAACTCACAGAACTTTGAGTATGTCTCGCTCTTCTTCTGCATGAAAAAGATCCAGCACTTACGAGAAAAATCATCAACAAATATCACATAATACCTGTGCTTTGTTGTCGAAGCAGCTAAGAAAGGTCCACACACGTCTGTGTGAATTCTCTCAAGGATCGTCGTGGCACGACTATCCTTCTAGTGAAAGGTGGCTTTCACAAATTTTCACAAGGTACACCCCTTGCACTGCTCTGATTGCACAAGAGTGCCTTTAGGAAGCCCAGTAGAAATCTGCTGCAGTATCTTCAAAGCTCCATGGTGAAGGTGGCCCAATCTCCAGTGCCACAACTCGCCATCATCCCGGCTCACCACTCCTTCTGCCTTGCCTACCATTGCTGCGCAGCCATCTCCTTGCAATTGATAAAGGTTTTTAACTCGAACCCCTATCCTCCGGGTCTCACCAGTTGCCTTACTGCGCAGGACAACATCATATCCATTGTATTCTAACATCGCTACAGAGATAAGATTCTTCTTCAATCCTGGAACATGCATCACTTCCTTCAATACGAAGGGTTTACCAGAATCCCTCTCAAAGGAAATGGTATCGATACCAGTCGCACTGTATCTACCATCATCGCCCATCTCGATGTGCACTCCAAGATCTTTCTCATCCATATCAGTAAACAAATCTCGATCTCCTGTCATGTGAAAAGACGCACCACTGTCCAGAAACCACACTGACCCCATCACACTTGAGACCAAGCATGCGATCAACGAAAAATCCAGCTCAAACTGCAAGGCTAAGGCCTCTCCAGCGGCAGATCCAGCAACTTGCTTATTTTTCTTCTTCTGCGGACAATTTGTGGCATAATGTCCGTGTTGGTGACAGTGAAAGCACTTCACCTTGGACATGTCCTGCTTCTTGCCTTTCGCACTGGATTGAGAAGCATGCTTCTTGCTCTTCCCCTTCTTTGCTTTGGCAGCCAAAGCGCAATTCTCTTCATCAGAGTTCTTTGATGACGATCCATCCCTGGTACTTCGCCTTATCTCCTCTTGCACAAGATCCGACCAAAGTCGCTCCCATCCTGGCAATTTCTCCCGACCATTGACAGGGTCCTGATAGGAGTGCCAACTCTTCGGAAGCCCAAGGAGAGCCAAGCTCACCAATTCCTCATCATCTACAGTCACCCCCACACTTCCCAGCTCATCCCTGCATTGGATGAACTTCATGAGGTACTTGGGCATACTGTCGTCTTTCTCCATCTTTATGTTTCTGAGTCTATCCTTGAGCGCCAAATTCCTATGGTCGCTCTTGCTTTGGAATAAATCTGTCAAGGCTTTCCACATCAAGAATGGAGAAGCCTTACCATGCAGGCTGGACATCATGTGATCCTTCACGCCCTCCAACAGAATCCTTCGACACTTTGCTGTCTTCTTTTGCCAAGCCTTAATTACAGCAGCATCGCTAGAAGTAGGCTTTGGGACTTCAGCGTCTATGAACTCCTTCAACCCATTGTCATCTAACACCGCCTCCATCCTGTCCTTCCATGCAATATAATTAGAGCTGCCCTCAAGGGCATACTCCAATCGCAATCCGTTGAAAGACATCTCAACTTCGACACCAAGAAAACACTGCTGCAAATTCGAATTCCACCAGCACAAAACTCAACCGCTTTAATGTTTTGCAATTGCTCCAATGATCAATATTGCTTTGATACCATGTAGAAATTTGAATAAATGAGATATTATTCACCGAGATTATCCTGATCACACACTATTTGAGCTTCATGCATAATACATAACCTCTTCTACTATTGATCATTCGTTGCGGAAATATAAACAATCGCATGCGCACATCAAAACCATAAACAATCACACATATAAAAACAGTATTTATGGGAAAGCTTAAAGTTGAAAACCCCCAACTATCTGTATATTATAATGATAGAGATCATGTAACAATCATTGTACAAACTCCTCACAATCTCTCAGTACAATCTCCAATTGTTACACACTACACAAGCTCAGATCTAGCAAAACAAATGCTCCAATCTGCTCCCCCTGTTAGCCTGCCTCTACTGCGCAATCCAAGATGAATAATAGCTTGATCCAAGTTCGAATCCCACTAGTATGCACTGCGCAATCCTCATTGGCATCTCTATCAATGTGTGGTGCAAACTCATGCACCAGTATATGCACAACTAATAGTCACACTGCTCTTTCACCTACCTCTTCACTAGTCTCCACTGAAACTGTCCATGCAGTGAGGTTAACTGATGTATTCTTTAGTTGATTTATGAGTTAATAATTAGTGAATTAATTAATAATTAATTCACACCACTCTCACTAGTGTATCAATAAGTTAGACTAGATACAACTAGCTCAACTATGTTTAACTCAGTTAAACTGAATACAACTCCACTAACTTCTTCAATCAACTCCACCAAACTTTGTCACATGAGTTCTAACTGAAGTCAACATGCAATAGCTCCACTAAACCCTAGGAATAGCGTAATTCCTTCTATCAGCTTCATGTGCCACTTCTGTGCACTCAACTGAATTGCTCCAAGAGAATAATATAATGTTTAGAGTCTAAATATTATTAAGAGCTAATAATATTCGACATATCTATTTTTAGATTGGCAATCTAAAAATAGATTCCGCCCAGTATGTCTAAAAATAGAAGTGCATCTATTTTTTCCAACTTGACCAACCATCCACAAATAGCATCCTGCAACTCATAGAACATGATCCATATGTCTAAAAATAAACATAGTCTAAAAATAGACTTTGCGCTAAAAATACCCTACGGACCCACTTAGTGAAGACGACTCCTTTCCACTAAGCTTATCATCTTGTTGCAATCTCAACATGAAGAGGTGGAAGCATTGCTTTGTATCATTTCTACTATCCAACCAGATTGGATAACCGAAGCAAGAGATGAATGGAAGAAGGACAAAGAAGTGTGGACACTCATTCAAAAGTTGCAGCAAGATCATAGTACATCTGATACATTTACTTAGAAAAATGATTCCTTATGGTACAAAAATCGCTTATATCTTTATAATAATTCCCAACTAAAACAAAAGATTCTTTTGGAATTGCACACTTCTCCTTTAGGGGGACACTCGGGATTTTTAAAAACTTACCACAGGGTGAAGAAAGAATTTTTTTGGGATGACCTTAAATCTGATATTCAAAAGTTTGTAGCAGAATGTTTGGTTTGCCAGCGGAATAAAGTTGAGACAATTAAGACCTCGGATCTTCTACAACCTTTATCCATTCCAAGTCAACGTTGGAAGGAGATTTCAATGGATTTTATCACAGGTTTACCTAAGTCCGAAGGAAAGAGTGTCATCATGGTGGTAGTTGATAGACTTACCAAGTATTCACACGTTTGTGCATTATCTCATTCATTTAAAGCAAGTACAGTTGCTACTACATTTATGGACATAATTCAAAAGCTACATGGAAACCCAAAGGTTATTGTGAGCGACAAAGATCCCATTTTTACTGGAAATTTTTGGACGGAAATATTTTCTTGTTTGGGTACTCAATTAGCTCATAGCTCATCTTATCATCCTCAATCCGATGGTCAAACTGAGATAGTAAATAAATGTTTGGAAGGATATCTTTGTTGTTTTATATCTAATAAACAAACACAATAGGTCAAGTGGTTGCCTCTAGCTAAATGGTGATATAAAAATTCCTTCCATACTGTAGCAAAAATGACCCCATTTATGGCACTTTATGGATATCATCCACCATCCATCACATCATCTTTAAGAGAAAATTCGAAGGTTCAAGCAGTAGAAGATCACATCGAACATCAACAAGAAGTTTTCCAACTCTTAAAGGACAACCTGAATTTGGCACAAAATCGAATGAAACAACAGGCAGATCAACATCGCAACGAGAGAAGTTTTGATGTAGGAGACTGGGTATTTTTACGGCTATAACCATACAAACAAATGTCCCTCAAGCAAGCTAAGAAGGATAATAAATTACCGCCAAAGTACTATGGTCCTTACAAGGTGTTGCAAAATATTGGTACTATGCATTCAAATTGGAGCTTCTTGCTTCTTCACGAGTGCATCCAATTTTCCATGTTTCATGCTTTAAGAAGGTTATAGGTGAAAATATTCCAGTTTAAACAATATTTCTAGAACTTGATGAAGAAGGAAAAATCATATTGGAACCTAAAGCGATCACGGAAACAAGAACTCGACAGCGACGGAATCGATCAATTTCAGAGTATCTCATCAAGTGGAAGAACCTACCCACTGAAGATTCTACATGGGAGGATGAGAATTTTATACAGAAGCACCCAGAGCTACTCAAGCATTGAAGACAACACTTTTTTAAACAAGAGGGGCATGTTAAGTCTCTATATTACTAGTATATTCCCTTATTGTTGTTAGTGTAACCCCCTTATTGTTATTATTGTACCCATGTTACCCCTATATTGTTATTATTGTGCCCTTAAATTATTATTGTTAGGTCGGCTAAGATTACATTATGGGCCCACTAGGATTACATTGGGCCCCATGGACTCCTATATATAGAAAAGAGGTTTTTTAATTTGAATCATCCAAGAATTGTTCATTCATGTAATGTATTGGAGGTTGCCCCCTCGAAGTGACTTATTTCTAAGGCGTTGATATTTCTTTTCTTCTCTTTTTGGAGTTGGTTTCACAACACCTCCACTCCATGAATCTCCTCGTGTGACTAATCCACATCTAGAGGCTCATCTTTGGGAACAAGTAGCTCCTCCTCTGCATGGAAGTGTAGCTCCCTCTCAAGCGAAAACTTCATGGCTTTCACCTCATTGAATTTTATATCCCATCGCACCACAGTCATTCCACTGTTTGGAAAATACACACGATAATTATGGGGTGTTTCTGTGTACTGCACAAATATCCCAACTTCTGCAGTCGGCTCCAACGTCTTCCTGGCATCCTTTGCCACATGAATGTAAATAGATGAGCCAAAAATCTTCAAATGAGAAATATCAAGCTTCTTACCAGTGAAAGCTTCTTCAGGTGTACTCATGCCAAGTACTCTATGAGGACAACGGTTTTGCACATAAACCACAGTGTTGCATGCTTCTGCCCACAAGTGCATCGGTAGGCCCTGGTCATGCAGCAAAGCTCGTGCAACATCCACGATCGTTATGTTATTCCTCTCCGCAACCACATTCTGTTGTGGGTTATGAGGCGCTATGAGTTCTCTTCGAATTCCTTCTTTGCTACAGAAGTATTTATTCACCACTATTATCGCTCCGCAGAGCCTTCACTTGCTTCCCCGACTCCTTCTCCTCCAATTCTTTAAACTCACAGAACTTTGAGAATGTTTCACTCTTCTTCCGCATGAAAAAAATCTAGCATCTACGAGAATAGTCATCCACAAATATAACATAATACCTGTGTTTTGCTGTTGAAGCAACCGAGAAAAGTCCACACACGTTTGTGTGAATTCTCTCCAGGATCACTGAAGCACGGTTCTCCTTCTCGTAAAAGGTATTCTTCACAAACTTACCCATAGTACATCCCTTACAGTGATCTGACTGCGCAAGAGTACCCTTTGGAAGTCCAGTGGAAATCTGATGCAAAACCTTCAAGGTGCCATGGTGAAGATGGCCCAATCCCCTATGCCATAACTCGCCCTCATCTCGGCGCACCACTTCTTCTGCTTTGCCCATAATTGTAGCACAGTCATCTACCTCCAGCTTGTAGAGATTCTTAACTCGAATCTCTATCCTCTTGGTTTGACCCGTTGTTTTATGTCGCAAGAAAGATTTTCCCTGGCTGAAAAACATCGTCATAACCTCTATCTTCCAACATTGCGACCAAGACCAAGTTCTTCTTCAGACTTGGAACATGCATAACATCTTTCAACAAAAATGGTTTACCTGACTCCCTCTCAAAGGTAATGGTTTCAATTCCGGTTGCACTGTATCTACCATTGTCGCCCATCTCTATATGCATTTGGAAATCCTTCTCCTCCAGGTCACTAAACAACTGCTTGTCTCCCGTCATATGGAAAGACGCGCCACTATCAAGGTACCACACCGATCTCATTGCGCTTGAAACCAAGCATGCGATCAAAGAGAAATCAAGTTCAAATTGTGAGGCTAAGGCCTCTCCAACTACAGCGCCAGCGGCCTTCTTGTTCTTCTTTTTTTGTGGGCACTTAGTGGCGAGATACCCATGTTCGTGATAGTGAAAATCCAGCTTCTTGCCTTTAGCCTCAAATTTTGGATTGGACTTCTTCCCCTTTCCTTTCCTTGCTTTTGCAGCCAAAGCACAATTCTCTTCATCATCATTCTTCGATGAAGATGCAATCCCTGGTACTTTGCCTTATCTCCTCCTGCACAAGATTCGACCCAAGTCACTCCCAACCTGGTTGTTTCTCCCGTCCATTGACAGAGTCTTCGTAACTATGCCAACTCTTTGGAAGCACAAAGAGAGCCAAGCTCACCAAGTCATCATCCGCAACTATAATCCCCACACTTCCCAGTTCATCCCTACATTGAACAAACTTCGTGAGATATTTTGGAATACTGTCGCCCTTCTCTATTTTTATTTTTCTGAGCTTATATTTCAGCGCCAACTTCCTCTGGTCGCTATTGCTTTGGAAAGTATCTGTCAAAGCCTTCCACATTTCAAATGGAGTGGATTTCCCATGAAGGCTTGACACAATATGGTCTTTCACACCTTCCAACAGAATTCTTCTTGTCTTTGCTACCTTCTTTTGTCATGTGTCAAGTCCTGCAATATCGCTAGAAGCAGGCTTAGGAACATCGCTATCGATGAACTCCTTCAGTCCATTATCTTCAAGAATCGTCTCCATCCTATCCTTCCAGGCTATGTAATTCGAGCTACCCTCAAGAGCATAATCCAATCGCAACCCATTGAAAGACATTTCAATGAATACTCAACTGTCGCACCAAGAAATTTCTGCAGCGAATTCGAATTGTCCACGAGAACAAAACTCAGCACTTATTCACAATTGCAATATCCAGTGATCAATACTGCTCTAATACCATGTAGAAATTTATTGATACTGATGTATTACCGAATTCTCCTGATCTAACAATATTTATCTTCTTGCTAAATACAAAACCCTTCCACCGTTAAACTTGTGGAAATTTAAAAAACTCAATTGCAAACACATGTGAATAAATTCAATCGCACATAACATAGTTGTTTAACCGGAAAACTTAAAGCTAAAAACCCCAACTATCATATATTATGTATATCAATGGAATCATGTGATAATCTCATACAAAGCTTAGTGCATCAAGCTCTCAGTACAATCAACAATCATTGCACGTCATGCAGAAATTTGCATCTATATACCCCAATTTCTTGCCTCCTGATAGTCTTCCTCCACTGCGCAATCCCTGCTGAAGAAGACCCCTGAATGAATTCAAATTGGCCTTGCCTTGACTGCGCAATCCTCATTGGCAACTCCAATGTGTGTCAGATGCATTGAATGCATCACTATAGTCACAACAGATAGTACATCTCACCTTTTCACCTATCTCTCCACTAGGTCTCCACTGGAACTGACATGCAAGTAGTTCACTGTTGTATTTGTTCAGTTGTTAGTGAATTATTAGCTATGAATTAATTAAATAATTAATTCACTTAACTCTCACTAGTGTATCTTTCAGTTAGACTAGATACAACTAGCTCAACTAAGTTTAACTCACTTAACTGAGTTAAACTAAATAACAACTCTTGTAACTACTCTTCCAACTCTGTCATAACTTTGCCATTTCAGTGCTAATTGATTCCTTCATGCATGAGCCACCAATACCCTAGGGATTGTGTAATTCTTTCAGCCCACTGATTTGCCAAATCTGTTCACTGAAATAAAGTTCTCCAAGAAAATAAGTTGATGTTTATTGTCGGATTATTATTAAGGGTTAATAATAATCGACATGAATCTAGCTTTAGATCGACGATCTATAAATAGACTTCGCCCAATATTCTAAAAATAGAATTTCATCTATTTTCCACATTTGACCAACCATCTACAAATAACATCCTACAACTTATAGAATATGCTCATCGTGTCTAAAAATAGACATACACCTAAAAAATACTCTGCGAGCCCCACTTAGTGAAGGTGCTTACTTTTCACTAAGCTCATCATCTTGTTGAATCTCAACACCCTTAACCCCATCAATCATTGTCTTTCCTCCACTTTTCTCTCTTTCAAAGAATGTCTTGTCCCCCACAATCCCCAAATCCCTATAATATATGAGCAGCCTAAAATACACAATAACTATATCCCTCTCTGGCCCACAACTAGTACTATTAGAGCCCCCACCCAAGCTCTTTCTAAGTTCCTTGCCAACAAAGTCCATCCCTTTGTTGGTTTCACCCCTTCCTTTATTAAGTTTTCATCTGAAAAAACAAGCCTCTTCATCTCAATGATAATGACCTAATGGTTAGTTTTTATGCAGTATCTTTATTTACTAAAATGCATGCCCTTAAGGCCCTTAGCATTATATTTTATCTTGTGAATCAAGAAACCCTTAACCCCATCAATCATTGTTTTCCTCCACTTTTCTCTCTTTCAAAGGAGTATGCTACAAACAAGTATCTTTATTTACTAAAATTTCTGCCCTTAAGGGCCTTAGGATTATATTTTATCTTGTGGATCAAGAAACCCTTAACCCCATCAATCATTGTCTTTCCTCCACTTTTCTCTCTTTCAAAGGAGTATGCTACGAACACACTGAAGGAACCACCATGGGTTCCTCTCTTTCCTTGGTGGTATCCAACCTCTCTATGGTTTGATAGTGAGGATCGAGTTTTTACTATAAAATGAAATGATTTAGTTTCTCGGATTTCTTTTAAACTACTATAATTTGTCAAAGGCACAGAATCTAACTTAAACTCTTGTCATGTTAGTGATCAAGTATACATTAGGCCATTTTTCATTTCAAATTGTTTTTGCTTCAAAAGTGAAAACTATATATTATTCTATATGAGAGGTCTTTAGCAGTGTCTTTAGTGACCTACATTAATGTTGTAATTCTACGAGATATTGTACAATGAGAAAGTTTAGTAGTTTAGTTTAGTTATTTTTCAGTTATGAACTATAACTATTTCATATATGGATATATATGTAAACCTGCGGTTTAATAAATTGAATAAAGTAATCACATCATTCCAATTCAAAAATGGTATCAGAGCGAGGTTGGGGAGCACAGGCATGAGGCAGAAACGCAAAGTGCCAAAGGGTTTTATGAAATCGCTCTGAACGTTGCCCCTGCCAGTGTAACCTCCAGATTGAACCATGGTTTTTTGAAATCATTGTGGAGGCTTCCCTTGCCAGTGTAACCTCCACATTGAACCGTGGAATATTTTTCTCTGTGTTTTGTAGTTTCACTTGGTGATTTTGTCCAATTCTGGATTTGAGATCACATAATCTACAATTTAACAATTTTGTGGAATTCTCCAGTCGAACTCCCCTAGCTTGCATACTGAATTGAGTTGGAAGATTTTTTTTTAACCACCAAGAAGCATATCAGTGATTGTGCCTCGAAGGCTTGTGAGGAGGGTGTTGTGTGATGCCCTTGAATCACTGCTTTGTTGCATTTGTGTGTGATTCTCTTAATGATTGCTCGATGCAGATGCCACGGTCTACTCGATAAACTCATTTACAGCAATGTTCAGTGTTGCAATGTGGTGGTGCAGGGTGACTGTCAATGTGTCAAATTGTGCAGAGTAGTTTCCAGCATCGGTTTTGGACACTGGTGGTATCAGTAAGTTTAAAACTTTGAACACAATTTTTTTATATAAAAAATAGGGGAAATATGTGCTTTGTTAAGGAGAAAACAAAAGCAATATTTAACACATATGAATCCGCAAGTTAAATCAGAGTTTTTTTTAAGAGATATTTTTGTCTTGACGTGATTAAAACATACCGTTTTTTAAAGGTGCCGGTGATTTAAAACATTTTTTTAATTCTATAGATTTCTTTGAAAACATGAACTCACTGGTTTCTTTAATTGGAGTTGTCCTTTCAGGTAAGAAAATTACCAGGAGTGGTTTAGGAAAGTTAAAAATACTCTTATCTTTAATGATTTATGGAATGGAATTTATGAAAGAGAAGGAGAAGAAGGAAATGCACCAGGGCATCTAGATGAGTGGAAACAACGAGCGATCTGGCAAAGTAAGAATAAGATGACCTTTACTTTAATCTCCACTTTAGTGTCAAAAGAGGTAAGCAGGTACATTGCTCAGAGTAAAACCACTTATGATGCCATAAAAAAAATTAAAAGAGCTTTATGATTCACAATTTCAATTGGAGATAATTCAGTTATTGTTGAAGTTATTTAATCTCGAAATGAGCGTTAATGACCCTCTAAAATTAAAGCCATCAATCATAAAATTGAATCCAGTGGAGTTAAAATTGATTTGCAGCTTACTACTTTTATAAAAACTCTTCACCATATTTATTCACACTACTTGGAATCTCTCTAAGCTAGTGGGCAATTAAAAAGTTTAGATTTTGACAAATTAGTAAGAAAAATTGCAGAAAGAGTGAAGGGTTTTGGCAAGAAAGAAACAAGACATAATTCTAGTACTGGAACCCTATGTCTTGCTCAAAAAGACCAAAACCTCAAGAAGAATCAATCAGAAATACTAAAGGTAATAGAAGTCGAAATAGGGAGAATTATAAAGGCAGGGGAAGCAAAAATATTCAGGGAAATAGACAGCAAAATGATAAACAAAGAAATTTTTCTGATAAACCAATTGTAAAATGTTTTAGATGTGGTAAAATTGGACATACTAATGCTAATTGTAAAATTCCTTAAGAGAAAATTAATGAAAAAAGAAAACAAATGCTTGAAAAGAAAGATCATATAATTCCAAAAAAATGACAATGTTCTAAGAATGCACATTATGTTGTTGCTCATTGTAATTGTCACGTGGAAGATATTTGTAGTATCTATTTTTCTTCATGGTATGAAAGTTGGATTTTAATCACAGGTGTCACTTGTCATATGACCTTTAGAAGAGATTTGTCAAATCAATTCAGTAATAATATTGAAGAAGTGTTGTAATTTGTTGATAAGTCACAAATCAAACCATCAGAAATTGGTTCAATTCAGTTACAAATGCCTGGACTTTCAAATTATACTTTGAATGATGTTCTTTACATTCTCCAGTTCCAAAGAAATTTGTTATCTCTTATACAAATAAGACAGCAAGAACATTCCATTCACATGTTTGATGGTAAAGTAGAAATTAAAAGAGCCGCTGACAATAAAACTATAATAACTGGTGTGGAAGAAGATAAATTATTGAAGTTGCATGGTATGTCGTCTATTACATTGAACACACATTATTTGGTTCAACAAAATGATACTGTGTCGTCTTCTTTATTATGGCATGCATGTTTCGTTCATGTTAATTATGAAAGTATTAGAATTATGAAACAACATGGGATTAAAAGACTTCCAATAATTCCAAGAAAATTGGCACCGTGTAATGCTTGTATATTGGGCACGCATCACAAACAGAGTTTTTAAAATTCCAATTCTAGAGCTACAAGGAAATTAAGTCTAATACACTTTGATTTATGTGTACCTATACTTGTACCCACTGCGAATGGAAATAAATACATACAGACTTTTATTGACGATTATTCGAGGACGTGTTGGGTTTATCTGCTTAAAGAAAAACCACAAGTTTTTGATGTATTTAAGAAATTTCATCTCTTGATAAAAAAAATGAAGCACAACTTACTATCAGTACTATAAAAACTAGTAATGGAAGAGAATATACTTCACATGTTTAACTGATAATGGAGGAAAATATACTTTACATGTTTTTGAAACATATTTGCAAGAGAATGGCATCAAACACCAAACCACAATACCATATAATCCACAACAAAACGATGTTGTTGAACGAATGAACATAACATTTCTTAATATGGTAAGGTCAATGATGTTTTTTAAGAATGTAAAATTGATGTTTTGGGGAAAGGCAGTGCTCTATGCAACATACATTATAAATCGGTGCTCTTCCTTTGTCATTAACAACAGAACTCCATATGAAATGTGGTATAATCGTCTACTTCTTGTTAAACATTTTTGAATTTTCAGTTCTCAATGTTATGCTTTGATACCTAAACAACAGAGGGCTAAGTTGAGTGAACAACGTAGAAAATGTATATTTTTTGGGTATTCCAAGGCTTCTAAGACATACCGACTATATGATGAAGAAAATAAAAAGTTTATTTTGTCAAGAGATGTAATTTTTCTTGAAACTGATAAAGATTCCCTCGCTGTTGATAGACAACTTAATCTGTTAGAAAAGTTTGTGCCTAAAAAGTTTTATTATGAATCAGATAATATACTTCCCCATCTTGAAGGGGAGATTCCTATATTAGATTACTTTATGGAGTTTCCTTCTCTCAATGATGAGAAATTGGTTGATGATGATAATTTCATTGCTGGTGAGAAATTGATTGATGCAAGTGTTTCTACAGAAATGGAAAAAACTGAGATAATTGAAGAAAATGAGCAACTTCCTACGCAACCTTTGCGAAGGTCAACTCGTATTCGAACATTTCCAAAAAAATAAAAAATACGATGAAAATATGATTAGTTTAACGCTAGAAGTTCCTCAGGTTACTATTCTCATTGTGAATTTTATTTTTCTATGGATTGTGAACCTACTTGCTTTGAAGACGCTGCTAGTTATGATCAGTGGAAAAATGCAATGCAAATGGAATATGATGCTCTCATAAAAAATGGCACATGGACACTGGTGGATCCTCCTACTGGCATTAAACCTATTGGTTGCAAATGGATTTATAAAACCAAGTATAAAGCTGATGACTCGCTAGACAAGCACAAAGCAAGAGTTGTAGCGAAGGGATATGCATAGAAAGAGGGTATCGACTATACAGAGACATTTGCTCCTACTGCGGAATGGAGCATTATTAGATCTTTGTTTGCTATTGTAGCTCAAAAAAAATGCAAAATTCATCATATATATGTCAAAACTGTTTTTTAAATGGAGATTTGAAAGAAGATGTTTACATGTTTCAGCGAAAATATTTTTCCGTTAAAGGGAAAGAACAAAAAGTTCGCAAACTAATGAAGTCTTTGTATGACTTGAAACAAGCATCACAAACATGGCTGAGAAGCTAACTGAACATCTTCTTAAGTTAAATTATAAACATTTTGACCTAGATGATGCAACTCTTTTCGTTAAGAAAGTTGGAAGATCATTTGTATATCTAGTTGTATATGTTGATGATTTGATGATCACGAGAAATAATGATGAATACATATCATCTATTAAAAATGAATTGAAAAAAGATTTTGATGTGACAGATTTAAGTTTACTTCATTATTATCTTGGAATTGAAGTTGATAAAAAACCACAACCATTTTTCATCTCTCGAAAGAAATATATGGTTAGTTATTGAACCGATATAGTATGACAGATTGCAATCTTGTTACTACACCAATGGCGCTGAATTTTAAACTCACTTCCGAAAAAAGAAAACCGTTTGAAGATCCAACAAAGTATAGGCAACTTGTTGGAAGTTTGATTTATTTGTCTATTACTCATCCTTATATAACATTTGTTGTCATAATACCTTCCAGGTTTATGCATCATCCTTGTGAGGAGCATTGCATAGCAGCGAAAAGAGTTTTGAAATATTTAAAAGGAACTCAAACTTATGACATCAAATATTCCAAAGTTTTAGATTTCCAACTTGCTCGTTATTTAGATTCTGATTTTCATGGAGATAAAGAGAATGGAGTCTCAACTTCTGGTCATTTGATGAATCTTGGATCAACAACCATCAGTTGGAGATCATGCAAGCAATTTGTCCCCGTTGATCCTACCACTGAAGCCGAATATGTTGCAACAGCTCAAGCCACTAAGGAAATCATTTGGCTTCAAAAAATACTCTAGATTTGCAAAAGAACCAAAAGCTTCAACTCCTCTATTTGTCGACAACTCTTTTGCAATTTAGTTGGCAAAGAATCCGAAGTTCCATGATCGAACCAAACATATCAACACCAAGTATCATTTGATTTGACATCATGTCGAGGCCAAAACAATTCATCTGACACATTGTCCAACTTCAAAATAAATTGCAAATGTTTTTCAATCCAGAACATTGGGGCGTGAAAAGTTCAAAAAATTTAGATCCTTACTTGGTATGTCAGATGTCCCTTCGAATTAAAAGGGAAAATGTTGTAATCCTACAAAACATTGTCCAATTAGACAATTTAGCAGTTTAGTTTAGTAAATTTTCAGTTATAAATTACAATTGTTTCAGAAATGGATATATATATATATGTAAACCTGCACTTTAATAAATTAAATAGAGTAATCACATCATTCCAATTCAACAATTAAAACCTCAAGGTGACCTACATTAAAACTTCAAGTCCTTTATTATATGTTGTTGAACTTGTCATATCAATTTGCTTTTATTTTTTAAGCCCAACCTTGAATGGTTCATTTCCAAATTGAAAAATATTGAATTTCTACATTACTAAGATGAAACACCAAGAGTATCCATAGTGTCATGGAGAAGTCTGAATTTGTCTGAATTTTTTTTAGGCCCAATCATGACCTTAAAAAAAAAAAAAAGTTCTCTATTCTAGTGTCATGAAGTCTGAAATTTTATGTAGGAACAAACATGACCTTGGTTACAAAATACTCATCAAACAATTTGCAAGATAAATGAATATTGGATATGGTAGAATCTCAAGTCTCAATGAAGCCAAAAGGTTTGATACTGAGAAACAAGTCCCTTGAACGAAACAATCTAGAGAGTAGGTGGTCATGGCAAAGACCAGGCATGATTTTACTCTGCAGAGAAATGAGGAACTGTGCGTTTTCAACAACGCACATGCATTTTTATGTGAGCATGTTCCTACTCACCATATGCCACTTTTTTACCACCCTTAAAAATTTATACGTGAACATGTTCCTAATCACCAGATTGCCACTTTTTTACCACCATTAAAAATTTAACATTAAATTAATACAATTGTCCGAGATAAGATTCCTCGATCTTCCTCTTCAATATAGTCATTCTAAGATGAAGAAAAATGACCCCGTAAACAAAGGTTTTGATTAGTATATTTTCTATTGTGCAAACTCAAACATGAAAATGGCACCATACCACTGCATTTATCAGAGCAAGCAACAAACTCAAAAATTCAATATTGGACGGAAACCTTTGGCTTAAAATCAGCTTACAACTTTCTCTACAATCATTTTTTTTATTTCTGAAGTTATAGGGTTTGATATGAGCTCCTTCTAACATCACATATACAGTCATGCATACCATCGGATAAAACCCTATAAGAGGTCAAATTGAGACCAATACCCGAGATGATCATCAAATCACTTAAGAAATCTCTGAAAAAATTAATACAAATTCATATCACCTGTATCGGTGAATAATCGCTAGAGGGGTTACGATGGCCGAGAAACCATAACGCAATTTCTGAAATCGAAAAATAATTCAGAACTGTATTTATTTCATAGAAGATGCAGCAATGTAGGATTCCACAGAGGAGATCACATTAAACAGAAACCAAATCCTCGAGGATGGGGAATGGGATTGGATTCTGTTTAATCAAGCGCAGTTGCGGAACAAAGCACCAAATGGCAATCTACCGGTGTTTCCATAATCATATACATCCATTGAAAAATAACCAGTTCAATCACTAGAAAACGATTAGAAGAAAGGTTGAAAACACAGAAATAAAGCATGGAGGCAGAGAAATTAAATAAGTTAGGCAGACCTGTCCGATGGCAACGTTATAGATGGGGTGGGAAACGCGGTTGCCTAATTGATCAGTACCACGTCGTTTGGCGGAGTTGTTTTCCAGGATTGGCGTTGAGGAGCCTTGGAAGACAAATTTAAGGGGCTGCTGATGTTTATATTATCATGGAGAAACTGGAACGGAAGAAACGTAGTAATGTTATACTGTAGAGAAGGTGAAGCGCTGCACCGTGGCCCTGAAATTCGCAGAGTAGGTGTTGAAAAGCATCCTCGGCGCTCTCCTGAAGGCTGAGGTACGCCGTCAAGGTACACCTGGGTACCTGAAGTCTGAGTGAAAATAAACTTGTACAGGAGACTGGGTACCCCACACATTCGAAATGAACTTGACAGTAGAGTTATAAGTTATAACTGACTGACTTGACTACATATGAAGAATTGACCCTGTGATTCTCAAAAAGGGAAAATATCCCAGTCAACTGGCTCAGGGAAATCAATCCATATTGTAAGAGAGTGGTTTAGTTCAGAAAACCATCTATTAAAAGAATGATAAAGGTGAAAGAGTTAATATTAGTGATAAATAAATAGTTAGTATCCCATGTATTGTGTGACTGAGCAAAGTAAAAGGATTTTGGATAGTTAAACTACCATAATCACAGTTCATTTTTGTTATGCATTGAGAAGTTAATCACAAATGTAATATTCTGCAGATCAACATAAAAGCTTATTTGACTATTTGTTGTCTCTCATTTTTTAATGTGTGTTTGCATTTTCTATCTACTTTTAAAATTCAACCCCCCACACAACAAGATTTCTCACACTATCATCTAGATTATAAATCCAAAGATGATAAATCCAAAATAAATTAGTTGAAACACTATGTTAGCTCAACATCACCAAAAAGGTCTGCAACCTGCAAAGACTTTAAAAGAAAAACAAATACTTACCCAACTTGAAAAGAAAAACAAATACTTGAAAAGAAGAAAAAATACTTACCAGACTTGAAAAGATGAATAAATACTTAACCGCAATTGCCTTTACATACATCTTCAATGTGCATCTTCTGGTACCAAAAAAACATTGTAGGGTTGTAAAATTGTCATGAAACAAATATGATACCATAGAACATTTCTGCCACAAATTTCAATTCCTAGGCTGGAAACCTACAATGTGGAAGTCTTCTTAATATAAAACTACCTTAACTGCCCTGGGCCAATCACATATGTAATATTCTGCAGATCTTGTGTTTGGACTTTTAAATTTCAACCCTAGCATGCAATAAGATTTCTCATATCAACCATAGTAAGCAATAAGATTTCTCATACTCTAATCTAGAATATAAATCCAGCCAATCACAAATTTAATGTTCTGGATATCTTGTGTGTTGTTTGGACTTTCAAATTTCAACCATACCAAGCACTAAGATTATGGACTTTCAAATTTCAACCATAGCAAGCAATAAGATTTCTCATACTCTAATCTAGAATATAAATCCAGCCAATCACAAATGTTCTGCAGATCTTGTGTGTTTAGACTTTGAAATTTCAACCATACCAAGCAATAAAATTTTGGACTTTAAAACTTTTTAAATTTCAACCATACCAAACAATAAGATTTCTTACACTATAATCTAGAATATAAATCCAAAAAATATTACTTTCGAATTAAAAAAACTATATTATATTCACAAAATACAAAAATAAAATAAATTTGAAAAGAGGAATATAAATCCAAAAAATATTTACTTCTCTATTGTATTCGACATTGGAAATAAAAAAAGAGACAGAGTCAATACAAAGATTTGAAAAGAGGAATATAAATCCAAAAAATATTGACCTCTAACTAGCTAACGAACTATATTATACTCAACATCACCATCACCAAAAAAGGACGAATTATATAATACTCACCATCACCATCACCAAAAAGGGACAGAAACAAAGATTTGAAAAGAGGAAAAAGGAACTTAGCTCAAGTGTTTAGACATTCTTCTTAAATACAATATATAATACTCAACATCACCATCACCATCACCAAAAAGGGGCAGAAAATCAAAGATTTGAAAAGAGGAAAAAGGAACTTAGCTCAAGTGTTTAGACATTCTTCTTAAATACAATATATAAAGCTGTCCAGAAATACTATATATATAGCTGCAAATCTGTTATCATACAAATATGGTGCCAGAAATCAATCAATTGTTCATTTTATGATCCTAATTGTTCATTCTCGTTCATTCTATGCTCTTACATAAGAGCAAGTATCTAGACATTCTTCCTGAAAGAGCTGTTATAAGAAATACCATACAACTGTAAAACTATAAAAAAAATTACCATATAGATATGAAACTGTCAAGAAATACTATATAAATATGTAAAACTGTCTTGATACAAATATGATGACAGAAATCAATCAATTGTTCTTCCTATGCTCTTAATTGTTCATTCCATGTTCTTAATTGTTCATTCTATGAATCTTTCATTCTATGTAAGATGCCATTGACCATAGACCATTTCTACTTGGAATTTCAAATCCAAAATTCAGAAACCTATAATTTGTAGTACAGCACAGTCCGTACACAAAAACACTCCATAGGATCAGAATCATTCACAAAATTAAAAGCTTAAAACCAGTATGTTTTTATGAACATACTTCAGTTACTATTAAGTAAAACTTTGATTGTCTTGCATATATGCTCTCTAGAGTTAAAGTTGTATTTATACAACCCAAATTGATAGCCCATCCGATAGCAAAAGCACAAGGATTACATGTATAAGAAGCAAAAATAAAGGGCAGCATACGCACTACTCAATAGGTGCATGCACCAAAATGAAAAAGTGCTTTGTCGATTCTATGTGCCTTCAAATGAAATGCCAAAAGCCCATATGCTATACATCATTATAGTTACTAGCACTACCAAGATAACCGAGGTGAAGACGAGGATTTTCTATTACTCCCAAAATTAGAGGTAAAGAGGTAAAGATGTGAATACTAGGAGGATCTGGAATTGCCCCTCGATGCCTTCAGCGATTCAAGATGTAAAGCGCATTCCTCATGCAACAATGCGTACCGCTTCATAGTAGCCTGAGTCTCGAGAATTTCAAGCTCTCGCCATTTTTCCTCCAGCATTTGAGCTCTAACCCCAAAGTCTCCAGCAGAAGTATGGTCTTCTCCAGCAGTAATCTGGTCTTGCCCGTCTTTTCCAGCAGTAATCTGGTCTTGGCGGTCTTTTCCACCAGAAGTCTGGTCTTGGAGGTCTTTTCCAGCAGAAGACTGGTCTTCTCCAGCAGTAATCTGGTCTTCGCTGCCTTTTCCAGCAGAAGTCTGGGCTCTTCCAGTAGTAATATGGTCTTGTCCAGCAGTAATCGGGTTTCCAGCAGAAGCCTGGATTTCTCCAGCAGTAATTTGGTTCGAACCCGGGACTTCTTTTTCACCGGGTTTCTTTCCCTTGGACACCGGTTTCTTCTTTGGCTCGGTCTGGTCTTCCGCAGCCTCATCAGTTTTTTTCTTTGGCTCGGGCTGTTCTCCATCAACGGTTTTGTTTCCCTTGGACGCCAATTTCTTCTTCTGCTGGTCTTGCCTATCTTTTCCAGCAGTAATCTGGTCTTGGCGGTCTTTTCCAGCAGAAGTCTGATCTTGGCGGTATTTTCCAGCATATGTCTGGTCTTTTCCAGCCGTAATCTGGTCTTGGCTGTCGTTTCCAGCAGAAGTCTGGTCTCTTTTAGCAGTAATCTGGTCTTCTCCAGCAGTAATCGGGATTCCAGCATAAATCTGGTTTTCTCCAGCAGTAATTTGGATCGAAACCGGCACTTCTTTTTCGCCGGTTTTCTTTCCCTTGGACACCGGTTTCTTCTTTGGCTCGGTCTGATCTTCAGCAGCTTCGTCAGCTTTTTTCTTTGGCTCGGGCTGTTCTCCATCAACGGCTTTGTTTGGCTTGGACGCCAATTTCTTCTTTTGCTGGTCTTGCCTGTCTTTTCCAGCAGTAATCTGGTCTTGGCGGTCTTTTCCAGCAGAAGTCTGGTCTTGGGGGTCTTTTCCAGCAGTAATCTGGTCTTGGATGTCTTTTCCAGCAGAATTCTGGTCTCTTCCAACAGTAATCTTGTATTCTCCAGCAGTAATCGGGTTTCTAGCCGAAGCCTGGTTTGCTCCAGCAGTAATTTGGTTCAAACCCGGGACTTCATTTTCACCGGGTCTCTTTCCCTTGAACACCGGTTTCTTCTTTGGCTCGTTCTGGTCTTCAGCAGCCTCATCAGCTTTTTTCTTTGGCTCGGGCTGTTCTCCATTAACGGGTTTGTTTCCCTTGGATGCCAATTTCTTCTTCTGCTTGGGCTGCCCTTCATCATCTTCAGGGGATTTCTTTCTCTTGGATACCACCTTCTTCTTGCGCTTGGGCTGCTCTTGGGCAAAGTCATCATCTCTGGCTCTTTTTGCGGCTACGCCCTTCTTGGACTTCGAAACAGAGGGGGTATTAGGGTTCGGCTCCGACGGCCTGATCTGGTTTCGAACTGCGGACCTGTCAGAAGAGTTGGCATCCTTCTTGAGCGAAGGCGGACCTGCGGGCTTCTCCACTACTGGGCGTGTACTCACCTCCTCACCTGCGGGCTTCACCGCTACCGGGCAGGTAGTCAGTTCCTCCTCCTCGGAGGCGGACGATGTGGCTGAGGGGGAGGAAGAGCGCTGGCGTCCGGCAGGGTTTACCTTTGTGTAGAATCTCTGCTCCTCTGAATCGGAGTCGCTGCTGCTGCCACCTGAGTGAGAGGATTTGCTCTGGCCATTTGCAAAGAACGCCATGGCTTTAGAAAATCGAAGTCGCTCTCCCTTCTCTGCTCACAACTGTTCCAAAGACATACAAAACCTTATGTAAAATACCCAACCTAAATACAAATTCGAAAACCCTGGAGTAGCATTGCGTGGTTGCGTGGTACTGATATGTGGGTACGTTGTGGGATTGGAAATCTTTAAAATGACATCTATCTGTCGGAGCAGAATATATGACTCAGCATTGGTTCCTTGTACGTTTTTTTATTTAATTGCACCGTACGTTGTGAATTTCCAAATTCCTAAATGACATCTGTCAGATCAGATTTTATGAAAATTGGAAAGGAGGTGCTTTGTACGTTTTTCTTTTCCAATTAATTTTAGTTTTTAAATATAATATTATTTTATTTTATTTTATTAAAAAATTATTTAATATTTTGATTTTGTATAATTGAATTATATAGATATTCTTCAACACACTTTATATATATATATATATAATTTATGTTATTTTTATATTTGATAAATATGTAAATAATAATGAGTGCATTGATAATATGGGTATATATATGGAAAAGTTACAAATTCAAAATTCATATTAATTTATATGACTTTTTTATGTTTATGGTGTAATTTAATTAGTAATAATTGTGTTTTGAAATATTATATAAATTATAAAATTCAAATTGGTTAAATAAAGAAAATTGTATCTATATTTTTTTTAGTGTCATTGATCGAATAAATATGTTTATTTATTTGATAGAAAGCATAGTTAAAACATATTTTAATAAGTAAACACATTCAAACTGTAATTTCAAACATAATTGTCAAAACATTTTAATTTAATATTATTATTATGAAGCCAAAGCTTGTACTTCAAAAATCTCCTCCACCGTCCTCAGTTTGTACTTCGTTCGCATAGAAATATTTTTTACCACCTCAACTTGGCGTCCCCGGCAATTTGTTTTCTTGGTCCTCAATTGAATTGTTTTTGACCACTTTGATTTTTTTCGTTTAACTATGTTGTTTTTGGTCTTTACGTCATTAGTTGTTGTTTTTAAAAGTGCAAATATACACCGAAGGTACTTCATTTAGTTAAGATTTGAGAAGATTTGTCTTTCATTGCTATGCTTAAAGTAGCAATTTTGTCTTGTGTTTATACATCCGAAATGAATTATTACCAAAATTTGTCAATTGGGCGTGTCCCAAAATTGACATTTGAATTTACTAATTCTAAAATTTTCAGATATTTAGTGAAATTGACATTTGAATTTACTAATTTCTAAAATTTTCAGATATTGAATTTTAAATGTTTATTTTTTTTTGGTATCGAATTGAATTCGAATCTGAATTCAAACTTGGTAAGTATGTTGCAATTTCCATTTCAAGTACTAGTTTCCAATTTATAAAAAAATTCTAATCAAATTTTTAACTTTTTTTTAATTTCCAATTCTTAAAAAAAAAATTCTAATCAAATTCTTAAAAAATTCCAAATCTTAAAATAATTAACTTTAGTTATTTAACCCAGATTCTCTAAGCTTTTTAGCTTTTTAAATTATTAAAGAAAACAATCAAATTAAAAATTTCTATACTCAAAATTAATTTCCATTCCACATACTAGTTTTCAATTAGTTTCAAGCTGGCTTGCAATTAGTTTCCATTTCTATTAACAATCAAATTTAAAAATTTCTATATTCAAAATTAATTTCCATTTCGTGTGCCGCAATTTCCATTTCAGGTACTAGTTTCCAATTAGTTTTAAACTGGCTTGCAATTAGTTCTCATTTCTAACGCTTCACAGATCCAAGATCCAACAGTGGACAACGTGACAATTGTTTACTTGAATCAACAGCAGAAAATAAAAAGGTTGACTATGGTAAGGGTGGAATGATTCAAAAGTAAACACCTTTGATGTAATCAAAAGTAAACACCTTCCATGTAATCAAAAGTAAACACCTTCGATGTAATTAGTGATTATTATTTAGATAGTGGGAAAACTTATTATAATTTTCACTCTATAATAGTAGGCACAACTATCACTCTATGTGGACACTTGTGAAATGTTTATGGGTCGTATATCACTGGATGCAATGACTCTCAGCACTATTATTCAAGGAAAATCACTCATGTGGACACTTGTGAGATGTTTATGGGTTGTTTCCTTACGCCTCAAAAAGACAAACTCTTAACCAAGTAAAAGTAATTTCAATTATATTATGTTATTCTAAAACATTTTATTATAAATTTAACATTTATAAATAAAATTAACAAGAAGCATAGGGTTGCATTCCAAAATATGAAAGGACTAACCATAAGTCTGACATTCCCTTAACCTAAGTAAAACATGGTAAAAGAAAATAGCAAACAGTTGCAACAATAAGACTCAAAAGAGATCATCCTTAAAAGAGATCATCCTTGAGTAGGTGAAAGTGATGGCGAAGAAGACTGATTGAAGGACTGCCACCAAGAATAAATATTGAGAATATTATCCAACTCATGAGGTGATTGTGGATGAATGTTGACTTGACATGTCACAACTCAAACTTCTAGTACATGCAATATTTGAATAATATGTTCGTTCAAGACCTTGGTGCTTTGATACTCACTAAAGGGTTTAATGAGGAATTTCCAAATTTTATCGAAGTTGATGGATGTCAATTAATCAATTCTTTTCTTGAACTCATCTTATTTCCCTATACTTCAACCCTTTATTTTTCAACTTCAGGAAGAGAATCATTTGTATATATATTCAGCATTTTAGTGTGTTTTGGCAATGATTGCATAGTCGATTAGATAAGTGAGTCTCGGAGCCTTTCTGCATCTTCTACTATTGGTTTAATATTGTGCAATTGAGCTTTCCATGTATGCATTATAATATACTTTTGAATTTTGTTAATAGTGGGTAGGCTGGAAGAATTCTTGTCTAGATCTCGCTGCCATTGCAACAACTCCTTAAGTTTATTCCTTGAATCTTCAAATAATTTTTTCATATCAAAATCATTAATTAAAACATCAACTTGTTTTTCCATAACCTACAATTGTCCCAAATGATCACAAAAGTGTACTTGGACATATTAAAGTGTTTGATTATTATTGAGTGCCTCATGTTTGATTTTTTCCAGACTAATTCCATTGGATTTTGTGGCTTGTATTTTCTGCAACAAGTGATTTACTTGAGCTTATTTCTACTTTATATCTGCTTCTAACCTAGTTTTCACTTTAGAAACATGATCATTTAATTGAGCCCTCAATATTGAACAATCATGTTCCAATACGATTATCTTCTCATCCATTTGATTGATGAATTATTTAACTTTAGTCTCCTTATGGATGCCTGCATTGCCATAGGCTCCAACATAAATTGTGTCAATTCTTCAAAATCTTCATTTGGGGTGGAATAAGCAGTTGCCCAAATAGTTTCTAATGTTGTTTCTAAGACAGCGTTGGCAGGTGAACTTTTTGTTTCTGAAATATTTCTCTTCTTCCTACTCTTCCTTAAGATGGCTTCTTGCTTAGCACTGTAAAACACTTCAATTGGAGGCATTTGTTGAATCTAGAATTCAAAATCATTACCTTCTTGAGACACTTGCTATGGAACAGGAACAATATTAATAGGAGTTGAGATAATAACATCAGGATTAGAGAGGGTAGTGATCAGGAGATCATGTATTTTACTCAAAATTGAATGTGCTCGAAATTGTACCGAACCTGAGCGACCGGGTAGATCTCTTCGTTGCGATTCCGGCGCCGTGAACAATTCGAAAAACCGATGTCCTATGAGGAAGATATCGCGTTATGATCATTTTCCTAAACAGCTAAAATTTTGTGACAGGAGTGACTTGGATGTCTAGTCAGCATGCAGGTACAGTCAGCAAGGGTGGCATATTCTTAGAATATTTTGTTTTCTTAAACGAGTGATGTTTTTCCAAGTGGCAGTTTCTGGGCCATTTGATGGTATGGTACGAATTTGTGGGAGGAATGTTGGATGGGTGACACATGGCCAGCCTGGAGGCTACCACGTGTCCCTAGGACCGTTGACCAAAATTTATTGAGTTTTGGGGGATTCGACCCTGCGACCTCTAGCAGGTGCGCAAAGCTTTCCACCGTTTGCGCTACGAGTTGGTCTTAACCGCTAAGGGTCAGAGGTTGCATTTAAGGTTTATTACAAATCCCATTGGGGTTTGGGACCGCCAGCAGTCCCAACCCGCCGGCGGTCCAAATATTTTGTTCACATGTTAACGCAAACATTAAATGGTTATGTTAACGAAAGTTCCGGCGGATACAACCACAGTAGTAAAACTTCACGTTGCAAAACCTTATCACATGTCGTTGTTTGCTCCGGCGGTTACGGTTTCCTCCACACGGTCAGACTCTAACTCCGACAATCTATAAAATTTAACCCCGGCGGCGTAACCTATTCACAAGGCATAGTTACAACGGTTGTTAACGTGACAGTTAAACGGAACTCCGCATCCGGGTTTCGCTCCTCCTTTATGACAGAGTTAAATGATAAACCGTGGGGTTTAGGGGGGTTGGCTTGTGACCACCCCGCCCCTAAACCATAAAAATTAATGTTTGTGGTTAGCACTGGCGGAGGATTTAGCGTTGGCCTAATTTTCAGGATTTTTTCCAAATTAACTGCAGTTCTCCACAATTAGTGGAGGTTTTCTAGCTGTTATTGGGAAAAAGATTTGGGAGGTCAAATTTTGACCAATTTGGGTGAAACAAGAGTCTACCTAGACTAATTTTAACATTCTGGAGCCATTGGTGCAGAGAAAACAGCTATTAGAGGCTTTTAAACACATGTATTTTCAATTTTGATCATAATGACAAAGAGGGACATGCCATTGGGAGCTGAACCAGCAGATGTAGCCCAGGAGGGGTGAACTGCTTCATCATGTCTGCTGTGTAAAACTTATGTGTGATGTTTTTTCTCTGTTATACACTGTTGTTCAGTGTTATTTAGGCTTATTTTCATGTTTAAAACTCAAAAATTCATCTATGTTTCATGGTTAAATACTCATTCCTTAAGCAAACAAATGGAGACAAATTGTACATGTTTTTATTACTGAAAGGACACTTAGTACAACAAACTAATACACTCCTTTTAGATCAAGTTGGTATCAGAGCTAGAGTTTATTCTCTGGTGTTTTAGTGTGCAAAGATTTATTTAACTATTTGCAAGGGTTTACATGCTTACTAGGCTCAAGCTTAAGAGAGGAGAAGGCAAATTGGTGGAAGCAAGAGGTTCTCAAAGGGAGCCACAGTAAAGGAGGGCAAGATTGCCACATTCTCCACCACCTAGTTCACCTACAAAATAAGTAGAAGTAGCATTAAGCATGCCTCTAGGAGAAGGAGAAATCCATGAAGAGGTGGATCCCAAAGAATAAGAAAGAGTGTTCAGGAAATAATTCCTTGATATGACTGAAATGGTGAGAGTCCTTTATCAAGAAAGGAATGAGAGACTAGAAGGATAAGGATCCAAACTTCACAAGGAAGGTCAGGGATCATCAGGAGATCACAATGATGAAGATAAATCAAAGAAGGGCAATGGAGAAAATGGAGATATTGGAAAGTCACCATCATCACCCTCTTCTTCATCCTCGTCATCCTCTACTTCATCTTCAGTACATCAGCCACACAAGTCAAATAACACTGGTAAAAGTCATTTTCTAAAACTTGATGTTAAGTTTGAATTGTCAATGTTTAATGGTGAAGTCAATGCACAAAAGCTTGATAATTGGATTAGGCAATTGGAGGTCTATTTGAGAATTCAGAACCTTGATGATGATGATACCAAAATCCAACTAGCTTCGTTGAGAATGGAAGGTGCAACACTTTTTTGGTGGGAAGCCAAGACAAAAGAGGAGATCAAAAAGCATGGCAAGATTATCCTATCATGGATTGATTTCATTACTGCAATAAAACAACAATTTTATCCATTATCTCATATGTAGAAAGCCATAATGAACTGGAAAAATTTTAGACAATTGAAAGGACAAAATGTACAAGAATACACCCAAGAATTTAGGAGAAGAGCTATCTTATTAGGGGTAGATTTGCAGAGCCAAGATACTTTGCTCAAGTACATAGGAAGCTTACATAGCTACCTAAAACATACTATTCTCATGTTTAACCCTAAAGCTTAGATGAAGTTTGTGTTCAAGCCACACATCTAGAAGCTAGAGGGAAAAACATTACTGATGAGGGTAGGAAGAAACATTTTAAGGGGAAAAACAAAGAGAATACCTCAAAAGGTAAGGGAAAAAAGAATTCATATGTCAAGAAAGAGGGAGAAAAAGTGGTCTGTAAACATTGTTCAAGAGAAGGCCATGAAGAGAAAAATTGTTGGAAATTACATCCTGAAAAGAGACCCAAGTATAACAATAACAAAGGGAAGTATAAAACTATAGCTACAACTCAACATGACTTAGGAGAGGATTCAAGTGATGAATCTAAAATTACAGCCATGGGATTGAAGAACATGAAGGAGAAAGAAATTGAAACAAAACCCAGTACTAGTACATCAAACTGTCACATACAAGCTTCAAATGAAGAAGAAAGAATTGAACTATTTCATGTGAGGGTCATATCCAAACATACCAATATTGACACACTGTTTGACAGTGGGTCACAAGCAAACTTAATCTCTGAAGACTTGGTCAAGAAACTTAATCTTGAGACTATTCCACATCCAAAACCATATCCACTTGGGTGGATTTGTAAGGATGCGAATTTACAGGTTTCAAAGAAGTTCATATTGCGCTTTGCAATAACTGCACATTTTGTTGACACAGTTGAATTATATGTGGTTCTGCTTGATATTACAGGTATTGTGTTGGGCAGTCCTTACTTGTATGATAGGGAAGCGATCTTCCATCGTCATGAGAACAAATACCATTTATTCAAACATGGAAAGGAGTACATTGTTAGAGCACATCACAAGAAGACAAATATTGCAATGGTAAATGCTGGACAGGTAAAGAGGCTGGTGAATTCAAGTAAGAATTTTGTTCTTCTAATGATTAAACCTAAAGCTGATGTTAATCATGAATCATTTTAGGAATATGATCCTAATTTGAAATCATATTTATATGATGTAGTTTATGCACATCATGAGATGTTTCAAGAGCCAACAGGATTGCCTCCAAAAATGGACATTCAACATGAGATTCAGTTACAACAAGATTATCCTCTTCCAAACATCGGCATGTATCGCATGTCGATAATGAAGAATGATGAAATAAAGAGGAAAATCAAGTACATGTTGGACAAGAGACTCATAAGGCCAAGAACTTCGCCATGCAGTTCACCCATGGTCTTGATTCCAAATAAAGATGGGACTTGGCACATATGTGTAGACTTTAGAGCTTTGAACAAGATAACGGTAAAGAATCGATACCCGCTCCCAAGGATAGATGGTTTACTTGATCAGCGGAAAGAAGCAAAGCTTTTCACTAAGTTAGATTTACGAAGTGGATATCATCAAGTAAGAATTGCAGAAAGTGATATATGGAAGACTACATTCAAAACCAAACAAGGACTCTTTGAGTGGTTGGTTATGTCGTTTGGTTTGTGTAATGCACCGGCAACTTTCATGCATGTTATGGATAATGTTTTGTGTCCATTTATTGATGACTTTGTGATTGTGTATTTAGATGATATACTTATTTTCAGCAAAACAAGAGAAGAACATGTCTTGCATGTGAAAAGGGTGCTTTATGTTTTGAAGAAAGAGAAATTATTTCTTAAGATGTCTAAGTGTGAATTCAGAAATACTTCTCTGGTTTATTTGGGACACATTGTAGGAGGAGGCGAGTTGAGAATTGATCCTTCTAAAGTGGAATCCATTGTGAATTTTCCCACTCCTAAGACAGTAATCGAGGTAAGAAGTTTCTTAGGCACAACTCAATATTGGAGAAAGTTTATTGCTAACTTTTTTGCCATGGCAGCTCCTATGCACGCAGTGACAAGTGTGAAGAAAGGTTTCCAATGGGGAGGCAAACAACAACAAGCTTTTGAAGCTTTAAAAGACAAGATCAGTTCAGCTCCAGTCCTTGCATTACCTAATTTGAGACAGCCATTCGAGATACAAACAAATTCTAGTAATTATGCCATGGGCGCAGTACTTTTGTAGCATGGTAAGCCTATCGCTTTTCATTCTGAAACATTCAATGGTGTTGTAACTAATTATCCTACATATGAAAAAGAGTTGTATGCGTTGGTACAAAGCGTCAAGAAGTGGAAACACTACTTGATGGGTAAAGAGACGATTATACATACCGATCACCAACCATTACAGTACTTTCAGTCGCAAACAAAATTGCAGCAATCACGACATTTCAGGTGGATGGGATTTCTTCAACAGTTTCACTTGGTTATAAGGTACAAGAAAGGTATTTTTAATAAATTTGTTGATATGCTTTCAAGGCCAATTGTAAGTGCTTCTACTTTACTTAAAAATGATTCTATTGTACATGAGAGTTACATAGAACAGTATGCATCTGATGTTGATTTTCAAGATATGTATGCTAGTTTGAGTGAAGGGAATCAAGTTGAGGAAAATGATTATCACATGCATAAAAATTTACTGTTTCATTTGGGTAAGTTGTGTATACCACAAGGAGAGAGGCTTAGTGTCATGAGAGAGGCTCATTCGTCTCTTATTGCTGGACACTTTGGGGTAAGAAAAACAGTGGCACATCTACAGAGGTATTGCTATTGGCCTCGCATGATAGATAGTGTGTCATGTTTTATAAGAGGTTGTTCTATGCGTGCAACAAGAAAGCCTAGCAATAGGAAGCTTGGGTTGTACACGCCACTACCGGTACCATCAAGGCCATGGGAGAGTGTCTCCATGGACTTTGTTGGAGGTCTACCTATGTTAAGAAAATAGCATGATTATCTTTATGTAGTTGTGGATAGATTCAGTAAAATTTGTATACTTATGCCATGTAAGAAAAACATTACTGTTGAACGAACTGCTGAACTTTATTTTCAACATGTATGGGTTCATTATATATTGACAAATTCTATTGTTAGTGACAGGGATTGTGGGTTTGTTGGGAATTTTTGGTCCAATCTTTGGAAGATGATGGACACAAAGTTGAAAAAGAGTATTGCTTTTCATCCACAAACTGATGGCCAAACTGAGGTGGTGAACTGAACCGTTATGCATCTATTGAGAGGATATTGCAGCAAACATACCAAGTTGTGGGATGAACAACTGCATTACATTCAGCACACTTACAACTAGGCAAAGCACTCTTCTACAAATACTTCACCTTTTGAAGCTTGCTTTGGGTATTTTCCGAAATCGCCATTAGACTTCATCTTTGATAAGGATGTTGCAATTGATGATATTGACAAGGCTCGAAAGTTCATCGAGAAAAATCAGATTATTCATCAACAAGTTCAAGAACAACTTGATAAGATTCAAAGCAAATACAAGAAAAGGCATGACAAACATAGAGTTGATCACAAGTTTCAAGAAGGAGATGAAGTATGGTTACACATAAGTAAAGAAAGGATGCAAGGAGGAGGTAAAAAACTCAAGCCCATTCGCTATGGTCCATTCAAGATCATCAAACAAGTTGGTAATAATTCATTTCAACTTAACTTGCCTTCATATATGCAAATGTATTCATTTTTCAATGTGGAAAATTTACGTTTGTATGAGCCTCCTTTGATTGATGATCAAGGGAGTGATGTTCAGCTGCCATCTATAGAAGATTTCTCGCCAAAATTACTGGATGAGCTCAAGGAGGATACCATCCTTGACAGGAGGACACGCACTTCTAAGAGGGGAAGTGTCGATTACCTTCGAGTTGGGCTCAAGGGCAGTAAACCAAGTAAGGTAAGGTGGATGGAAGTTGAAAAGGTGAGGGAGCTATACCCTCATATTTTGAACAGGTAATTATAGTCTTTTGGGGTCCAAAATATTGCTAATGGGGAAGTGTGATGATGTAGAAAATCTGCAATAAAATGATATACTTGCCCACAATAGAGTGTATCCTTTTTATTTACAAAATCCTTATTAAAATATTCATTAAAACCATTTAGAATCAATTCAAAATATATATGAAGAGAAAGCGGAACAATAAACAAAATACTTGCATCAAATACAACAAGAAATTACAAATGCAAACCCTTCTTTGGCCGAATATACATTTGTTTCCTTCTTGGCCCTCACCATTCTTCACATCGCACACTATCCTTCTCTACATTTTTCTCTATCCTATTCCATTCTTTCTGCATTTCTACATCCTCACACAAAGCTTCATATTTATACATAATTATGGATTAATTTGAATCCATGATTTCCTCCACAAATATCTCAACCAAATCCTAAAATATCTTTATCCCTTCTTTGACTCAACTAAGTTCCATTTAAGGAGTTCTTAATCCCTAAAATATCTATCCAACACAACTCCACTCATATTCTCAATTAATTAAGAGAATATTTACAATAAATCTCACACTCAGATTTTTTTTTCCTCCTAATTTATTTAAAATGTGCATAATTTATAAAATAATTAAAAAAACATCACCCCCCTAAATCACTCAAATACAAAATGAAAATCAAGCAAGATGCTCTTGCATCAGACTCCCTATGTAGAGAAGTTTCCATAGAATCCTGTCTATGAGGTCTGTCACTTTTCTGTAATAATGCGACAGCCACAAGTCTCAATGAATTTCTCCCTCCAGGATTCCAAACTCTGTTTTTCCGCTGGTCTTTTAAAGTATCAACTCCATTTTTTAATTTTGCACAGAATTTCCAGAATAGTATTTTCAGAATACTATTGAATGTAACTATCGCTTTTCCATACCACATCATCTTTATTTCTAGAATTACATATTTATGTAGAAACGTTGATACCCATTCTCCTGGTCTCCAAACTTTGAAATAATCTTGAACTGGTTTTACCTAAGCATCACCAACATCACTCATTTTGTCAACCGCATTCCATCGGCCTCTCCAACAATTTCTTTTGCTAATTCCTCGGAGTAATTCCTCTTTGTCTGATGCTTCCGTCTCCAATTGCATTGAATACTCAACTTTCTGAAATGAAGAATAATCAAGAACTTCTCCTTGATCACAACTATAGTCATTGATTTCTCCTATAGTAACAACTTTCTCATCTGGTGTTGTACCTGCATTCATCAACAAATTATTAGTTTTAAAAAAATAAGACCTTCCAGCCTCTTTTGATGCTTCAAGCACCAATCTCCCATCATAGACTTTCTGGATTTCAGCAGATCCTGTTTTGAATTGCTGGCTGGTTTCATCTTTATCCTGTTGAATTAATATTATTGTTTCATTTATGTCTCTAAGGACATAACTTTCTTGTTGCTCCTGATATTTCATCTCATCTTCAAATACTTTCTGCTCAATTTCTCTGATTTCAATATCATATTTATTAATGTTGCCTTTTGTACCTACAACCACATTATTATTTGAAGAGTTAAAACATTCACTTAACTCTATAAACGTTAGAAAATTTTCATCCTTATCATGCACGGTAACTGCAATCTCTTCTTTATCAGATTATGCAAGCTTCATTTCTCCTTCAGGTTTCTTGAGCCATCGTTCCAAGAACTCTATTTCCATGTGAAATCTTTCCAACATTTCATCACAACCTTCATTCTCATTTTCATTCTTCTTCTGCCAATCCTCCTGAATTATCCTGTTTTCTGTATCATCACATTGAAAAATTCTGTCATCAATTTCATTAAACAAATTCGTTTGTTTACCTCCTTGGAATATCTCTACAGCATTTTCATTATGCTTCTACTCCATAACATATTAAACTGGTTGTCTTACACCAAACAATAATTCATCTATGAATTCTTTCTACTGCAACAAATCAGTACCTTCCTCCTCTGAAAGGCATTCTCCATCATACTTCACCTCAAGGGCTTCATTCATCTTTGTGACAGTTTCACCAGACTTTCCACCATCTTCTGCACATCCTGCAAACATACACAAACTATGAGATTTAAAAATACAAGGCTTCATAACCTCATCTGCTTCCCTTGTCAACATATCTTCAAATTGTTTTGAACTATTCCAATAGTCCATGAGATCTTTCTCATTAATATCTTCACCCAGAATTTCACCCTGTTCTGGGCCATAAATTGAAACTTCCATTTTCAACTCAGCTTCTCTTAGTTCTGCAAATCTCAATTGCACACTCATCATCTGCTTGAGCTTCCTCAACTCTTCTGTTAACTGTATGTTTACCTGCTGATCCCTCTTTGTGTGTAGCCCTTTCCATTTCACTTTATTTCTCATGGTCCAACCATGTCTCTGGTCTTTCTTATTTCTCTACAACAATTCCATAAATAACTCAAGGTGAACTGCTATCTCATCTTTCTCCCTCTCATACTCTTTATCAGTCAACTGCTTCCATATGCCATTTTCCTTGGCATTTTCCTTCTTCTTTCTTCTGCTGTGGTCTTTCTCAGATCCTCTGAAATGACTTTCAACAGTCATCTTCTCCTCCTTTGCAAACTTCATCTATTCACTTATGGATTTCATTCAATCCCCTTTCCAACAAGCCTTCATACCTACCATCCAACAATACAAGCTCTCTTCTTGCACTTGACCTCTTGCGGTTCTCTATCTTGGAATCATTTCTAGGAAAATCTCTTGCTCCTCTTTGCTGCAAACAAAAACTGTAGTAATTCTTGCATTACAATGGCCAAACTCTTTGGGTGTCAGGCTCCACCGATCATGCACCCAATTACATTCAAACCTTTGACTTGGCTTACGACTCTTTGACTCCAGACTTGACATCAACTCTTCATCTTGGATGAAAATTCACCCTTTTGTACAATAATTCAATGGTTTAACTTGACTCAAGCTATCCAAATTTTTCATTTGACCTTAACATCTTATTTGACTTCAAAGCTTGACCCAATAATTACAATAGTGGATATTTTGACTCTAATTCAAGTTATACAATATACCAATGAACATCCACCATTAATACATTCTCATGATGTAAAATCTTCACTCTACCAATTCTCTCTCATACTCCATTCTTATCATAATATCATAAGTCACTAATTATATCATCTCCCATTATCACTTTCTTTTACTCACATGATACTTAAGCTTTTAAATTGAAATGCAATCCACTTTTCCCAAGATTTATTTTATGATGAAATAAAATAAACCATTTAATTTTCAACATTTAAAATACCTTTTGGAAATGAATTTTCATACCTTAGGTTCCCTTCAAGGTTATTTAATAAACCTTTTCTTTGCAATTTCAACTCTCTGGATTTCACTCTTCTATGTCATTATTATCATTCTGAATATTCGCATGCCCTTCATACAACTCATTCTTTGCAGTGACGGTTCTCATGCAACACCGTCTCTCTTCAATGCACAAAACAATTCCTTCATAGGCATTTTCCAAAACTTTTCTTTTACCATGGTGGCATCAACATATTTCTCCGGCAGCAACAAACACAAACCACACTCGAACCATATTTTCACATCAATTGCTGAGATGGATTCCAATCCCCTTCCTTAAACTTTGGATTGATTTCACTCTTTCATAGCATTTACAAAAAAAAATTAACTTCTCGAGTATGGCAAGGGAATTTAATCCTCCAAATTTTAAAAATACCTTTAATCAATGAATATTGATTCATTCAATGAGCACTTACCGTGGAGTTTCCTTGTGGGTGAAATAATCTAACCCCTCTCTCTTGTATTCCTGGCAGAATTTGGCTCCTTTTTTCTTGGCATTCATAGCAAGACCCTCATTATAATTTGCAAAGGATTTGTGACAACCAGGGTGGTCTCACAGTTTTTCCTTTACTGATAGTGGAATTATTGCAACAACGTGTCTATTCTCTTCTCATCATACCACATTGGATTTCAAATTTTGATCAGAAATATTTTGAACACCGAATAAATACCTGAGAAAAATGATGGCATCTAGTAGACACCTTAAAGTATGCACGCTCCTTTCTATAGAGTCTGTAGCATCTTCTTACACGCTCCGTCTCTGCCGATTCCAATAATGATGTCCCTGCAGCTCCTTTATGTGCACTTTGTCTGCTCTTCATAAATTTCAATGGAAAAATGCCAATTAACACTGGAAGCTACCATCCATATGCACATCACATTCACACAATTGACACGTTCCACTGATTTGGCTTCACCCGAGATGGCTTCACATAGGCTTTGATGGCTTGGCCACACACCTCCAGACTAGTCAATGGACCATTCAACAGATAGCAATAGTGTTAAAATTTAGTCACGAATCGAACCAAACTCTTCCTCTGTCAAACTCCGCTTCCTCGGATGCCAGACTCTCAGATTCAAGCACTGCTACTTACTACAAGCAATGCAGTTCAACATTGCTCATAACATATACATATGCACAATCAAGTTGTGAACGTTGTTTTGGATTTCTCTCACACAAATTCATGGGTGGCTGCAATGTCAACATGGAAATAAGACTTCGACAGTAATCCCTTACCTTTCAACAACGCTTTCTCAATTCAAAATTGAACAACAACCAACTCAAAAGTGCTGATAATCTTTAGTTAACTGGCTCTTTCTACTAGGATCTAGACCTTTGTTGATTTGCCATCAATACATGCAGCTTCGCGTACTCAACATATGCAGTCAAACACCAACAATGCCATAAAATCTCGGCCCGTTCTATTGTGCCACACCATGGTCAAATTCCACCCCAGCGCTCGGATCTCTCCATTGGATTTGTGGCTCCACGTAGAGGTAGATCAGACAGTATCCAATGGAATAGCTCCACAGTCAACTGGAAACACACATGTAGCCTAACTAGTGACAATTACAAGCCTAAGACGAGCCTTGAGCTCTGAGCCTTAGATCAGTTAACAGCGCTGCACGGAGGAAAGCTTAACTTCTCCACACAGATCGACTTTTTGATATAAGGTAGATCCACAAAGCAAATCGGTCAGGAACATTGATCGATCTGTGATAGATTGACTCTCCAAATGCAACAAATCGTAGATGACTCACCAATCCACCACGCCTTACCAAAGCGTTACCACTACTTTCACGCAAGCCATCATCTCTTACTAACTCCACACTTCACCAAATCCACAACATGAATACGCAGCGCCTTCATCAAGTCATCGGACTAACGCTCCTCACCACAGGCATCAAAAACTTCCAACAATTTCTCCACCTTTCTCCTTTGCGTTCATTTGTTCATCTCACACAGAAATAGATGGCATGCTTACATATCTGTGCTTCTCCTTAAAAAATTTGCGCACTGTGAAAAATTACACACACTATTTTGTGTGATGATATGAAGCAACATCAAAATTACAAAGAACACGAGATGAGATAGGAGGTGGTAATAGAACTGGAGAGATGAATGATCAAACATTACTCGATGGAAGCTCCAACTTATAGAGATGTCATTGAAAGCCATCCAAATCACAAATCCATGCTTCAAGGCCTTCGACTATTTTTCTACTTGATTCACGCATCATTGTTCAGACTTAGTTCTTCAACAATCATACAACTTTCAACATCGAGCCCTACGACCATCGTATCCTTTGCTCTGATACCAAAATGATGCAAAAAAATTGCAATAAAATCATATACTTGCCCACAATAGAGTGTATCCTCTTTATTTACAAAATCCTTATTAAAATCTTCATTAAAACCATTTAGAATCAATTCAAAATATATATGAAGAGAGAGCCGAAAAATAAGAAAATTTCTTGCATCAAATACAACAAGAAATTACAAATTCAAACCCTTCTTTGGCCGAATATACATTTGTTTCCTTCTTGGCCCTCACCATTATTCACACCGCACACTATCCTTCTCTACATTTTTCTCTATCCTATTCCATTCTTTGTGCCTTTCTACATCCTCACACAAAGCTTCATATTTATACATAATTATGGATTAATTTGAAACCATGATTTCCTCCATAAATATCTCAACCAAATCCTAAAATATCTTTATCCCTTCTTTGACTCAACTAAGTTCCATTTAAGGAGTTCTTAATCCTTAAAATATCTATCCAACACAACTCCACTCATATTCTCAATTAACTAAGAGAATATTTACAATAAATCTCACACTCAGATTTTTGTTTCCTCCTAATTTATTTAAATGTGCATAATTTATAAAACAATTAAAAAAAGCATCACCCCCCTAAATCACCCAAATACAAAATGAAAATTAAGCAGGATGCTCCTGCATCATGTGATTATGCGATCATGTATTTTTCTCAAAATTGAAAGTACTCGAAACTGTACCGAACCTGAGCGACCGGGTAGATCTCGTCGTTGCGATTCCGGCGCCGCAAACGGTTCGAAAACCGATGTCATATGAGGAAGATATCGCATTCTGATCGCTTTCCTAGACAACTAAAATTTTGTGACTGGAGTGACTGGGATGCCCAGTCAACATGAAGGTACAGTCAACAAGGGTGGCATATTCTCGGAATATTTTGTTTTCTTAAACCAGTGATGTTTTGCCAAGTGGCAGTTTCTGGGTCGTTTGATGGTATGGTATGAATTTGTGGGAGGACCGTTGGATGGGTGACACATGGCCATCCCGGAGGCAGCCACATGTCCCCAGGACCATTGACCAAAATTTATTGAGGTCCAGGGGGTTCGACCCCGCGACCTCCAGTAGGCGTGCAAATATTTCCACTGTCTGCGCTACGAGTTGGTCTTAACCACTGAGGGTCGGAGGTTGGATTTAAGGTTTATTACAAATCCCATTAGGGTTTGGGACCACTGGCTGTCCCAACCCACCGGTGGTCCAAAGATTATGTTCACATGTTAAAGCAAACATTAAACGGTTATGTTAACCAAAGTTCTGGCGGATACAACCATAGCAGTAAAACTTCACGTTGCAAAACCTTATCACATGTCGTTGTTTACTCTGGTGGTTACGGTTTCCTCCACGTTGTCGGACTCTAACTCCGACAGTCTATAAAATTTAACCTTGGTGGCGTAACCTATTCACAAGACACAATTACAACAGTTGTTAACACGATGGTTAAACAGAACTTCGCATTTGGGTTCCGCTCCTCCTTTATGGCGGAGTTAAATGCTAAACCGCGGGGTTTAAGGGAGGTCGGCTTGTGACCACCCCGCCCCTAAACCATAAAATTTAATGTTTGCGATTAGTACTAGCGGAGGATTTAGCGCCGGCCTAATTTTCGGGATTTTTTCCAAAATAACTGTAGTTCTCCACAATTAGTGGAGGTTTTCTAACTGTTATTCGGAAAAAGCTTTGGGAGGTCAATTTTTGACCATTTAGGTGAAAAAAGTGTCTACCTAGACTAATTTGAGCATTCTGGAGCCACTGGTGCAGAGAAAACAATCGTTAGAGGCTTGTAAACACATGTACTTGCAATTTTGAGCATAATGACAAAGAGGGACATGCCATTGGGAGCTGGACCAGCAGATGTAGCCGAGGAGGGGTGAATTGCTTCATCATGCCTGCAATGTAAAACTTATGTGTGATGTTTTTTCTCTGTTATACATTGTTGTTCAATGTTATTTAGGCTTATTTTCATGCTTAAAACTCAAAAATTCATCTATGTTTCATGTTTAAAATACTCATACCTTAAGCAAACAAATGGAGACAAATTGTACATGTTTTTATTACTGAAATGACACTTAGCATAGAAAACTAATACACTCCTTTTAGATCAGGTAGTGTCTTTCACAACTGAAGAGTTCATTTCAATTTGTTATTTGTCAGCAACTTGGGTGGACAAAAAACCAGAAACTGGGTCTGGTGTAGATTGAGTTTCAGCTCAAGCAACATATGTTGATATCATCTGATTATGCAATTGTCGTTCTTCGTCCATTATGGATCAATAATGAATTCAGGAATATTTTCCCTATGAGGCACAATATTTTGTGAAATATGTTGCTTTGAAAGAGAAATTTTCAAGAATCTTTTCTTTTATAGGATCAACATATATATCTTTAGATTCCTTAATGAGAGATTTATTTTGGACAGTAGTTGACTTACTGGTAACCTTCTAAATAGAAGTTTATTTAGGTTGATCCTTCTTCACAAGAACTTCTTGGTGAGTATTTTCCTGTTTAGTATTCTCATGGGTGGTGGAATTCACAGTTGCAATCAATTGCATGGATGAACTAGAATTCTATACCGCAATTTTTTCACTTCCAATTGATTGTAAAATAGGATGTAATGTGGCTCTCTTGTTCTCCTTGTAGATTATAAAATCATGTTGTATGTTGGATGGTAATTCATTCACCCTTGCGAGCACTTCTTAATAAGAGGGTGCAGAATTAAATAAATCACCAAATACAGAATTCTCATGATATACATTTTAAGACCAAAGGATGCAGCGATTTTTTTAGCTTCTTTCCTAGGGTTATGGTGTTTAAGAGGAATTGTAGCTAACTTGAGAGCTTGAAAAGGAATAATATCTTTTCTCCATGATGATATCTCATCATAGAGTACAGGCCCACTTGGATAGGGAATTCATGCCAAACCCTTTTGGACACCTTTTGTAATTCATGAGTAATTATTGTGCCAACTGTCTGATAAGAAACCTCCATACATATGAGTTTGTTTGGAACATGTATAGGAAGAGCATGGGGGGAGCAAGGCATCCCACGATCCTATAGGTAATGTTCTTCTCACATTACTAATCTCTAGTTTTTTAAGACATTAATAAATAGCTAGTTGAGAAATCCTGGAGGGTTTCCTGTCAAACAAGACTTCATGAACAAGAATCATAACATAGTGAAAAATGGCATAAAAATGTCGAGAGTAATTTCCTCCCAAATTTTATTGTGATAGATATGGATAGGGGTAGGTTCGGAAAGTGTCCATTTCTAGCCCATAGATGGAAAGGTTGTCGATTGACAAAAGGAATCCCTGATAAAAGTAGACATATAGAATGGAGGTTTAGGAGTCGATGTTTTGTCTTCTCTAAATGTCATGACATGTTGGGCAATGTTATTTGAAACTATTTCAGCCCAATTACATTTTTTACCCTCACCAACTCTTTGAATAATAGGGACCCAATCAACAGAAAAATGGTTAACATTTATGCAACCAAATAAACGGCATAACATGGAAGCAAGATAACAAAAAGGAGAGCTAGGGGAAGAAATGGGATAATCATGAGCATTTTCTTGCCTATGTTTCTCGAAAACAATTATCCAGCTTTTTATTAAAGCGAGAAGGGTTCTATTAAGGTATATGCATTATATTTGTATGAAACCAACAATAAAAATCTCATTGAAATTTAAACTAGTGGTGGGAAATTTGTACATACAATGAATAGCATTTGGCGTGAAATACCTGGAGATTGTACCCTTTGGAGTGATAATATGGCATTTTGGAATATTGACAAAGTTGACAACCCATCGAATTAGGTCTTTATAAGGCATCAGTCTTGGTCTAGTGGTGACTTTATGTAGCCTGAACCTTGTTGCGTCGACTAATCTCTACTCAAGTTCGTTATTTCACTTTGGTACATCATTAGGAACTGTTGCACCAGTTTCTTCCTTTGAATCATCTTCCATTAACTTGTAAATTTCATCCTAGGTTGATGTTTTGACATCCTGAATAATCATTGTATCTTAATATAGGCTAGTTTCGAGAATTTTATCATCTAATTCTTCCATAATTAGCCCTGCAGTCCTTGGAGGAGGCAGCATTTTCCTTGGTTTTCCCATTATTGATGATTGCACATAACACAAAAGAGAATCCCTTTTTACAAGATTTATAGTACTCGCAGAACTGACCTACTACACACAAAGGCGATAATTAATGTGAGTTAATGAAAACAATTTAACCAAGTGTTACTAAATAGAAAAAAGGATAATAAATGCAAAATAATGAGAAAACACATAGTAATCATAACGATGTGATCATTTCCAAATGTTGCACCGACCATGTGAATATTTCAGATGGCATGTGACAAATAGTGGGTTTGAAATGACATGTGATGATGTGGCAATGTCGTCATACCAGGAGGAACTCACGAAGTATTCTGGAAGAAATATTGGGGGATGTTAGTCAGGTTTATGTGGATGATTAGGTCATCTAAGTGTAGTGGACTAGTGGCTAAGAGAAGGAAATACCTATAAGGATTACATGGTCGATCGTTCGGCAACATGAAGTCATGTATGAAAGATATGTTTATTCTAGTACTGGTTATGTGCAGGATAGGTATCACCTCGGGATAGATTTAGTCACCGAGAAATATTTGATCCCATAGGAAACATTCCTGAATGAAAATTGGGCGGGTTTTCTACATGTTTGATACTATTTGCAAAGCTGGCATGTTGCACACAAAGGTGAGAATTACTATGATTTTACGAAAAAATAATCCACCAAGTGTTACTAAATAAAATAAAAAGGGCAGTAAATGAAAATTAATGAGAAAAGACATAGTAATCATAATTGTGTGCCTCTTACCAAATATGACGTCGGCCATTTGAATATTCCAAATGGCATGTGTCGAATGATGGGTTTGAAGTGACATGCGATGATGTGGCAATGTCGCTATCCCGGGAGAAACTAGGTTGAAATTTACTCGTGAATTATTTAGGAATAAAATATATGGGGAATATTAGTTGGGATGATGTGGATGATGAGGTCAGTTAATTGTCGTGTAGTAATGACTAGGAGAGGGAGAGTGTTGTAATGATTACCCGACCGATATTTCCCTGAGATGAACTCATGCACAAAAGTTATGTTTATTCCAGGATTGGATATGTGTGAGATAGGTATCACATCGGGGCCATTTTATTTAGTGAGAACAATTCCATCCTGAAGGAAATGTTCCCAGACAAATATTATGGGGAACAATCGTACCTAAGTTCTAGGAAAACCCGCATTTGAGGTTTCAGAACTTATTTTATCATGGATTCGCCCAATATTTAGGTATGAAAATATAGTCCCAGAAGGGAAAGAGTTAATTGACTTTAAGATATTTTTTTTCATGCGGTATATTCTTTATGAAATAATGTATGCAATGCCTGCCCTTTGTTGTTTTAGAGGGAGAAGAAAAATAGTATACAAGCACTTTAGTCATGTAGATAAGCTTATTTAAGTTCTTGACTACGGTGGTTGGTAGATAAAAATCAAATACATAAAATTAAATGTTTTTTAACATTTTTTCTAAAGGAGTTCAAGGCATGGGTTTATCGTTTTTCCCATGGTGTTTTGAATCTCGAGATTGAAATTCTAACCTTCAATTTTGTTTCAAGACCTCTTTCTCTGCTATATAGATCTTCTCCACAGTATTGTCAATCTTCTTCTCTCATAGAGCAACAAGCTCATTGATAGAATATGTGTTGGCAGGAACTCTCAAATACAAGATCTTGTCTAGAGTTCTAGGTTCATTCACTGCCTTGATGGTGAATGTTCCATTATATTGCTTCAGAATAATTGTGTAATCCAAATATGGAATGAATAACTGCAGGGTATAACCTCTCCATTAGGAGATCAAAACATTGTATAATATCTACTTCCATAATCGATTGCAAAATGGGGAAAATATGCATATGAACAGGAAAAATAGTATAAAATTGGTACATACTTGTGAGTCCTCACAACGCACTTAGGAAAATGATCTATTGGGATAACCATAAGAACAAAGTAACAATGAATCTATTGACTATACCTATTTTTCAAAATTCGTTTAGATGGAATGGTAAAAATTAAAATAATTTTGATAAGACAAAAACCAATGCAAATACACATGTGCTTATCACTTCTCACAAAAAAAAAAATAGAGGGTAGCCCAGTATCTCTAAGCTCCTTTTTCTTTATATTTGATATATGGCTTAACCCTATCATGTATCATCAACATCTATTTCTCAATCTTCATTGATATTAGTTTTATGTTCCTTGTTAACAAGTAATATAAATTTTATCAACATTTTAGAACATTTGTAGATAGCCATATATATCTCTTACCCTTCACGGTGCTCTTATAACTAAAATTTAATATATATATATATTAAGCTCAAGTTGAAGATAAGGCCATTATTTTCCATGAATACTTACAATGCACATGGAGAAAACAATCTCACTATATTTATAATATTATGAAAAGATTGTTTTTGTACTCAACAAATTATGTCCAGAATAAAATATAGATCTTGCCTACCTGTCATTGGAAATATTTAAGGTATTTGGCATCAGAATTTTAAAAGAACAACATGTTTTCATGCATAATCATTGATCATAAAATTCAAAGCAAAAGAAATTGCGAGATCACATGTCATGGTAAAAAAAACTCATCATATTTTCAAGATGGTCAATGAATATAAAAATTACATTGAGAAAATTTATGAATTCTTATTAATGAGTGATAAGGAAAATTCTTATTTATATGTGCATGATTATTTTACTACATTCATTACAATGATGTTATACTCTATTAATATATCACATTTGTTACCTCAATATTTTCATGTTCATCTTGTTCTAGGAGAAATAAAGTCAATCATGTAACACCCTCCTCCCACATCTACCCAAGTAATCGGCCAATCGGGGAAAACATGTGACGAAGAGTTACTATGATATGATTCAACTCCCTATCTACAGTTAAGGAAGTGTAACCGACGGAACGCAGCCAACCTAGGACCTTCTACACATGCAAACCCCCAGTATCCATCCAACCCATCCAGGTGACTAGCCCCTGAGACAAACTAGAATTTTGTTGCATTTAAGCCTAAATCGCTCCCTTTACATGGGCATGCATGCGACTAGGACCCTCCAACCACTCCCACAGCAAGGAATGCATGCGACTTGCGAAATTTCCATGTAGTTATGTGCCAAAGACTCTGGATTCTGTGCCACTTTTTTAGGGAAAGGACTCAGGCCACTACCCATAACTCCATGAAACTTCCAAAAATTAAAAGTAACATCAAAACAATTATATTGATGCAAATAATTGAATAAGGACTTGATTGGACCCCTACTAGCCATGACAAACATTTCGTCAAACATGTCACAAATATGCATTCTACAAGTTTAAACAACAATACGAGCATAGGGGTCTCACACTTATCTGAGAATCACTAAGAAGCATTGATACCTCATCACAATAAATGCATTACCATCTATTAAGCCATACATTCATTGTAAATTAAGTGGTTAACCAAAACATGATGAGATTCATACATTATCACTGCCATAAAACTCGGTCATAACCGACATATAACCAACATAAATATCAAGGATATAACAACCATATAAACCATATATTAAAAAGTATATTTATCCATAGAATACCAAGTAGAAGAAGTTATTCATAATGAGTGCAAAGGCCAACCAGGTTCGAGACTTCCAAGTTCCACCTGACCATATATTGGTTGAACCAAATCTCTCTTCAGCCAATCACCCTCGTGCCATAATCCAAGCATGAACGTGGGATATCATAGAACAAATCCATCAAAAACAAACCAAGGCTTCCAAAGGTCAAACCACCCCAACCCTCAACCAATGATTCCACCTCACGGTCAAACGTCACTAACCATCACCATATCGGTCTCTATCCAAGATGTCTAGGGCTCCAAAGTGTTTGTTCCAACCAAGGCTCCAAGACTAGTAACTCAACCCACAGTTGTTGTTAGGCTCTAGAACATTTGTCCAACCAATGCTCCAAGACTAGTAACTCAACCCTCCAAAGGATCAAGAGCATTTGTCCATCCAAGGCTCCGGGACTAGTAAATCAACCCAAGTTGTTACAGGGCTCCAGAGTGTTTTTCCAACCAAGGATCTAGGATCTAATAAATCAACCCATAGCCAAAGGGAAATGAGAACCAACCAGAAAACAAGAGGGAAAAATTCCCACAACACCATGGCTATCTAGGAAATGGCAAGGCTAGGAAAAACCATTGTAAATCCAGGAAATCCTCTATTCCAATGACAAATCATGACCAAGAAACCACATGCATATTCAATGCATGCCAAAACTAGTAAGGAAATCATACATGCAATTCAGTACCTACAAGCAAATCTCATTGTGTATGTTGATCCCGATGTCCTCTTGCGCTTCACTACTCTTCCTTTTCCTTCTTGCTCCAAATACCAAGTATGCCACACTCCTCCAAGAGTGCTCCAAGTAAACTATGTGTCCAAGAGTATGAGAGAGAGAGAGAGAATAGATTGAAAGCTCCAAAAGTGAACTAACAAAAGTCTGTGTATTGATCCTCATAAGCCTTTTTATTAACGAGGCCTCTAATTTCTTCAATTTTCCATTAATTTCCTTCATTTCCTCCTCACATGAAACCTGTGACCTTTCACCTTCCTTTTCTCATATTTTCCATTATTTTCATAAATAAAATGCCAATTAATGCCACTTTTCCTTTCCAAATCCTTAGCCAATGCCTTTTCCTATTTCCATAGCCATACTAAACCAAATTAACACCCACACTAGGATATGTATCCCAACATTCAACTTTGAATACGTGTCTCCAGGGAAAATTTTAGGGGCTAATATTCACAGGTGGACAAATTTTCTCTACATTTTCCAAAAAATATATTTGCCAATTTCCATTTTTTTCTAAAAATAATTTTCCCAAGTTTTATAGTATGAAATTATTTTAACTTAAAAATCGCCAAAATCTTATACAAAATAATATGATATAATCATAATTTTAGATATTTTTACAAAAATGTCATCAAACATTTTACAATTTTTCTATTATAGATTACTAAGATTCACCAAGGTTTATAAACTTTCAAATAGATATCCATCCTTAAAATTTTCCCTGCATGTCTCATGACCATGGTTATTATTTTTCCTTTATAAACTTTATTACATGAATTTTTAAATTGGTGTTGTTACAGACCCCTCCCCCTTAGGGGAACACTGTCCTCAATGTTCAATGACACCTATAACCAACAAGACTCTTGATAGCAAGATATTCTTCCCATGGATCTTTATAACTTAGCTCATTGCAATAATTACAATGATCAACCTACTCAGAAGCAACCAAGATGACAATGTAAAAACATAAAAACCATAATGACATGACACCCATACCAATTATTGGAGATTTATAATGCAACTCATGGTGGTATTTACATCCATATACATATGTGTATATACCAAAACATGTACCAAAAACATATACCAAAACATTCTCTCTACCAGCAAATAGAGAAGGATACATAGCCCACATCTGATATGCCATCTCCCATGTAGCTTCATAGGGCCCAAAGTACTTCCACTGCACTTTAACGTGCTTGATTTCTTGGTTCCAGAGAATGAGTGTCTTTATCTACAAAATGAAATGTGGTTGCGACTGGAATTCTCCTTCTGGCTCCACCTGCAATATATACTAGTCAATCACATGATCAACATCTTTAACATACTTTTTAAGCAATGACACATGGAAAACATCATGTAATTTCATTTTCAAAGGCAGTGCAAGTTGATAGGCTATTGGTCCAATCCTTTCAAGAATATTGAAAGGTCCACAATACTGAGGTGTCATCTGGCACACAATCTAGTCCTCAAGGAACTCTTCTTGGGCTTGATGCACAAGTACACTTGTTCCCCAACCTGAAACTCCTTAAACAACATTTTTCAATCTGCATAAATTTTATGCCTATCCTATGATGCCTTTAGATTCTTCTTTATTACTTGCATTTATTGTTCCATCTCTACCAACATATTCGATCCTATCAATACCTTGTTAACTGGATCACTCCAACTAATAGTTGTATTACAACTCTGCCCATAGAGTGCAATAGACTCATCCTCAGTGACTTCTGATACCCATTGTGTAAGCGAACTCTACCAATGGAAGATACTCTTCCCACATTTGCTATTGATGCATGGCATACCTCCTCAACATGTCCTCCAATATCCTGTTGACCCTATCTATTTTTCCATCTATCTATGGATGATAGGTTGTGTTGAAGCCCAACTCTGTACCCAAACCTACAAATAACTCTTTCCAAAACCTAGAAGTAAACTTAGCATCTATGTCTGACCACTGTTTGACACAATATTATTTGGAACACCATGAAACCTATGATCCAGGTGGATATTGGTGGCCACCCACCTATTCCATTTGGACCCACACCATCAGTTCTTTCAGTTTTTCACTTTTAGCACAACTTACTATTTTTAGCAGGTTTTCGGGTCCTGTACATCTGGAGCTATTTTGGGGCCCTAATGATCTAGTTGGATATTGGTGGCCACCCACCTATTCCATTCGAAACACGACCATCAGTTCTTTCGGTTTTTCAGTTTCAACACAACTTAAATTTTTAGCAGTTTTTTGGGTCCTGAACTTCCAGACCCATTTGAGGCCCTAAACGACGTTTTTGGGAAAACCGGGAGTAACATCAGTCCATGGACCCATGTTGATCGATGTTACAACATGGGTCCATGGACCGATGTTTCTCACACCGAAATTTGTACTCCTCGGATAGATATTTCTAACGAGGTATGGTGCACATCAAACAGAGATCGTATGCCAAAGTTACGTCCCCGAGAAGTTGAAACACCAATTTACCCAAACGGGGCCCATAGTTTTGGCGTTTCATCTCCTACGGTTAGGTTTTTGGATGTTTAGGTTTTCTATTATCTCTCAACAATAAATAGTCCTTCGAGCCTCATTGTAACACAGTTCAGAGGCATGTAGCCACCACATCTCTTCTCAAAGATAAGCCTACCAGCGCCCTAGCTGTTTATTTCCATTATGTCTGTAAGCATATTTCTGTTATATGATATTAATGAAATGAAGTTGTATTTTTGTTGCATCTTTGTGTTTATGTTTATTTATGTATATTATTTCCTTCCTGCATAAATCCGAATTAGTGGTATCAGAGCGGGTCTACTCTTTCTTTTTTTTTCTTTCCATGTCCCCAACGCGATCATGGTATAAGGAGTTAGGGCTCGATCTGGTTGAACCCTTGCAAGATCAGCCTCGCAAACCCCGACAACCTCCCATGGCGGAATAAAATAAAGACGAGGGAGCAGGAGATCCTATCAAAATATTTCTCGAGGATACCCTCGAGAAACAAAGGAACATGATGATGGATAACTTTGCTCAGATCCTTCAACAGCTGCCCACCTATGGCGCATCAGCATCCAACAACCACTCTGGAGGCGCCACTCCCTTCAAGGTACAAGTAAACTTTGACATTCCTATATTTGAAGGCTAGATAGATGCAGGCGCCATCGATAGATGGTTGAATTTTCTAGAAGGGTATTTCTCGATCCAAGATTTCTCTGACCGAGAAAATATTATTTTTTCACTCCTCAAAACTGCCCCCCATGTCAAGGACTAGTGGGAAACCTACTATGAGAAAAAGGACGAGGGGGAACCCTCTCTGTTCTCAGCCGTACCCACTTGGAATTCATTTCAAGACGGCATTAAGGAACAATATTACCCCGTGGGGAGCTATGAGGACAAGTACATCCAATGGACCATGCTGCGGCAACAAAGGGATCAAGATGTGCACGAACTGACAAATTTGTTCCATACCCTACGCACAAAGTTGGGTATTAAAGATTCGAAGAGACATTTGGTGCTCAAGTACCACAACTTTCTTCACAGACACATTCAGGAGGAAATGGAGTTCCTCGACATTACCTCGCTTGGCACAACATATCGCTATGCCGCCAAGATCGAGAAAAAATTTAAGCAGAAGAAGCGAGACTTTGGCAGGCGAATGTGAAGCCAGGGAAAGGTGCCCCCGAACTACAGAACAGGGAGCAGAGACAAAGCGGGGCGACTCAGAACACCACCACAAATCCAAAGAAGGACACAGGGAAGTGGTGTGAATTTCATAATAGTCCCACTCACAGCACAAACGAGTGTCGGGCCAAACAGTCGCTAGTGGCCGAACTGAAGGCACCCAAATTAGATGCATGTTCTAATCCTGAGCCAGAACCAGAAAAGGGAGATTACAAAGGGAAGCAAATCATTGATGTGGACCCCAGTGCCATTGTTGCCACCACCAAGTTCCAGAGGGAGGATCCCAAGGATCCAGAGGAAGGGGAGCGCCTCTTCCATTCACAGATGTAGGTGAAGGGTTCTCCACTGCAATTTCTTGTTGATAGCAGAAGCCAAAAGAACCTCATTTCAGAAAAGGTCGTGAAGCAACTCGGCCTACTGACCATAGCACACCCACAGCCATATACCATCGGGTGGCTTCACCCGGGGAGAGATCTTCACGCCCATCAACAATGTCATCTTCCGTACAACATCAAGCCAGTCACGGATGAGGTATTGTGTGATGTTGCTCCTCTTGATGTAGATGATGTATTATTAGGCCAACCATACTTGTGGAAGCGACATGATGTGCATGAGTCTAGGCCTCATTCTGTTGTTATTAGTTTGGGAAATAAATTGTACAGGATACCAGAGGTAGTACTGCCTCCTCCGATCTCCTTGACTATTGCAAAACAACGCAGTAAGATTGTTTCCAAAACCAAGAAATTTATTTTCCTTACAACTGACTCATAGGGAAAGAAGAAGATTGTGGCCACAGACTCGGAATAGGGCTCCCATACACGGTTGCAACATATGGACAAAGTTGTGGAGGAATACGAGGACATTTTCTCCTCACCCATAGAGGTTCCTATACACTGTCACAACAAACACTCCATTGATCTGACCCCCGACGCACCGCCACCTGATATTTCGATACCTCATGTGTGTAGGTTTTAACCCTGAACAGAAATGATATACACACGAATCTTATAACAGAAAATAAACAATAGCGAGAGCATAAAACATAAAACAGATAAACACAGAGATTTTCCCCTGGATCCCAAATCGGGACGACCAGCTTGATTTTTCATTATATTCCTTTTAGTGTTACAACACATATATACATGTCGAAGCATACATAAACCCCAATCCATTAACCCTGGATTAGAACATAACCGTAGTTCCCTTGACCGGATCTACAAAATACCAGGGGTCGAAAACCATCGTACCCCCAAACCATGTGCAAACTCATGCACAAAACATGTGTGGGTCCGCCTATGAGTGGGTCCGCACACCAAAAAAAAATTTGTCGGGGCACTGTCGCCCCCCTGTGACCCCCCTGCTATGCTCGGTGCAACGTACATCGTGTGGGGCTAGTCGTGGAAAGAATATAACACATACCCAACATTCTCCCACTTGTTGCTTTCTTTCCACATGAGAGCTTAGTCATTGGGCCAATTCTTCAACACCCATTGTTTCTCTACACCAAGAGAACTTTTGAGTGCTCACTGACTTCGTCAATGCATCTGCAACATTCTTCAAAGTGTCCACCTTTACCAGCAACACCCTTTTAGCCTCAACCATATCTCTAACAAAGTGATATTGAACATCAATGTGCTTTTTCTTTGAATGGTAAGCAGGGTTCTTAGCCAAGAAAATTGCACTTTGGCTATCACAGTCTATCCTTATAGCTTGCTTTACCAACCCCATACTTGAACACAATCTATGCAACCAAACTGCTTCTTTGCTTGCATGAGTGGCTACTATGTATTCTGCCTCTGTAGTTGAAAGAGCCACTACAGACTGTCCTTTACTCATCCAACTGACTGCGCCTCCAAATAGGTTAAACATATACCCACTTCTAGATCTTCTTTGGTCCAGATCTCCAACCCAGTCTGCATAAACAAAACCACAAATGTCCAACATTCTTTCCAACCCTGGTCTTCCTTAGTAGCACAAGCCATAATCACTAGTACCACGTAAATATCCGAAAACCCGCTTCACTGCTGTCCAATGCTCCTTCCCTGGGTTTGACATAAACCTACTCAATACTCCCACTGCATGTGCAATTTCTGGTCTAGTACAGACAATTGTATACATCAGACTACCCACTACACTTGCATATGGAACATGGGACATATCCGCCTCTTCTTCTTGTGTCTTGGGACATTGTTCAACAGACAGCTTTACACCTACAGGAATAGGAGCATTCACCAGTTTACTATCCTGCATATTGAACCTCTGCAATATAGTCTAGACATACTTCCTCCGGTTTAACCAGAGCTTCCTCCTTACCCGATCTCTCTTAATTTCGATGCCCAAAATATAGTTTGCAGCACCAATATCCTTCATGTCGAATTTGGATAACAGTTGGGTCTTCAAATCTTGGATAATTTCTTTGTCATTTCCAATCAACAACATATCATCCACATATAAGACCAAATAAATAACACTCGTCACCAATTAATTTAAAATAAACACAAGGATCCTCCTTGCTTCTAGTGAAGCCAAGTCTCGCATATAGGTATCAAATTCTCTGATACCACATCTTCGTGACCGTTTTAACCCATACGAGACTTCTTCAACCCGCATACCAGCTCTTTTCTCTACCCTTCACCATAAAGCCTTTAGGTTGCTTCATGTAGATCTCCTCTTCTAGATCCCCGTGAATAAATGTTGTCTTCACATCCATCTGTTCTATCTCAAAATCAAATGAAGTTGCAACAGATAAAAGTAATCTAATAGAAGTAACTTTGGCAACAGGAGAGAAAATATCACCAAAATCAATTCCTGGCACTTGGGAATAACCTTTTGCTACTAACCCAGCTTTGTATTTCTCCACCTTGCCTTTTACATTCATCTTCTTCTTAAACACCCATTTGCTCCCAATGGGCTTCCTTCCAGCCGACAACTCCACCAGATCCCATGCCTCATTTTTGTGCATGGATTCCATTTCATAAACCATGGCCTCCTTCCAGAGTTTTCCATCCTCTGAATCTACTGCCTCCCTGACAGTTCTGGGATCATCATCAGTTATAGTTAAAGAAAAATTTGAACAGAAAGCAGATGGACTATACCTTTCTGGTTGTCTTCTTTCCCGAGCTGATCTTCTCACAGTTGGAGTTTGTGACTCTTCCTCTTCGGAGTCTTCTTCTATTGTAGAGTCTGATTCATCCTCCTTTAGCTCAAACTCTATCTTCTCAAGTTCCTTTGGTAGGACTTCATGTTTTACAACATCTTTCACCTCTCTAAACACCACATCTCGACTGTACACAACCTTCCTTTTTTCTGGGTTCCAAAGCTTGAAACCATTTAAACCATCCTTATAACCAATAAAGATGCACCTTTCATATTCATTATCCAACTTGGTCCTTTTCTCCTTTGGAACATGTACATATGCATCACATCCAAATACCCTTAGATGTGAAAGAGAGGGTTTATTACTAGTCCATACCTCATGTGGAGTCTTATCCTCCAACGCTGATGAAGGTGATCTGTTAACTAAGTAACATGCAGTCTCCACTGCCTCTGCCCAGAATTCTTGTCCTAACCCGGTACCACTGAGCATGCTTCTTGCCTTTTCCATCAGTGTTCTGTTCATTCTTTCTCCAACTCCATTTTGCTGAGGTGTGTATGGAGTAGTCTTCTGTCGTGCTATACCACACTTCTTACAGAACTCTTCAAATTCCTTCTTGCAGAACTCCCCACCATTATCTGTCCTCAGTGCCTTTATCTTATTCTCTGTCTGGTTTTCCACCAGAGCCTTAAATTCTTTAAATTTGTCAAAGACTTCAGATTTCTTCCTCAAGAAATATATCCATGTATTCCTTGAGAAATCATCTATGAATGAAACATAGTACACAGACTTTCCCAGTGATGGAACTGACACAGGTCCAAACACATCACTGTGCACAAGCTCTAATATCTTGTTCGCCCTCTTAGCACCAGAAGGAAAACTCACCCGATTCTGCTTCCCATATACACAATGTTCATAGAAATCGAAATCCAGAGAGAAATTATACATACCTTCTACCATACCATTTCTATGCAGTATCCGAAGGCCCTTCTCTCCAATATGTCCAAGCCTTTGATGCCATAGCATGGTCTTTTCTCCAGAGATAGCTAGGCTTTCCGCTCCTCTTTCAGGAACCACATAAATGTTACACCAATCAATAACAGTGCTACCTTGTAGCTTGTATAGAGTTCCAATCCGAACTCCCTGCATTAATACCAGTGCTCCCTGAACCATCTTGCAGGCATCTTTCTCGAACACTGTTTTTACACCTGCATCATCCATCTTACTTACAAAAATCAGATTTCTGACTAATGCAGGAATATGCAGAACACTAGGAAGTGTTCTAATCCTTCCACCTTGAAGCTTCAGCTTGACCTTTCCACGTCCGACAATTCTGGCCTTCCTATCATCCCCTAGGAAGACATCACCACCATCATATCTCTCATACTCGCAAAACCACTCCCTATGGGGAGTGAAGTGAAAAGATGCACCTGAGTCAATCAACCATGACTCATGATCTACATGTGTATTTGAAGAAGAAGCCAAATACACATCCCCACCTTCATCTGAGGTGGTTTTTTCCTCTGCAGAAGGAGCTTCATCAGATCCCTTTCCTTTCTCAGGAGCTTTAGATATGCATTCCTTTTTGTAGTGCCCTTCCTTTCCGCATTTCCAGCACACCTTTACAAACTTTCCAGGAGATTTAGATCTCCCTCTAGATTTAGATCTCCCACTCGAAACCTTATTCTTGTTTCTATTCTGGGACCTTCCTCGTACGGATAAGGCATCTCCATTTTGACCCTCCATATTTCTCCGTCTCATTTCCTCCGACAGCAAGGCTGAGACAATGTCATCAAAATTCAAGGTAGTTGTGTTGCTACCTATTGCAATAACCAGACTGTCCCACGAGTATGGTAGAGAACACAACAAACTGATGCACTTATCTTCATCTGAGATTTTAATATCAACAAATGACAGATGACTTACCACAGTATTGAAGGCATTCAGATGCTCTGTCACCGAGTCTCCATCCTTCATCCTCAGGTTATACAACTTTTTCTGCAGGAACAACTTATTCACCAGAGACTTAGACTAGTACAAAGTCCCAAGTTTGTCCCACAAATTCTTCGCCGTAGCTTCCCCAGATACATTCAACAATACCGAATCCGAGACACACAACCGTATTGTGCTCTTAACCTTCCAATCCGGGCTCGCCTTCATCCTGACATTGCCATTGGTTTAGTGGGCCTGGATCTACCACGATCCACCGATCTTTATCCACCACAGATCCTCCATCTTGAGCCCACACCAAAACTTTGACTACTAAATTTCTCGATCTCATCTTTCCCGCCGCCGCCATCTTCTTTCACTCCCAAGAATCGATCCCGCAGACTCCTACCGAACAAATATTCACCTCAAAGCCCGAGTAAAACCTCAAGAATAGAAAGGTGTCCCCTTGAAGCCGAAACAGCTCTGATACCAAATGTAGGTTTTAACCCTAAACAAAAATTATCTACACACGAATCTTATAACAGAAAATAAACAATAGCGAGAGCATAAAACATAAAACAGATAAACACAGAGATTTTCCCCTGGATCCCAAATCGGGACGACCAGCTTGATTTTTCATTATATTCCTTTTAGTGTTGCAACACATATATATACATGCCGAAGCATACATAAACCCCAATCCATTAACCCTGGATTAGAACATAACCGTAGTTCCCTTGACCGGATCTACAAAATACCAGGGGCCGAAAACCATCGTACCCCAAAACCATGTGCAAAATAATGCACAAAACATGGGTGGGTCCGCACACCAAAAAAATTTTCGTCGGGGCGCTACCCCGGACCCCAACAGTGGGGGCTGCCTCCTCCCTTGTGACCCCCTTGCTGTGCCCGGCACAACGTACAACACGTGGGGCTAGTCGTGGAAAGAATATAACACATACCCAACAATGCGATTACACAGAAAGAATCCACACATGTACTGTCTGAGGGAACCAAATTTATTGAACGCATCCAACACGTCCGCCAGCACATCCTCCAACTGGTCCATGACATCCTCGACAAATCCAATACCAAGTTTAACAGAATTTTCCTCTCATGGAGGAACTTAATGCAATGGGGACCATTTCTTCCTAATGAGGGAGGAATGATCTAGGTGGATATTGGTGGCCACTAACCTATTCCATTTTGACCCACACCATCAGTTCTTTCAATTTTTCACTTTCAGCACAACTTACTATTTTTAGCAGGTTTTCGGGTCATGTACATCTGGAGCTATTTTGGGGCCCTAATGATCCAGGTGGATATTGGTGGCTACCCACCTATTCCATTTGAAATGCCACCATCATTTCTTTCAGTTTTTTAGTTTCAGCACAACTTACTATTTTTAGTAGTTTTTTGGGTCCTGAACTTCCGGAGTCATTTTGAGGCCATAAACGACATTTTTTGGGAAAACTGGGCGCAACATGGGTCCATCGACCAATGTGGCTCACATTGAAAGTTTTACTCCTCGGATATATATTTCTAACAAGATATGGTGCACGTCAAACTGAGATCGTATGCTAAAGTTACGTCCACGGGAAGTTGAAACACCAATTTACCCAAACGGGGCCCAAAGTTTTGGTGCTTCATCTCCTATGGTTAGGTTTTTGTATTTTTAGGTTTTCTATTGTTTCTCAACAATAAATAGGCCTTCGAGCCTCATTATAACACAGTTCAGAGGCATGTAGCCACCACATCTCTTCTCAGAGATAAGCCTACCAGTGCCCTAGTTGTTTATTTCCATTATGTCTGTAAGCATATTTCTGTTATATGATATTAATGAAATGAAGTTTTATTTCCGCTACATCTATGTGTTTATGTTTATTTCTATATGCTATTGTGTTCCTACATAAATCCGTATCAACCTCACAACATCCCTGATGAAGACATGTGCTACATCATTAGCTGAATAAGTAGACTTCAGTAGAATGAAGTGCACTACCTTTGTCAACCTGTCAACCACAACCATAATAGAGTTATGTTGTCTAGATTTCCTCGAAAAACCTGTGATAAAATCCATAGAAATGACCTCCCACTTCCACTCTAGAATCAGAATCGGTTGTAGTATTCCACGTGGATGTTTACACTCTACTTTCACTTATTCACATTCCAAGCATCTAGCCAAAAACTCTGCAACATCCTTCTTCAAATTCGGCTAGTAGTAGAACTTCTTCATTGCTGTCAATGACTTATAATATCCAAGGTGAACTTAATATGGTTTCACATTAAAATCTCTCAAGGTGATCTAAATATGGACAAACTATTTTTGTTGTGCTAGCTTCCTCATCAGTATAAAATAAAAGTGTGCTTAAGGATTATGTCAAATAACAAGTTTATGAGAGGGTTTATGTGTCAAATTTGTGTATCTTTTATGAGAAATTCATGAAGTAAATTATCTTTAAAAACACATAAACAAAAAAATAAATTACATGAAATAATCACCACATAATACACATTATACAACAGTGATGAAGGAGTTCACCCCTCCTGTGCTACGTCTCCTTGGCCAACTTCAATGGCTTGGCCCCTTTGATTATTTGATCACATGTTTGAGTACAGTCATTTCCTGAGCTCTGATGGCTCTCAAACCTACTCCAATGGCTCTGGGACACACCCAATACCCCTATTTTGGTTATGAATGAGTCAAATTCTGACTCTTTGGGAAAACGTTATGCCTCTTTCAATTTTTTCCACTAATTGCTCTGCTAAACTAGCTAACTACAGTTAAAAATGGCAGTTTCGCCATTTTCGGAGGTTCGCCAATTAATTTGTAAGTCGATTTAGCGCGTTAATTAAGTTCTCTTAATGTTAATTCAACTCTTAAGTAAAACCAAATTTAATTTTGGAATAAGCGCATTTGAACATGGATTAAGGGTTAATTAACATGTGTTTAAAACTTAAAATCCGCGTTAGGGTCTGGGCTCCCGCCGGTGGTCCTGGGCAATGGTCCTATGGACCGGGGCTAGCCCCTCTTTTCCCCTGCCCTAAACATTGGAAAAATTCAAGTATATGTCGATTGCATTATATGTTAAGTCTTATGTGGTAGTAGATTTGGTATGGTTGTTGCGTGTTTCGGGCGAGGTTGCAAGGTCGACCTCGACCTCCGCCCATCCTCCCATATGAAATTTTATTCCACCAAACAGTGTCATTTCGACCTTTGGGAGGGGCACGTGGCGGCCCCTCGCTGCACCACATGTCCTCATCTGATTTGTTCCTTCAAAAACCAACCAAACTTCTCCATGTAGCCCAGAAATTCAGGCCAACCACAAACTCACAAGTGTCAGCACACCACTCGCCAAAGAAAAACCCATTTTGACCAAAAATTGACCCATTTGACCCTGTTTGACTTCTTTTTTTTAAATTCTCTTCTTTGGCAAAGCGGACAACAGGCTTTAACTTTCTCATACGAATTTGGTTGTTGATGGAATAAAGTGCGCCGAATTCAGGATGACGAGCACTTCGCGGTACTTCTAGTTTTGAGCGATTATGAGCACTTTCATTTTTTAGCAATTTTTTCCCCCAATTCATTTTATGATCATTCCTTCCCACTGAAAGGATTTTGGACCCACAAAATTTGGTTATCTAATGAGAGTTTAATCTTATTCAGTTTCGGATCACTCCTTCCAACTAAAAGGCTTTTGGACCCATAAAAGCTGGTTATCTTATGAGAGTTTAATCTTCGTCACCTTTCCAAATTCTATCGACTTGATTCCACTTGGAAAAATCTTCATGACAACCACTTTGGTTCCTTGACATGCCTACTCTTGCAAATGTCTTTGCACTTCAACCAATTTCCTCCTTTGGCTGCTAACCCTTTTTGGATGCTTGTTGACTAATGAAAAACATCTCGCTGTAGCAAAGTGATATATCTTTGCTTGGAATGCTTGACTGATGACCTTCCCACTGAGAATCATGTTCCCCCTTTGCATAAACATGCATTTGATGCAATATTCTCCTTGGAAACTCTTTTCCAATTTAAGCCCATCTGAGTGAAATACAATGAATTCAAATATCCGTAATCACTAGAAATAAAATGACCATTATTTTACCTCCACGGTACCAAATTCCACATCTAGAATAATGTCTTCACCATCTCTTTCGCTTCTTGGCGTCATGCATAATATGATCTACAAAATATTTGTTGTTTTTGCTTCAATATTTTGTCATATTGTCCCTCTTTCCGATTCTTGATTCCATAATCCTCCAGTATTGACATGCTTCTCATGCCATGATCTCAGAATGAAGGCTAATCATGAGCCGCTCACTCAAGAGTGGACCTTCCTAAATCCAGACATCTTGTCACAAGAAAAACCATTAACTTGAAAAACACATCATGCAAGAAACACAACTTGACGACCTCTTTCTTTTGCTACTTCAAAGCAACAAATGTCACATCATGTGAACATCGCCATGCATTCTTACATCTTGGTGTACAAACCCATCGACCAAACACAAGTCGACAAAACATGTGTCTTCAAACCATTGACTCTTAAGTCAAACAAAAATATGTACAACACTTAATGATTATTTTCCCAAAACAACAATAATTTCACATTTCATCAAACAATTCGTCAACATCTCCCTTTCATCCTTGGAGACTAAATCAACTCTTCCAAGTCAATAAGACATACATGTAAGAATCAATAAACCAACACAAGTCGATCACTCATGCATGTGCAAATGGTCAACACTCTGAAGTTGAAAACATACATGTTAACAAAGCAATGAACCAACACAAGTCAATCACTCATGCATGTTCAAGCACAATGAAACTATACAAAATTCCACTGTTCACACACACAAACTCTCATGCATGTATACAATGCTCAACTCTCTCGCAAGTAAAATCACACGTACACGAATCCCATTGGTATGTACGAGAACTTAAAGAGCTTAAATGACTAAATTTGCTGCAACAAAGTAAGTCAACATACTCCACTTTAAAACACCTTCCTGGCGTAAACATGCAACATGCATTCTACAGAAAAAGAAATGCATTCACATGCAAATTTCAACTACAAAATGCCATCTTTGTTGCATCTAAGTGAGTCAACATAACTCTACTTTTCCAACATCTTTCTTCCTGCAATATGCAACATACTTTCAAGAAGAAAAAAATGTTTTCAAATAACAAGGAAATGCATCAATAAGGAAAGATTTGCATCAATTATCAAAGAAATGAAAGGCCTTAATTGGTTAAGAAATCTAACCATCTCTTTCCAAACCACTTCAACGCTGCTTCTTTCAGCTGCACTTCATCATGTGTATCATCCCAACCCATATTAACTACGGATTCCTCTTTACTATTCCTGTCAAAATATCTCTCCACCTTCTTCAAATGTCGTGGATGACTTGTTGGATACAAATTCCAACACTTGTCTACAAGATGACCCGGCTTGTGGCAATGAGTGAAAAATACTTGCATCTTATTTTCAACATGGTTTTCATTATCCCATTGGACCTTTGGATTTATGTCTCCTTTGTTTTGAAAGTTTCCTGTGTATGGATATCTTCTTCCAACACCTCAAAATATTATGGTTATTTAAACCACAAAAGGAACATGTAAATTTTCTCCAAATATTATGTGAGGATTTTCCATGTTTATCATAATTAAAAGCAACTTGATTAAAGGCAAATTTATACCTTACACATTCACCTTTGTTGCCTTCTTGAGGAGTTAGTGGCTCTCTTCGGAATACCAACAATGGCTTCAATGGCTTTAGAGCTTTCAACATCCTCTTGTTTTCCATTTCCATTAGTTGCATGCTTATGAACATCTTCTTGCAAAGTGGGTGTAAATCATTTGCATTCCTGATGAACAAAAACTTCACAATCTTGAGGTAATGAACATGTAATGAAAGTCTTTCTCGGAACACCTTCATGTGCCTCCTTGTCTTTGGAGCATTCTCCACATTTTTTTTGTCCACAACCACTACTTTCATGGCTAAAAGAAATCTCTTGAATGGTGGGTGTAAACCTATTGTATTCCCCACGAATACAATCTTGAGGTAGTGAATATGTAATGGAAGCCTTTCTTGAAACATTTCCAAAAGTCTCCATATTTTTTGAGTGCTCTACACAATCTTGTTCACCAAAACCTAGACCCATGTGCCTAGACCTTCCCTCAACAACAATAGGGTTTATAATTCCTTATGCATGTTTGCCTAACCCTTTACCTTCATAGCCCATTTTTTTTAACAATTTGGACCCTATTCCTCTAGTGTCTTTCAAAAAAACCAAAACATTCATCTTGAGAGGAGATTTAAGATAAACTTGATTTTCATACCTCATTTTCACGCACATACCTGGTTAGGGTTTCCTTGGCATAATCGAGTTGAATCTCCATCTCATGCATCTTTTCAAGAAGCTTGTGCTTCTCCTCATTCATGGCCATCAACTTCTCCTGAAGCCTACTGCTCTCATTCATATCTTCAACCATCTCTTTTACCATATGTCTCACGATGAAGAGTTGTTGTGAGATTCTGCAACAAATCTTCATCAAAGAGTCTTGCAAAGCAAGATTGATTAGAAACAGTGCTATATGAAGTTGCCATCTTCACATTTGTAATGCATAAAAAAAAACTTCTTTGCTGTGATTTGAGACCTGGGTCCTCAATCTTAAGCTTCTCCTCTCTTCAGCTTACACACATAAACTTGCACATAGTTAAATTCTTCTTGCATAAATAAAAAACCAATAGCTACTTTTCTAGCTAACCTTGGCAAACCCTAAGATAAACTTGGGCTAAAATGAGCTAAACCTGGCTCCGATACCAACTTGATATGGATGTGTACAAACTAGTTTTGTTGTGCTAGCTTCCTCATTAGTATAAAATAAAAGTGTGCTTAAGGATTGTTTCAAATAGAAACTTTATTAGAGGGTTTATGTGTCAAATTTGTCTTTAAACACACATAAAAAATAAAATAAATTGCAGGAAATAATCACTACACAACACACATTACACAATAGTGATGAAGGAGTTCACCCCTCCCAGGCTACATCTCCTTAGACCAGCTTCAATGGTTTGGCCCCTTTGATTATTTGATCAAATGTTTGAGTAAAACCATTTCTTGAGATTTTATGGCTCTCAAACCTACTCCAATGGCTTTGGGACACCCCCAATACCCTTGTTTTGGTTCTGAATGAGTCAAATTCATACTCTCTGGGCAAAAGTTATGCCTCTTTCAATTTTTTCCACTAACTGCTCCGCTAAACTAGCTAACTGGCAGTTCCGCCATTTTCATAGGTCTGCCAATTAATTTTTAAGTGGAACTAGCACGTTAATTAAGCGCGCTTAATGCTAATCCAACGCTTAAGTAAATCCGATTTTAATTTTGGATTAAGCAATTTAAACATGGCTTAAGGTTTAATTAACATAGGTTTAAAACTTAATCTCCGCATTATGGTCTGACTCCCGTCAGTGGTCCTGGGCGGTGGTCCTATGGACTGGGGTTGGCCCCTCTTTTCCCCCGTCATAAACATTGGAAAAATTCAAGTATATGTCGACTGCATTATATGTTAAGTCTTATGGGGTAGCGGATTTGGTATGGCTGTTACGTGTTGCGGGCAAGGTCGAGGGGTCGACCCCGACCTCCACCCGTCCTCCCATATGAAATTTTATTCCACCAAACAGTGCCATTTTGACCTTTGGGAGGGGACACGTGGCAACCCCTGGCTGCACCACATGTCCTCATCCCACTGGTTCGTTAAAAAACAAACCAAACATTGCCATGTAGGCCAGAAATTCGGGCCAACCACAAGCTGACAAGTGTCAACACACCACTAGCCAAAGAAAAACCCATTTTGACCAAAAATTGACCCCTTTGACCCTGTTTGATTTTTTTTTTTAAACTTGCTTGTTTGGGAAAGTGGAAAGCAGGCTCTAACTTTCTCATACAGAGTTGTTTTTTGATGAACGAGTTTGCCGGATTCAGGGCGACGAGCACTTCACGTTCATTATGGTTTCGAGCGATTCTGAGCAATTTTATTTTTTAGAAATTTTTTGCCCCCAATTCAATTTCTCATCACAAGATAAGCTTCTTGAGCTCGTTGTCATATGGCACATATATCTTGTCCCTAAATCTGACCAAGCCATCTGCCGTGAGACAATAGTCCACATCCTGTGCACCTGCACCTACACCTATACCTATACGTGTACCACTACATGTACCTGTACTTATATCGCTACCTGTAAATGTACCTATACCACTTCTTGTAATTGTACTTGTACCACTACATGTACCTATACCTATACTCGATTATTGCCTATGTCAGAGCTCCATGTACCTTTTATCCTGTTGACCTTCCTGTGAGATATGATCCTATGGATATGTCCCATAAGAACTCATAGTTGCTATATGATTCACCTGTATCTGCCTACTAAGAGCATCTGCAACCATGTTATATTTACCCTTGATGTACCTGATCTCAAATTCAAACTCATTTATCATGCCCAACCATATACCTTGCATAGCATTCAGATTTGGTTGATCAAACAAAAATATCAACCCACTATGATCACTCATTAGTATAAACCTCATGCCAAGAAGATAGTGCCTCCATATCTTCAATGCATGGATGATCATTGCTAACTCAAGATGACGTGTCAGATAGTTTTTTCTGTGCTCATTTAGTTTCCATGATTCATAACATACTATATGTCCTTCTTGCATAAGATCTCCATTGATTCCTCTCTTCCAAACATCTGTACACACCACAAACTATTTGTCCGTAGTTGCAATCTTTAGAACTAGAGCATTTGTCAACAATTGTTTCAACTATTTAAAACTCGTTGCACATTCATGTGTCTATTAAAACTTCTTACCTTTTCTTTGCAACGACGTAATAGGATAAGAAACATGTGAGAAGCTCCTAATGAACCTCCTGTAATAACCTACTAACCCCATAAAGGACCTTACCTCATCCACATTCCTAGGATTTGTCCACTCCATGATAGCTGTAATATTCCAAATTTTCCCTAAGACAGTTGGAGTATTAGAGTTCTTAATAATCTTAATTAACTAATTAAATAAATGGGTGGAGGGACCCATAATCCTCAAAGATGAATAAGATCCACTTTTGATGTGTGAATTTGGATTAATTAGACCTAGATCTACATAATGGAGTAGTGGAGAAACTCATTAATGATAGAGGAGTGGAGATCATGTCTCATTTATGAGGAAGATCATGGAGGTTGAAGCAGTCAACTAAGATCATGGAGGGAATCAAATGTAAGATCATAGAGCATTCATGATGAGATGATGGAAGAAGTGGTGCATTAGTGCACACATGATGGAGAGAGTGACCATTTAATGCAAACATGATGGAGGACATGGAGAGACAAGACAATCAATCATGGAGACTTATGTCCACATGTACAATGCAGTTTTTAGGTGGACCGGGGCTTGGGAAGGTTCACTTTTCATATAAGGAAGATGAAGGCAGAGTAGAAGGCAGTCTTGGATTATTCATTTCTTTGATTTGTTTAGATCCGGATTTGTCTTAGGACATTTCTATGCATGCTTATTTTGTTTAGCTAAGTTTGCATTTTTGTTTAGCACAAGGTGTTTCCGAGTGGAAATCCCACCCTCCCACGAGGGACTTCGAGTGCCTACTCTGGGAAGGTATTCTGAGCTGCTATTCATTATCAGGCATTGGTGCCACTATTCCTACTTTCTGTAGAACACATACACTCAGAAATTACACATTTCTGAAGAAGGGTTTGAGAGGAGGAGGTTGTCTTCAGTATTTTAGCTGAGGAACCGGTGAAGAATTTTTCCTATCACCTTGTACTTCAAGATCAGAATTCTCGGAGCTTCATTTCAGATTTGGCATTAGGCCAAACATTATCCACCTCCTACCAGTATTAGTCCCATAAAGGATAGCGTAGTCCATCATTGTAGATCTAAAGGAGGAAGGAAGTTTTTAGCACTTCAGCTAGGAATCCTGTGAGGGTTCATTCCCTCACCTTTCCATCACTGTTTCCCTCAGCCTGGAGCTTATTTGCAGCATATATTAGTAGGCTTGTGTCTCTACCTCTTGTACAACACATTTTCCCAGCAGCTGCATATTCAGTTGCTGCATTTTGAGGAGGAGGAAGAAGAAGCAAGATCTCAAGCTTCTAGATTGGAGATCTAAGGAAGGGATCAACCCTTCAAGTTTATATCTGTTTTTATCACATATTGCTACCATATTTTGATTAGATCTAGCCTCAAATCTGCATAACCCAGCAGTCAAGGGATCAAACCCTAGGAGGGTGAATTTCCAATCTCATAGATCTAGAATTTCCTTTCTGGGTTACCTTGGGTTTCCATCATAGTGCCCAGATCTTGAATCTTGGCATCATCAGAGCTCCAAAGCTCCATAGATCTACATTTCCATTTTAGCCGGCAAACATATGTTCATCATTCGTTGAAGGGACAACGCAGTATTTCTTCCAGTAGCTCTCCAATTATGCAATGCCTGTTTTGGCATGTTTTCAGGGTCATTCTAGCCTATGTATTTGGCTTGAGTGCATCTATTTGAGCATTGTTGTAATATGAATCCATCTCCTATGAATAAAAGGCTCACCTATTATGTGCATCTATGTGTTGATCATAACTTATGTGTACATAACCTGTAGTTTCAAATATTGTGTTTGTGTATCAATGCATTTTTCCATTTTGGGATATTACAATAACCCTTATATTCTCTGGATCTACTGTTATTCCTTCCTTGGATACAACATACCCCAAGTAGTGTACCTATGTCTGAAGGAAACCACATTTACTGAGCTTAGCATACAGCTGATTCTCTTTTAGCAATCTCAATATTGCTGCTAAATGCTCGACATGTTCTTCCTCATTCTTAGAATATATCAAGATTTCATCAATGAATACAATAACAAACTTGTCCAGATAAGGATGCAACACATTATTCATCAAGCACATAAAAGTAGTTGGATCATTATTCAAACCAAATGTAACTACCAAAAAATCATAATTCCCACACCCGGTCCTGAAAGTTGTCTTGTATGTGTCTCCTCTTCCTTGATGCGTACCTGATGATATCACGATCTTAGATCAATATTTTAGAACACTGCTGCTCCCTTCAACTGATCGAATAAATCATCAATCCTCAACAATGGATACATGTTCTTGATGGTCACCTTGTTCAACTTCCTGTAATAGATGCACAACCTTAGAGTACCATCCTTCTTCTTTACAAACAGTACTGGTGCGCCCCATGATGAAACACTTGGCGTAGTGCATCCTTTGTCAAGAATTTCCTTTAACTGCAACTTCAAATATACTAACTCTGGAGTGCTAATCTTGTATAGTGCATTTGATGTCGGTGTTGCCCCTAGTACCAACTCAATATAAAAATCCAATTCCCTATGGGGCAAAAACTCCGAAATCTCTGTTAAAAACATGTAACACCCTCTTCCCACATCTAGGCAAGTAACTGGCCAATCGGGATAAACATGTGATGAGAGGCTACTATGATCAGACTCAACCTCCTAGATGACCTTAAGGAAGTGGAATCAATGGAAATCTATCACACAGAACTTGTATAGCAACAATAACACCCCCCATGAGCCAACCCAAACAATCAGGCATCATAACCCTGGGTTCCATTGACCTATTTAGCTTCTGAGCCTTTTGACGCATACACATGCATGAAAGCCAATGTCTATGAGGCTATGGATGCATGCATAAGCCAACATGCCAACGACAGGGACTAAATTACTTAGTGTTGTGCCAGCGTCTCCGGGATTTAAGCCAATTTTTCAGGTTTAGAACCCAGTGCACTGCCCATAATTTCATAACAAGTTTAGAGATGAATTATAATCACCAAACAATGATATATTTACAAAAACATCCATGAGGACTAAATTTTACCCCTACTAGCCATGACAGGCATTTCGTCAAACATGTCACAAACATGAAAGCCACAGGGAAAAAAAAACAGAGCATAGCAAAGAGGTCTCATACTTATCTGAGAATCGCTACTAAGCATTTTCTCCCCTACATCATTAGCTGCAATATAATATATTTGACCATAGATACATTGTGCATTAATTTACAAGTTAAAACATGGGGATATCAATACATCATCACTGTTAAAATACATGCTCATAACCAACATACTAGCAACATAAATTCCATGGATAAAACAACAATAAAATCCACATATAAACCAGTGCATTCATATATCAATTACCAAAGGAATGAGATTCTCATTAATGAATGGGAAAACCAACCGGAGATGGGACTACCACGTTCCATCCGACCATGTATTGGATGAGACAAATATCTCTTCAACTAATCACCCTTGTACCGTATTTCAAGCATGAATATGGGATTTAAACCAAAAGAACCAACCGGGGCATCCTAAGGCTAAACCACCTCACCCTCATCAATAAAAATCAGGCTTTATCGTGATCCACACTGAATCACTAGGATAAAAATGTCATAATCGGCTTTACAATGATCTCCACCCGATCATTAGGCCAACACAAGCATGGATACCACTTAATTCTCTCCACTTTCACTATGAGGAATTTTCATGTCTACTAGTATCTTAGGATTTACCGCAATCCATAGTCTGAATTAGGGATCACTAGGCCCTGAACCGATACATACTCTCCAAGCTTTACAATATATCCCAACCCGGGATTCCTTGGCCTGATGGAAGGCACCCACCTCTCAGGCTTTACTGCAATCCAAACTCGAATCACTAGGCCCTAAACCGAGGCAACACATAAACCAGTTTTGTGTCATATCATTCAAAGATACACCTCACTCAACTTTGAATCCAGCTGACAATCCAGCTAAACCAAAACATGATAACTCCATAAGACCATGGCTATCAGAAAATGGCAAGGCTAGGTTGAAAACACTGCCACACCTGGAAAAACCCATGCCATGAAATAAAAGAACCACATGCAATACCATGCATGCCAAATCTAGCAAGGAAATCACACATGTAAAACAATACCTACAAATAATCTTGTTGTAGCTACTTGATCCTGCTCTTCCTTGCTTGCTCCTTCCTTCCTCTTGCCTTCTTTTCCTTTCTTGATCCAATGCCAAAGTGCTCCAAGAAAATTTTGTGTGTCCACGAGTGATAGAGAGAGAATGATAAGAGAGCTCCAAAACTGAACTGACAAAAGGTTTGAGCAAAATATTTCCCATTGATCCTCAAAATCCTTTTTATTGATGAGGCCTCTATTTTCTTCATTTTGCATTATTTTCCTTTATCTGCAACTTGTGACCTTTCGTCTCCTTTTTCTCCTAATTTCCGTTATTTTCATAAATAAATGTGCCAAAATCCCATTTTGCCTCTCCAAATACTTTTCCTTTTCCTTTGCAAATTTTCTTAGCCATATTAACCTAAATGAACACCCACTGGGATGTTTTTCCCAACATTCAGCTTGGAATAAGTGTCTCATAAACCGTGGTTATTATTTTTTACTTTATTACATGGAATTTTCGTCAGGGTTGTTACATAACCCTCCCCCTTGGGGGACAACGTCCTCGGTGTTCAACCACACATATACCTCATCAAAACCGGTGAAAATAAAACATATTTCCCGTGGAGATTTATAACTTAGCTCGTTGCAATATATACAATGAATAAACAACTCAAAAGAAAAAACCATCATGGCAATCATATCGTGTACTGGAGCTTTATAACATAGCTCATTATGATATTTACAATAACAACCACATATATACATATGCACATTTTCCTAGCCGGAAAATAGAAGGATATGATTTCTGCATCCGCAATAAGGGAATCCAAAAGCTCACACCTCCACCCTCAAAGTAATACCAGGATTAACCTCCTTCCTAGGAAGTCTAAAATCCATTGTTAAGTCAAATCTGCATTCAGTGTCCAGCGCTATAATCATGTGCCACTATACCCTCAGTGAACAATTACCAACTCATTGTTCCAGGGCACACTCCCATTGTGCATATGATTCCATTAGGCAATGCTAATGAAAAAAAAAAAGCCATCCTCGACCTTCCCTTCTTCGTTACACAGTCCCTCGTGCAATCTGGTTATCCCCTTCCATGCAGTCACTCACCTTCCAAGTTCCCCAGCATCCCCTATCCTGGGTGATCCATCCCTTAGCAAGGCTTCCTCGCATCGAAAGATAAAACAACCAAGGCATATATCTACCGCAAAACTATCATACTAGTCATAACATGCTCATGAAAATCGGTGAACACTATTGGGTACCATTGTCCCACAATGGCCCTGCTCCTGAAGTGCTTTACCAACATATTGTTTCTTGTTTGAATTCCTTTTGTTGATGCTGCTAATGCTTGCAATCATTTTCAATGTCCCAACTGGGCATTTCCATGTTACTTGTACCAAGCACATGATTCCCATTAGATTCAAGGTACATTAAAATAACTTCAAATCATACCTCATTGGTAGAAGTTCAATAAGATACACTTGTACTTCTGTTTACTTCTTGTCACAACAAGTAAAACTAGTTGTCTAATTAATCATCATGTATAAACATATCACATCTGATTATCTCAAAACTCAACCATCATAAATTAAAGTCAAGAATTGCATGAAATCACCATGAACCATAATCATAAATAACATGTGACCATCATAAGTCAGAATCACTGATCACATGCATAATAAAACTTCAATAAAATATCGATACTTATCCTTCATCGGTCCTTACTTCTGCATTTTTTCTTTTGTACCCATACTGGATCGGTTGCCACACCCGACAAGCACCCAATGCCTTTACTTCTCTTCAATCCCATACACATGCACATAGTGTACATCACAACACGTATACGCACATACGACATACAACACCGTACAATACACTCACCCACACTGACATAAGACACATACACCTACAACCAGTGTACAATACAACACAATACATACGCCTACACCGACATACAACACATACACATACACCCGGTGTACAACAAAACACAATAAATATACATATACATAGTACCACATAACGAATACACGTTTCATGATACCATGACTACGCCAAACACATACATAGTACCACATGCCCTCAAGATAGCATGTACGACATGCACACAATACCACATGTATACCAGTACCATATGCACAACATGTACACAATGCCACCTATACACAACACTACCTGCACAATGTGTGAATTTTTCTAGCATCATTCAACACCCCTGTATACTTGAAGCTCTAAGCTATGGCCTTGGGCACCCCTTTCCCTTCATAATTGATCATTTTACTAAAAAACATTATTTTAAATTCCATTCGCGACTCTGCCCTTCAGAAAGCGCGTACACGTGCGGGTCCATCTATACCCAATATGTGTATATAATTTGAAATATGAAAAAAATATAAAATCCCTATTTTTTGGGCGGGTTTACGTGTTACACCAGAAGCCCACCTACGGGAGCCCGTGGCCTAACTGTATCCCAACTGAAACAACTATTTTGGGGTGGTATAAATACACTTCATGGGAAGGCCTAAAGGGGGAGAGATATAGGATATTGATATTATAGGAAATTGGTCCCTGATCAAGTCTGAGTTTTACCTATGCGTCCTGCACTCCCTATAGGAAACAAGGGTTTCCTAATAGAGGTGTTCATCTCCTTTATATGAAATCTATGTGTATGCATTTTAAAGAGGATTGTTGAGGCTTGCGCTAGACAGATCCGCAGGAAGGTTTCATTTGGAGCCTTGGTCGAATCAGGTTGTATTCTTCCACATTTCTTTGCAGTTATCAATAAAGAAGCTTTTTATTGTTCTTGAACGTTATGATATTTATGCTTTAACTCATGTTATGATCTAATTTTGTATGATTTCATGGTTTATATCCTTATGCTTACATGATCTAACATTCATATCTTGAACATGCTTTGAGCTACTGCTAGTATATATGCTTTTCTGGAATGTGTTGCAGGTTTTGAAGCATTGGAGGAAGTAGAGGGTTTGAACCCTACGGGAATACCTTCAGATGTAGGACCTATGGATACTCTCTCTTCATCCCACTTTATTAGTTTATGCATTAGGACTATCTGTTTTCTTGCTTCTTGTTGGTAGATTCCCTTTGATATGTTTGGGTTTCCAACCCAGACCTTAGGGTGTTTTATCCCGCAACATGCACATCATCACATGTACACGACACCACCTGCACAACATGTACACAACACCAAATGTATACCGCACCACCTATACAATGTTTACACAATATCACATGTACACAACATCACATGTACGAAATGTTCACGATACCACATGTACACAACGCCACATGCAAAACATGTACACGACACCACCTGCACACAACACCACATGTATACAACAGCACATGAACACATCACCACCTGTACAATCATGCACACAACACAATATGTACATAGCACCATATGTACAACATGCACACAACACCATATGTACATAGAATTGCATATACAACATGTGCATAGCACTATACCTACACAACACTGCATATCCAACATGCGCATAACACCATATGCACACACCATCGCATATCCAACATGTGCATAGTACGGTATGTACACAACACCGCATATCCAACATGTACATAGAACCATCTATACCTAGCACTGCATATGAAATATATACATAACACCATGTATACAATAGACATACAATGTCAGATGTACACAATACTACATATGTTACATGTACACATGACCATAGGTACAATAACTGAATATAAAAAATGCACAACATATACACAACAATAATACTACTCATCCATAGACCCCATAAGAAACCTTGCTTCTAGTGTCTCACCACTATGCATGCATGCTTCAACATGCCACCGATCACACTTCTTTCACTTCGTTGATGTACCTCTCAGCATTACCTATCCATAACATAAACATAGGCATAGTACAAGCATATAATATCAATCCATGTCCACATGATATTGACCTTGTAGATATGTCAGAGTTACTCTTCCCACTTGATTCCTCATAATACCAAGACCTCTTCATGCCATTCACCTGCATAAGCATGTTCTTCCACAAGAACGATCCCTGAAAACCCTATCAGATAGTGAAATAGATACATACATACATACATATATAATCATTAGCATAAAACAATCAACATCATGTCAGAGAACGACAGACATACACACATATATACATATAAACATTTAGCATCAAACAACCATGATACATGACGACCCTGTCATACACAACATACATAATACATACATCTATTCATATATAAACATCAGCATAATCATGATCACAACAAAATTGCTAGATATCATAAGGTCTAGGTTAAGAGAACTTCCTTTCTTCATGCATAACGTGCACAACATTGAGAACAATAGTTCCCAACATAGCCAATACATTTAACACCTCAAATCCATTCAATTTACCTTTCGCGTTACCTTTCTCACGACTGTTCTTCCATCGTCCATTTACCTCAATGGATCCAAACAATCTAGCTGGTTGTCATATTCTTACCTTCAGTTTCCCTTATACATGCACTGGGGTTTATCCAATTATTTCATTACCTATTGGGTACCACATATCTCTCCTTGAACTCCATCAACTTTCCTATTTCCCAACCAATTCCCAAGACTCTTGATACATAAAATGAAAGCAAAAGAAACAAAAGAAGAAAACCATGGAAAACCAATAGCAGTACGACACCACAAACAAAGTGGCATGATCATGCACTAGATGCAATCAAGACTGCAAATCAAGCACAAACAAATCCTCAAAGACTGAAAGCACAAAACTAGCAACAAACACCATGAATCAATCCCGCATGGGTTCCCAATGCTTCCAAGGGAAAGCTCAACTTGAGCCTTGTCCAAGATTTCATGGTAGTCTCTTTTTCCATACAATCCCCTGTGTCATACTGCCATAAACACATAACTGTCAGTGTATAATATAAACAAACAATATATCATTTACCTTACCTTGTTATGCCAGGCACACTTCCTTGCACTTGAACTCATACATGTATCATATTTCAAGGGACTCTAATCCATTGATGAATCCAACCATAACTAGAAACCAACTATTATACTTGTCAAATACATGTTCCACATATCAAGACATCATATCTATCAATTTTAAATCAACCCTTTCCAAGACTAACAACCATGTCATAATCATCAAGTAGTCAAAATCACAATACTACAACTATCAACTACTTATACTCAATTACACATCATCTATCTCAACACATATTGCGTTAGTACAACCATCATAAGTCCAAATCATTTCTTCATGCAATCTTATAGACACATACTCATATCATGTGATTAATCAAACATTCAATAATAAATAGACGACATAATAGACACCAACACTCAAACGCCAAATAGATGACGCAATCAAACATTCAAGTACAAAGTAGACGACATAAGCAAACTCATACCTTAATGTATCTCAGGGGATGTTACCTTGTCTTCACAATCAATCTATATTAGCATGATATACTTCACAACATATTAGCTCAATCATAAATAAGCTCATGATATCCATAACAGTAACTAGTTAACACTTTCACTTCACATGCTCATAAACAATTGTGTTTCTTGCATAACAATCACATATGCACAACTAGTCTAGATTAGAATGCCATAATATCACAACATATTAACTCATACATGAATGTCATAACCATAACCATCTGCATGGGCCAATCCAAATGATCACGATGCATATAACATCAAGATATTAATACTATAACAATAATCATCAAGTTAACTAACATATAACAACAATAAGTTAACATATAACATGATCAGCAACAACATATAACATAATCATCAAGCTAGCTACAAGTTAACATATAACATGCTCATCAACAACATATAACATAATCATCTAGCTAACTACAAGTTAACATATAACATATTCATCAACAACATATAACATAGTCATCAAGTGAATACCATGCTTAACTAACAACGCATGTACATATGATCACAATAATTAACTAACATCATGTATGTAACCATAAAATCAATAGAATGAAAGGCATGCACATAACCGTAATGCATATGACTACATTGATCAACTAGAATTTATCACACATGTAACCATAATAATAAAATGACAAACATATAAGTAACCCTAATTCTTACAACTGTAACACCCTCTTCCCACATCTACCCAAGTAACCGGCCAACCGGGGTAAACATGCAACGAGAGGCTACTAAATGAGATTCAACCTCCTAGATGACCTTAAGGAATTGGAATTGACGAAAACCTGACAAACATATCTTACACAACATCAACAACACCTCAAGGAGGTAACCTGACCTCCAAGAGCCTGAACCCTGAGGGGGAACTGATTTTTGACCCTTTTGAGACTTATCCGCAGGCATGTAAGGGCAAGGGAGTGCCTAGAAGCCTATAGTCATGGGCATGCCAAGGCAAGGTTGTGGCCAGGGCCCCAAAAAGTCAGTTTTGTGCTTGCAACTCTGGGATTTGTGCCACCGTTTTAGCCACAGAGCCTAGGTCACTACCCAAAAATTATTGAAACTTTAGGAGAGGATAAATAACTTTTAAAAAAATGTACAGAAACAATCACATCATTAGGAACTCATCTATACCCCTCCCATCCATGATAGGAATTTCGTCAAACATGTCACAAACATTGCATCTACAACTGTAAACAACATATTTAAACATAGGGTTCTCATACTTATCTGAGAATCGCTAAGAATCATTGTTCCCTTACATCATAATTTGTAATACAATCTATTTGACCATGGATACAATGTGCATTCATTTACAAGTAAAAACATGAATAGAGCCATACATCACCACTGATAAAATACATGCTTATAACCAACATAATAAGAACAGAAATATGATGGATACAATAGCAATATAATCCACATAATAGCCAATACATTTTCATACCAAATACCAAAGGAATGAGCTTCTCATTAATGAGTGTAAAAACCAACCGGAGATGGGACTTCCACATTCCACTCAATTATAGATTGGTTAAGCCAAATCTCTCTTCAGCCAATCACCCCATGCCATATTTCAAGCATGAATGTGGGACTTAAACCAAAAGAACCAACTAGGGAATCTCGAGGCTAAATCACCTCACCTTCATCAATCATAAAGTAGCCTTTATCGTGATCTACACCTAATCACTAGGCCAACACAAGCATGGATATCACCGGATTCTCTCCACCCAAACCGTGAGAATTTTTATTGTCTCCTAGCCTCTCAGGATTTACCACAACCCACATTCTAAATTAGGGGTCATTAAGAACTAAACCAAGACACTCTCTCCAAGATTTACCGCAATCCCAAACCCGAGATTCCTAAGCCTAAATGGAGAGTATACCACCACCTCTCAGGCTTTACCATAATCCAAACCCGGATTACTAGGCCCTAAACCAAGGCAACAAATGAATTGGTTCTATAATCATTCAAAGGTCCACCTCACTCAGCTTCAAATCCATTCGGTAATCCAGCTAAACCAAAACATGAGAACTCCACAACACCATGGCTATATGAAAATGGCAATACTAGGTTGAATACAATGTCATCCCTAGAAAAACCCATGCCAAGACAACAAAGAACCACGTGCAATATCATGCATGTCAAATATAGAAAGGTAATCACACATGAAAATTAATACCTGCAAATATCTTGCTGTAGATGCTTGATTCCTGCGCCTCCTTGCTTGCTTCCTCCTACTTCTCGATCTCTTGCCTTTCTTGCTCCAATGCCAAAGTGCTCCAAAAAACCGAAGTGTCCAAGAGTGAGAGAGAGAGAGAGAGAGAGAGAGAGAGAGAATAATGAGAAAGCTCCAAAAATGCACTGACAGAAGGTACCAACAGATCCTCATAAGCATTTTTATTAATGAGGCCTCTATTTTCTTCATTTTCCATTATTTTCCTTCATTTTCCTCCTCACATGCAACCTGTGACCTTTCATCTCCCTTTTCTCATAATTTCCATTATTTTCATAAATAAACGTGCCAAAAATGTCATTTTTCCTCTCCAAATCCTTTACCATTTCCTTTTCCAATTTCCTTAGCCATAATAGACTAAATTAACACTCCTTAGGATGTTTTTCCCAACATTCAACTTGGAATAAGTGTCTCATCAACTGGGGTTATTATTTTTAACTTTTATTACATGGAATTTTCACCAGGGTTTTTACAAAACCCTCCCCCTTTGGGGACACTGTCCTCGGTGTTCAACCACACATATACCTCATCAAAACCGCTGAAAAGAAACCATACTACCCATGAATATTTATAACATAACTCGATGCAGTATTTACAATGATCACCCTACTGAAAAGTAAACCACAATGACATCATAACAATATGAAAACTAAAATGAAATGACATCATACTGATTATTGGAGCTTTATAACTTAGCTCATGGTGGTATTTACATCCATATACATATGTACATACATCCAACCATCACATCAAAACATGTGCCAAAACATCGCCTAAACATATGTTAAACAAAACCAACATCACACCAAAAATGATTTGCCTCAACCAACAAACATGGAAGGATACATGGCCCACATCTGATCCTCCATCTACCATGTAGCTTCATCGGGCCCAAAGTGTTTCCATTGCACTTTAAATTGCTACATGTCTCGATTCCGAAGCATGAGAAACTTTTTTCTGCAATATTTAGTGAGGCTCCGGCAGGAATTCTCCATATGGTTCCATTTGCAATACTGCAAACTAGTCAATCACATGATCAATATATTTAACATACTTATTAATAAAATATATATGAAAAACATTATGGAATTTCAATTTGGAAGGAAGTGCAAGTAGATAGGCCACTCATGTGATCCTCTTAATGATCCTGAATGGTCCAAAAAACCGTGGTACTAGCTTGGCACATGATCCAATCCGTAAGGAGCTCTTCTTGGGATTGATATCCAAGTACACCTGATCCCAAATCTGAAACTCCTTGAACAACTTGTTCCTGTCTGCATAAATATTCTTCTTATCTTGTGCTGCATTCAAGTATTTCTTGATCAAATGCATTTCTTGTTCCATTTCTTCCAACATCTCTGGTCCATTAAATACCTTATTAACTAGATCACTCCAACTAATAGGAGTGTTGCAACTCCGCCCATACATAGCCCCAAATGGAATCATCTTCAATGACTCCTGGTACCCATTGTTGTAAGTGAGCTCTACCAGTGGAAGATACTCTTCCCACTTCCGTTGTTGATGCATCAGATACATCCTCAACATATCCTCTAGTATCCTATTGACCCTCTCTGTCTATTCATCTGTCTGCAGATGATAAGTTGCGTTGAAGGCCAACTCAGTGCCCACACCTGAAAATAACTCCTTCCAAAACTTGGAAGTGAACTTTTCATCCATGTCAGACACAATCTTCTTTGGAACACCATGCAATCTGACTATGTCTCTGATAAACACCTGTGCTACATCGCTAGCTGAGTATGTAGTCTTCACTGGAATAAAATGTGCAACCTTTGTTAACCTGTCCACAACAACCATGATGGAATCATTTTGTCGAGTTGTCTTAGGAAAAACTGTGATGAATTCCATGGAAATGACCTCCCATTTCCACTCAGGTACCATAATCGGTTGTAGCAATCCACCTGGATTTTTACACTCTGCCTTAGACATATGAAAATCCAAACATCTTGCTACAAACTATGCCACATCCTTATTTAGATTTGGCCAATAGTAGAATATATTCACTGCATTCAATTTTTCTGGTAGCCTGGGTGACCCGAATATGGTTTCTAATGAAACTCCCTCAAGATCGCCTTCTTTAGATCACTATCGTCTAATACATATATCCGGTCTCTAAATCTAACCAATCCATCTGTCGTGAGACGATAGTCGAAATCTTGTACCTATAATAACACCTATACATGTGCCTGTACCAACACTTGTACATGTACTCTGCTACAACATGTGCACAATATTAATATACTTGTGACCCTGTTGATCTGCCTGCAAGATCCTATCCTATAAGTCGGTCGCATATGAGCTCATCGTTTCTAAGTGATTTACCTGTACTCACCTGCTAAGAGAATTTGTGACCATATTCTCCTTTCCTTTGATGTACCTGATCTCGAAGTCAAATTCGTTGATCGTGCCCAACCATCTAGCCTGCCTGACATTCAAATTCAGCTGGTTAAACAAGTACCTCAACCCAATGTGGTCACTCGTCAATACAAACCGCCTACCAAGAAGATAGTGCCTCCACATATTCAATGCATGTATGATCACTTCTAGCTCAAGATCATGTGTCAGGTAGTTATGCTCATGTTCATTTAGCTTTCGTGACTCATTGCATACCACCTATCCATCATGCATAAGGAATCTACCAAGTCATCTGTTGGGGCCCTTGTTTTGAAAAACCTGTTTTTAATATTTTGAATTTGGAATAACAGACAGATTTTGGGGTTGCGGAACGAGGGTACATGGCAGCCGCAACCAAGTCGCAACTACACCAAACAGCGGAGCTACCGATGTTGCGAGGGAACAGGCACATATCTGAGGAAAGCAGATGCATGAGGATATACAGCAAAAGACAGAAAGCGGAACAGACAGATAACAAGAGAGAACCTAGAAGTAGCTAAAGAAGAACAAAAAGAGGAACTAACAGTTGCGGAAGCGGGTGAATAAATAGCAGTCACCCGGCTGAAAGAAGGAGGATTATGACAGAAGGAATACAGAGCGGCTGAAGGAGATCATGCATGATACCTCCGTAGTTCCTAGGTTTCTCTATTCCCATTTCTGTTCTGCAAAGCATCTATACTCGACTTGTAAGCTCTTATTGCAGAAGCTATGTAATTGTGGGGTTGGCAAAAGAGATTAATATAATTGCAGGTTGCTGTATCATTATGTGGTTCACATGCATGCATGACGATTGGGATGATTTAAAATTTTATTTGCTTAATATCTGTATGCTTTCTACATGTTCTTGTGTATATGATTATGGCTATGCAATCGATACATTGTCAATCCAGAGTTTCGGATCCGTCCCTTGCTATTGATCTATTCCCCTTCTGCATGTGGTTGCGGCACGCCTTGGGTGAGACTCTCTGCTCCCTGGAGCAGGGTGATAATGCCGGCGTGATCCTAGACTACAATGGATTCCTTTGTTGGCGACAACTCCTGAACCTGGGTCTTGCTCGTGAGACCTGATTCCTCGCCAACAAATGGTTCCGTTGCCGGGACCTGCATGTTATGAGGGGAACTAGATCATGGTATCAAGGGTTTTTCAAGGGGAGATACAGCGATGGTGGGATAATCATCTTGACCAATTTATTGCTCAGTAGGCAGAGTTGACCAAGCAAAAGGAGGCGACGATCAATGAGCTTGTCCTTTTCTCAGATTCAACCAGTGATACGTACGAAATCTTCTGGGGAAAATTCCCCAATGATCTATACAATTGGTTGCGGAGGTTACAGACGAAGGTGCCAAGAGATGGCTCGCGGAAGATAAACCGCAGGTGGATACACGGGGATCTGGTGGCTCTGCATCGGTTGAACACAGAGTTGACTTGCGCAGTGGATTTTTGGGTAGAAACCACTTTGGATGGATATACTGTGGAGTTTGCTGCCGAGTGCTACCAATCCTTCTCGAAGGCTGAAGCTACCTTCCGCTCTGGGCTAAGAGGGAGGCTGCTCAAAGAGATTCCGCTGTGGATTAAGGCCCTGATGGTGGATGAAGGGTTGATGGAATTCCAAAAGGCAAGTATGGAAGCGTAAACCTTTGGTTCTGGGGCAAGGGATGAAGGGACAGATGCTACGTAGAATGTGAAGCAGGGAGTGGGGAATGGATGTTGAGGCCGCACGGAAGTTGAGGTAGCGACGTGCACATCGGTGGGCGCAGATCGCCGATAGGTGGCGAAAAAGGGTTATGCGGGATTTAAAACGACGGGAAGTTGAAAGGAAGAACCAGAAGGAGGCGCCTCAGAGGATAGGAATTATGGATGCGGATACCCAGGAAAGAGAAGGGAACGTTGTGGGAGTACGACAGGTGCATGGGAACCCCACTAAGCGAGAAAGGGAGATGGTGACTGACGAAGATGATGCAGGCATGCAGCCCGAAGAGAGTTCTGATGGAGACTGGTACATCGCGATGCAGCGGTTGTTTCAAGAGCGGACGACATTCATTTCTCCAGGCAGCCCTGCTTCCAACACTCTGCATGGCAAGGATCCCTACCTTCCCCTGGTACTTTATCAACCTTTAAGTAATATTTTCGTTAAGTTACAAGCATTGAGTTAGTTGCACGGTAGTTCAGTATCATCAGTGACATCCATTAACAGCAGTGTTACTAGTAGTGTTGCATTCCCGAGTGGAATAGTTACGCAACCAGGACCAGGCGTATTTATCCTTGTAAACCCTCCGCAAGTAAATATGGCTGGGTCTTTCACCCGGTATCCAGAGTTCTCTGGCCGGGGCAATGATGATGTAGAGCAACACTGGTATCTGTGCGAAGCCATATGGCGGGCTCGACAGACGCCAGATGCCGGGAAGTTAATAGAGTTTCAAACCACGCTCAGAGAGAGGGCTCTGCGATGGTTCATCAAATGGTCTGATGCTCATCCGAATCCGGCCATAGACAACGTTAAGCGAAATTTTGTCCACGAATTCAAGCTTCCCCAGACAGACCAGCAGGGCCTGTCCGAGCTCTGGGAAATCAAGCAGAAGGAAGGAGAGACCGCGTGGTAGCTGATGCGGCGATTCAAGGACGCGATCGGGAAACTCAGCTACCCGATTGATCTAAACCATCAGAGGGACTGGTTCATCAAGGCTCTGCTTCCCTTGACGTGAACCCCCCTCACTCAGCAGAAGATTGATAATCTGCAGGACGCTTTGGAGTAGGCCATGAAGATAGAGGCCATGGCGGGCTACCCTCAGGAATATCGGGGGGGGGGCGGCCCCCGCAGGATCCTTATTTGGTAGGATTGCAACACCAGATCACCAGCTTGACTAAAAAGCTCAAGGAGCTGCAGCCGGTGAGACCATCTAGGCCGAACGTTTGGTGCACTCATTGCCTGGTCAAGGGCCACGTCGCAACCAAGTGTCCCCGGTTGCGTGGCGCAGGGGTGAGACCCTCGATCGCGGCAATCCAGGGGGGTCCACCTACGGGGGGTGGCACGGCGATGAACCCGCAGGGGATATACCAGCCGCAACAGCCATATGCGGGGTTCCCACCTCAACCAAACGCAACTACCGCGGAATACTACGAGATTTGCAGGACAATGGGACATCCACCTCGGATGTTCCCAATCCTATAGAAGTACTCCACAGTCCCAAACAATGTATATTGTGAGTTTTGTGTTTCCACGACTCATCACACTGAGCAATGCAGGGCGCTCGACGCACTTGCGGATCGATTGGACCGTCCCTCCTACAGGGTGAACGAGGCCCCCAGGGGAAGAGGCGGCGACATGCGTGGAGGCCACACAGGAGGACGCGGTCCGGTGAAATGTTACAACTGTGACCAGGAGGGTCACGTAGCTCGGGAATGTCCCCTTCCCCAACGGCCCTGGTGTTCCCAGTGCCGCGTGAATGCCCATGCAACAGAGGAATGTCCAGAACTCATCAATAAGTGGGAAGAACAGACACGGCAGTGGGGTACGAATGTGGTAAACGCCGAGCCCCGTGGGATTGCGCCTCAGGACAAGCCGAACGTAGCTATTGTGACGAGAGGAGGCAAGAAAACGGGGGAGGACGCCTGCGGATAGGAGCCGGCACAAGTTGTCAGGCCAGCCTCCCTGAACTAGTTAATCCGGCCCGAGGCGCAGCGGAAGTATTTCCAGGAGGCGGTGGAGGCCTTTGCTCAGTTGAGAGAAGCGGGAGGCTTGGAGGGGCCCCTTCTGACAGAGCCTGGCGCAAGAAATCAGATTGAAGAATGGCTCCGACTATTCCTCAAGATTGTTGACGACGCTGCGTTACGGCAGCGGCTGAAGCTTACGTTGGAAGGAGCGCTACAGGGGAGTACAGAACTTGGGGAACCGGTGAATGCAGCCCCCCAATCGATGCAGCGAGTCAAGCAGAACAAGCACCGCACGGGAAAAGAGTTCCGACTTAACACGCAGGTTGCGGGTTTCCAACTTAGAGACACCATGTTAGACCTAGCGTCTGACGTCAACATCCTGCCAAGAAAAACGTGGGAGGCTCTTAGAAAGCCACGGCTAACCTATTCACCCATCCAACTCAGGATGGCGAACCAGTACTGCATTCTGCCGATCGGCTGACTTTAAGGTGTCGAGGTCGACATTGCGGGGGTGAAGACTTACACCGATTTTGAGGTTATTGATATTATGGGAGACAAGGATCCTTACCCTGCCTTGTTAGGCATCGATTGGGCTTTCGAGAATTACGCTATCATCGACCTCAAAAAGGAGCTGATGATGTTTGAAGATGGGGAGGTCCGGGTCACTCAGCCTCTTGACCCATATCAAGGCCCGAGGTATACCGAGACGGTGGATAACCGGGAGGATGCTCAGATGATGGACCACCTTTATCAGATGACTGTAGGAAAGCGGGAAGATTATATTAACCCGACCGCGACCGTATCTGTCAGTTGGCGAAGTG